>CM076582.1:126753755-126935540 GCA_034641835.2 Pinus albicaulis | reverse complement strand
ATACCTTGGGCTAGCTATGGCTGGAAGAAATTTTGAAAGGTAGCACATGCAAATGCTGTAAGAAATATTTACTAAACAATAAAATGAATTCCATAGCTCGTAGCTTATAGTATATATAATTTCCTACATTAGAAAACACCATGGCTGATCGTAGTTTATAGTATATATAATTTACTACTAGAATATATATTGGAAAATAGGAAAACAACAAGGCCATGGCATAAGTGTTAGAAATGTCCAGTGTAAAGCCATTATATTAACTGTAAGAATTTTTCAGGGTGAGGCCAAGTTGAGATTTGCATGGTCCTTCAATTGAATGCGTTAGCTCATGCAGTAGACAACAGCAACAGCAGCATCACTCTATTTCCGGAAACAGCAGTATAACTCTATTTCCGGAAACATTATTATTATTAATTAGATTTTAAAAAATTTGAAGTGCAATTATCCGAGGGGAAGGGTGTTTTTTTTTTTTTTTTAAAATGAGAATCAAGAGAAACATAAAAAAAAAAATTAAACTGTAATTAAGGTGGCAGGAGAGTTTAGAGATTTAATTTTTTGTTTTGAAAATAAGTATGTTTGAAGTTTAGGTTATACTTTCAACAAAGCTGAAGTTTATGTCTTATATTATGGTTTGAGGCCATTGTGAATATGAGAATTTAGAAGGTGATTGTTTTAGGTATTCAAGATTTTTTTTCTTATATGTAAATTTGAGTCAGATTTCCAAGTGAATTTATGAGTTGTATATCTAATCCCAATAAGAAATGTCTCCATGATCTCATATCAAACAACTCAAGGCTGATCAAGTGGCTAATTTGGGGTCAAAGTTAAATCAAAGTGAACTCTAATGGGAGAGGCAAAAGAGATATGTAGGCAAAATGAGTAGATGCTTTGTAAATTTTGATTTTTCTTAGATCTGTATTGAATGTACAAGTAGAAAGCTATAAATATTATAGCATTTTGTTCAAAAACTTCAAAATTTTGTTCACCTTTATTAGTTTTAACTTCTTTATATTAATTATATATCAAAAATAAATTATATTATAGCATTTTGTTCAAAAATTTCAAAATTTTGTTAAACTTTGTTAATTTCAACTTATTTATATCAATTATATATCAAAAATAAATTTTAACTTAATATATTATTCTAATGGCCAAATAACATTAAATTCACAACTTATTATGAATCTTAATTTTCATTAATAATAATATTATCACTAAAATAACGAAACATATAGATCTAATATATTTGTTAGGTAAATATTCTACGAATAGGGAAGTGCATTTGACATTAAGGGCAATAAAATTTATGGCAAAACTTATAGATGTAAAATATTAGCTTGATAATTATTTTATTAATAGAGAAATGCATTTGACATTAAAATATTATTATTATTATTATTATTATTTTTAAAGTTTAAATTTAAATTATTTTAATTTTTGTATTATATATAATATATATTTATAAGTATATATAATTTTATAATATTATATAGTTTATTAATTTAAATTTATATTAAATTTTAATTTATTAAATATTGAAAATATTATATTTTTAAATGTGTATTTTTTAATTCTCAATTTTAATTTAATTATTTATAAATATTAGATGAATGATAAAGATTTAATTGTAAAAAATATTATATAATTTTTTATATATCAATGGTTGAGATTTATATGTCAAGAAGTTATGTTTTTTAATTAAATTGATTAATTAAAAAAACTGTCATATAAAATAAATTATAGTTTTTTAGGCATGTAATATGGATAAGCCATGATATTGGTACAAGATATTGTAATAAAATCTCTTTACATATTAAGAATATATATATATATATATATATATATATATATATATATATATATATAATTTTTGTATTAGTTCTTTTTATAATTAATAAGAATAATTGGAGTGAGAGATTTACTCCATATTACAATGTTTTGTAAAATTAATTATTAAAATAAAATTGTAATAAAATAGTCTAATTACATATGATCTTTTTTTGCAATATGAAATGTTGTAATGCTTGTAAAATTAATTATTAAAATAAAATTCAGATAAAATAGTCAATTCACATATGACATTTTTTTGGCTCCAGATTTTCACAACTCATGGTTTTGTCAATGATATATATATATGGCATGAAGCTAAGTTACACTTTTTGGCAAATGAGGGCACTTTGTGGGTGTAAGAAAACAACTAGATTGGGTGCTGAATTAAAAAAGTGGTTGCATCGAGCTTGCATTAAAACAGACTTCAATTGAGTTCCAGTGTAACGTGAGGTTATCCTGCCACAAATTTCAATTGACTTGGTGTGTAACTTGAGGTTATTGTGCCAATAGCAAGCTTTAAGGCTTTATCGAACCTTCGGCTAACCATGTCAAGAGCTAGATTGAGGGTTTCTCAAGAGCTATTGAAGGCCTCAAAAATAAAGTTTTAGCTCATTTTATGTAGATTTCTCTACAACACTAGCTGTTTGAGAGCCAAAGGGCCTGAAAGATAGAGTTTTAGCTCATTTTATGTAAATTTCTTTACAACACTAATTGTTGAGGGCTTGAAAAATAGAGTTTTAGCACTTTTATGTAGATTTCTCTACAACACAATATTTGTCCTTAGGTTTTGGAGTTAATCACGTTGGATTAGTTTCTAATTCATATAGTATTTTTCATGAAATTTCTTTTAAACTTTATGTTTGAACTTTTTTTTACAAATTAAAAGAAGTTGAATGAAAAATGAATAACATAAAATATACAAAACTAAAATTTGCAAAAAATATTATTAAAATAACAACATAATTTTCCACATCAAAATTCACAAAGCTTATATAAATTTGAGAACTTCAATTGATAAAAAAAATAAAATTTTGAAATTTAATAAGAACATTTGGCCCAAAGATCTACTAACCTCTTAAAATAGTATTCCTCATCAACTAACCTCTTAAAATAATTTTAATTACACTCACAAAGTTATAATTTAATAGATTTTATTTTTATTTTAAAATTTTTTACAATATAAAATGTGTAATTACTCCAAAAAAGAATTATCTCTACGGCCTCTACGGGGTAAACAAATACTGTTCACCTTGGCCAATAGCAGTTTTCTAATTTTGTCGTCATGGTAATTTTTTTTTGAAATGCGGAATCATTGAGATTGGCTGATGAGGCATGCCGCGGATCAATGAAGGAATAATCGTGGCCGTTCATTGGGGTGAAATTGAAACCGTCGGATAAATTGCACGCGCCCATATGTATTAAATTATCGCATGCTTACTACTATTTAAGCTCTCTTCTACTCAAACCAATAATACGGTATTCGGCTTGTTTTCGTCTCTGCATCAAACAGGAGAAAAGAGTGGGTATTGAAAACATGGAGAGTTCAGGAAAGGGCAGTGGAAAGGGAGGGAGGAAAGGAGCAGGCTCCAGGAAGAAGTCCGTCAGCAGAACTGCGAAGGCCGGATTGCAGTTTCCGGTGGGGAGGATCGCCAGGTATTTGAAGAAGGGGCGCTATGCCAAGCGGGTTGGAGGCGGCGCGGCCGTCTACGTTGCCGCTGTATTGGAATATCTCGCCGCCGAGGTGTTGGAATTGGCCGGAAATGCTGCCCGTGACAACAAGAAGACCAGAATTATACCCCGCCACATTCAGCTGGCCGTGAGAAACGACGACGAATTGGGAAAACTTCTGGGCAAAGTGACCATCGCTAGCGGTGGAGTGCTGCCAAACATTCACCAGGTTCTCCTCCCCAAGAAGACCGCCGAGAAAACGGAGAAGGCTTCTGCGCCAAAGTCCCCCAAGAAGTGAAAAAATCATCATCCCGCGACTTCTTACAATTAATTGAAAACAATGAATGGTGTTTTATTAACACCACCTCTTCCTTTCGGAAATATTTGGTTTAATCATTATCCGGGTGCTTGTCGATTTTAATTTAGGGCAAGGGTTTGCTCCGGATCCCTGGAACTGTACGCCACAATTATTGGAATAAACACTGAATTTATATTATAGTTTATGGTATGCTGTATTATTCGTAAAATAGGTCTAATTTTAATTTAATAAAAAATATGTTATTGCTTAATCTTAATAAATTTATGTTATTGCTAGTGTTTTTAAATGTTCTCTTTTTCAACCTTTCGGTGAAATGTGAGTATTTATTACTTTTTCTGCATTGTTATTAACCTCTTTGTTTTAAATCTTCACCATTTAATGTTGAACTAAAAAAATTTAAACCAAAACCACAAAACGAAAACAAACCCTCAACAGCATCAAAGATAAACGGTGGACGGCCAGGAGCTTCAGCAGAAGGCGGCGGCGGTGTTGGAGCGGTTAAACCGAAGGAAAATATGACGCGATGGGAAGGATCAGTGAATCCATCTGCAAGCTCTCGGCCGTGAGGAGAAGCGGAAATTTGCAGAGGCCGTCACTGAATGTTGGAAGTGATGAAGATGCGGGGTAGAGATAGAGACGGACATAACAAGAATTATACCTTGAATTCGTCGGATGATTCTCCAGGACATGGGAACCATCACCCTCCTCGACGACATAGAACAACTGGCAAGGGTAGCGCGATTATGAAGCCAAGATTGCAGTCTATTTGGCAGTGCGGCGTTTACCAAGACTAGGTAGCAGCCAATTTTTCCCAAATTTATTATTATATTTTAATTGACACCACTATTTGCAGAACCGAATTTAAACTCTGTTTGATATTTTTATAATTTGTGAATGTTCTAAAACTATGTTTAACCTTATCGATTCATTGCAGAATCGGATTGAAACTCTCCATTTAATGTCTTATAATCTCTAGATATTATAAATTATGTATAAATTGATTTTGGGAGATTATAATTTTTTATTATAAAAATAGATTTAATATTTCAGATAGCTGTCTTTATGATTAATCACATTATAATGATTTGGTTGTTTTGAAAACCATCTAATGTGGTTCATCTTCATGACAAGGTGGTAATGTGATTCATATGGTTTATCTTCATGACAAGGTGAAAGAAATAAATTCAAAAATCTATATTGCATTTCGATCTTCTAGTTTTGATTATCAATATTTATTATTTATAAATTTTTAATATATATATATATATATATATTTTTTTTTTTTAATTTTAATTAATTAATTAATTATTAATTTTTTTTATGTTAGTTTATGATTAATTATTAGCCGTTTAATTTATATGGTTATGCTAATTCTATATTATAAATTATTTATTTTTAAATGATTAAAAATGTATACTAATAAATTTGATTCATTGTAATACTTAATATATATATATATATATATAGGTGATTATTCCCTTGTTGCAAGTGACTTTGTGGGGAGGTTACGAGCTTCACTTTGTGGTGGAGGGAGCATTTTTGGTCGCTGAGTTTCTCCTTTGTTGATATGTTTAGGGTATGTCAATGGATAGATATTGGGCCCAAGGAAGAGGCGACAGACCCTTGTTGTCCCTACCCTTTTTTTGTGCTCCCCCTTGCCCTTTTGTAGTGACGTTTTTTTATAGGTGTCCCAATGATGTGTTTTTGAGGTTCACTCAGCGGTTTATGTTGCGCTTTTGGATGTGTTGAGGGTTTCTCTTTTGCTGATCTGTTTGGGATTAGTAGCAACTTGGTTACTCTTGTTGCTCATATGACCCCTCTTGCTGGTGCTTCTTGTGATGAGGTGGTCATGTTTTTCCTTGTGCCCAACGATGACCTTGTTTTTGCTTGGTGGTTTTCTACTTCGTGATTGGGGGTGTCATTTCTTGTCGGTCAATGTTTTGGGGGCTGATGGAGATGTTGCCCTTCTTGTGGGCTACGTGTCTGTTGGGACACTTCCTTGCTTTATTTAGGGTTTTGCCCTGTAGTTTGCCCCGTTGGGGTTTCGATGGCGGGCTTTCTGGTGTTTTTTCTCTTTATTTTACTCTATTGGGGTTTTTTTAACTTGCATTATAATGGGGTCCTTTCGTGCAGGCGTACGTGCCTGATTTTTTTTTCAAGCATATTGGAGCATCTCTAGGCTTTTATTACTTGTGAGTATTTTTTGGCAATATTATTTTCTGGTCTATTAGAGTATCTTCTGATGTTGGTTATCTTGCGGGTTAGAGTATCTTCTGGCGCTACTAGATTGATGAATGGCTACTTGTTGTTTGGGCTATATCTAGTGTTGTTCCCTACAATATTTCTCTTATATTAAATTATATTTAAATACTACTCTTAATATGATGATTTAATTTAAGTTTTAACAAATATTCCAAAGTGAAACTTGAATTTGAATAAAAAAATAATTATTTTTTAACCATAATTATTTATTTAATTAAAAAATTTAAAGCTAATCATTTTTTCTTGTAAGATGGAAATGATTTCTATTAATGTAAAAGAAAGATTACATCACGGATTTCCAAAGAGATGTTAAACATCAGAAGTTCCAGTGATAGAATCATCATGAGGACCTAGGAGATGTGCTCCAATTTTTCAGCAACGTATACAACCCAATAACACAACAAAAAGGACTAGAGACGCATGAACCACCTGGCCAACAAAGCTGACGGAAGCATAGAGAATTACAAACAAATACTACAAGGCACCCCACGAGCCTAACATAATGCCACCTAGCTAAAAGGGAGTATAACGTAATCATAGCAGCACCAATTGGCAGGGAAAACATTATTAGATAGTGCCACCAATCCATAAAGAACTTGCATGAAGTAGGAGTTGCGCCACCAACCTTTTGCGGCCTTACTACTATGATAACCATAGAAGTCAACCTGCTAAGGCCGTATTACAAAAGCACATTCGAAAAAGTGCCAAAAAAACAAGCACATGGCCATGGTAAACGTAGAACGAACATAACCTCTGAGCAACATCATTAATTTGCGGTGTGGTGAGCTGTAGAGCCCTGCACTCTCCAAAAAATAAGGCCCATAAAAGATGCAAAACATTCTGCCAATTATCACCACAAAGCCCTACCATTGAGTGCTAAAGGGACTTAAGTGTCACTAAAAAAGATTGTTTTGACAAAACGTAAAATCATATCACCATAGCCTTTAGTTAGGATATGAAGAAAAGATGGTGCAATAATGGCTGTTATTGTCCATTGGAAGAGTCGGATCCATTAAGTAACCAGATGCAGAATTCGACAGAAAGCAACCCTCCACACGACTCAAACAGGCATCTATATTATTGAGATTGAAACAATCATTCTGTAGGGTGCGTTTAATGTCTTCAATGCTAGAGAACACATTATAACTATTGACTTGTTTATCCTTAAGAACCAACCTAAGAAAAGTGTCCAATTATTGATGCAGAGATAGGGAGTATATGAAGCTGAGTCACCTCTTTCGAGATCGACCCAAATTCAGGAGCCATTTAAGCCCACTGCCAACAATTTCAGAATTGGAAAAATATGCACTTTCCATTTCTTCCTGAGACTCTAAAATAAGCATTTCCCTACGAACTTCCAGAGGGATGGAGTAAAAAAAGAGTGGCCACAAAATCACAGGCAAAAGGCCGTGTCCATTTCACACCAACATGCGCCAAACCACCATGATGAGGCACCATATGTTGTCTAGGAACCATAATATATGCTGCAACCCAACAGGACAATCAGTCCGAAGCAAACCCACGACCAAAATAACAATTGAAAGGACAAACTACCGTGTTGAGATTGTAGCTTGGGAGGTACTCCAAGCCCTAGGATTCAGGGTTTAGAGGTTGGAGCGTCACGAAAGCACTTGTGGGCGTGAAACCCAACCCTGTGGCCTTTGCACCTCAGCATATGGGTGTGAATCCATGAGGAGATTTCTTCATGAGATGATTTGAGTTGATAAAGGACTCCGAGAGTAACCGAACACAATGAAAATCACTCGAATTCCAGTTGTAGAAGTGAAGATATGAATTTTTGAATTTAGAGTGTGGGTTTGTGGTTCATTTTTGAGGTCGACTAGACTCATAATATGCCTTAGGACAACTGGACAAGCCCACTAAGGAAGCCACATGAGTTACTATAAATTAGATTCATGTGTGAGGCATACATTAGGGGAATTTTGAGGTCTAAAATGGGCCTCCTAAGGAAATTATAAAATAATAGTGGAAAGAATAAATTAAGATTTGATTACATCATCAAATTTATAGGGAAAAGGGAAAAACTATTTTTTCAACTCGTATTTTCAACTTATCTCCCTACGGGTTTACTTAAATTTCGAGCGGGAATTCTCGTTGGATGCAAAATTTGATTCCTCTTCTAAGGAGCATCCATATTGCATACTTTTTATGGACCTTGCTACATGAAAAATGTGAATGCATTCAATTTTTTCGTGTAGTAGGGTCCATCGAAAGTATGAAACATGGGTAATCATTGGATGAGGAATTAAATTTTGCATGCAACGAGTACTCCCGCTTACAATTTGAGTAAAACCTTAGGAAGATAAGTTGAAAAAATAGTTTTATTATTTTATTATTTTTTAATCTTTTTATTTTTTTTTACCCCAAAAATGGTGAATCATTCCCCATCGTTGACATCATCATCTTGAATCGTATTGGTTCTTATAAAGTTTATTTTAGTTGTACATTTTTCTTAGGAGGCCCATTTTAGATTTCAAAAGTTCTCTAATGAATGATTATCCTATGGGCATCTCACATCATAGCTCATCTTTGAAATTGGCAGCGAGCTAGAGGCAAGACGTAAGGGCAAGGGGCAAATGATTTTGGGTTTGTTTTAGGGTGTGGATTTCTGAGCATAAGAGCCGCAATTTTGAGCCATATTGCATGATGCATGGGAGGTGGTTTAGGGCATTTTAACTCCTGAAATCAAGTGCGAGAGCCAATCACAGATCAAAGATAAGGTAAGGGGTTGTTCTGTGCATGTTTTGTAGTGGTATGGTATTCTATTTGGGCTACAGGGGTAGCTAATGCTACAACAACTTGTGGAGGACTGTTTGAAAGAGTGAGGGGGCTAGGAGGGCTCATCGAAACCAGTCACAGTCATCTCCAAGAGGTTGTAGCTCAAACAGAGTCTCCTTCCTTGGTTTTGAGGGCAATTTGTCTTGCTGTCATGGATAACCACCTGTAGGGTGCCTTGTGTGGAGTTTACAAGGGCCAAAACAATGTTTGTGGAGTCTAGAGTGGACAGAGTGCAAGGGCAGACCAATGGGAAAGGAAACACAGTGATTGGAGGATTGTTGTAGCAGATCTTGGAGGGTTGTGGGGTGCCCTAACTAGTGATAGGAAGCTACAAAAGTGTGCATAAAATCCTAGGCAAGAGGGCAACAACAATATGGTTGCAGATGGTTAGATGGTTTCTTGATGATGAGCGAATGCTAGTGGAGGGCAGCGTGAGAGGGTCCAAGTTTGGAGCCATAAGTGTAGTGTCTTAAGAAAGACTCTAGGCCTTGCTAGGAGTGGAAAAGTTGGAGCAGCCTAAAGACAACCCATAGGATTGTAGAGGCTTGCCTCAAGCTCTATGTGCGCTATCTTGATGGACTAACGTGGTTGCTAAAGTGGTAGAAGATGAGCTCAAGGGTCTAATCAGCCAGGAGAAATTTGAGGTTCCTTAGACTTGCCTTGTGGAGAAGGACATCTACAACAGAAGAAGGGTAGTCCTCCTAGCCTGTTGTTCATTATGGGAGATTGACATCTTGTAGTGATAGGTGGAAACCCTCAGTGCCCTATGTTAGTCTTCATTGGATCAACACAGGAAGACTATAGTGGGTTGAAGTCCCTGAGTAGCTGAGGAGCAACAACGGGCAGTTGTGAGTTGTTCACAAATGGAGTTGTGAACAACTCAATAGGAGTCTTGATGTGTTGATGCGTTGATGGACAAACGATCAATGAGAGAGCAGACTGGATCGCCGAGATTTAGTGGCCGGATGGACTTCGAGCATTGATAGAGGTAGGTGTTGCATATCGGGAGCCAAAGGACCAGGCATGTGTACAAGGTACGACCAAGGCAGCTGTGAGGAGCTCTACATCAGTTAGATAGTCAGAGTATCTCGTTAAGGGTAGATTGGTGGTCATCGCGACAGAGACCAAGCCCTAGTTGTTGTTGTCTTGTATCAGTGGATGTATGAGGGCCATTATCCCTGGTATGGGAGCCCTAGACTGTTCTATTATTTAGTTGGAGTTATTGTACATATTTGTGTAAAAAATTATGTATATTTTATGCACTAGTAGATTTACTGTTTATATTCCACTGTGCAAAGTAGATTTGTTGTGATACTTAGTTTGGTAGCGTTAGTGATTTAAGATTTTATCTTAGACACTAGTATTGTGGAAGAACATATCGCCCCCTCTAGGCCAAATCTTAAAACTACCAAGTTGTCACCCAACCTCCAACTCAATGGTTCGAATTCAAGGACATAATTCAACTCAGGGTAGCGAAGATACATGCAAGACCACGAGATGAACCACCACCTCAACACATAGATGGCCGGAAGATAATTCCAAATAACCAACTTAGAAATCCAAACCCCGTGCCCCATTGATAGACCATATAGTTTAAAACTAAGCTAATCACCACCATATTAATCTTCAAAACACCAAAAATAACATTGACAAACAGAGAGAATATTCACCAAGACCCAAAACCAAAAACAACAATCAAAAGCCCAATGATAGAGCCACTGTAAAACTAAGCAAACCACAACCCCCACCAAGCTAAAACCATACAGAAAAGTGCCTCGGATTCCAACAACCTGAGACCAAGACAGGACAAGGATATGAAATACCTTGAAATTCATTGTTTGGAGGAGGTAGTTGCAAGAAGACAACCACCAATTCAAACACCGGCCCAAACTCAGAATTATGCAGGTACAACAAAAAAACATCTACATAGAGATAGCAATGCACCCGTGAGCTTGAGTAACCAAGAGATCAATGAACCAAATCCAACTGCCATAAAAAAAATCCCATCAGAGGAACAACTCGCAATAAGTGAAATGAAGTTGATAGAGGTGAAGGTATGAACCTCACCTTTTTCCTCTAGCTCTCGTACCTGTGCTAACCCATTACAAATGTGTGAAATTTAAGATGATGAGATGAAAGGAAAGCACTCCAACCTCTCTCTCCCAGACGCTACCACGCAACCCAAGTCATGGGACAAATGTGCTTCTGGCACATCATCCTAGACAATTACCTCAACCCTATACGCATCCCCATCGAGGATGAAACCATCCTTGCATAATATTTCCCCAAGGATATCAAATTCGTTCATTAAAGAAGTTAGGGGCCAATGGTCATCCAAGGATAAAGTTCTAGATTTGCAACCAAGATTCACCAAAAAGTCGGCAACTGCATTAGCTGAATGACGAGAATGCATAACCAAAACATAATCTATTTGAGTAAGGGGAGCACTGATACTTTGCACAATACTCTCCAACCCCAACTCTGTATTAATTTAGAAGGATGTTGACTGGTTAAGAGTTGTTGCAAACAATTTACCACAACGTGGGAGTCCCCATCAACCTGCAATAACTGAAAGCCTTCATAGATAGCAACTGAAATACCTTTCTCCACAGCTAAAAATTCAGCCAAATTATTCGTTGTGGAACATCAACTTTGGGAAAAAATTCTCAATGGAGCCCAATGCCAATGACAAAAAATCCCTCTGAAGCCTATGTTGCCTGGATTTCCTTTAGACGCTCCATAAAAAAAATAAATCAATTTGACAAAACCATGAGGAGGGAAAGAAAAGGAAGACCAAGAAGACAAAGCGGTACATGGAGGGATTCAGGAAGAAGAAGAACACATATAGAACAATATGTCGGCTTCAAGACCACCTACTTTCTAGTCATCGTCTAACCAAGAGGAAGCCAAAATAGTCTCACGAATATTCTAATTTCTGGAGAATGAGCCCTCACACAATAGGAGACGAGCAATCCCGATTTCAAAATATTCTCAGATTACATTCCTTCCACAGATGCCAAAGGATAAAGTTGGTACTCAAAATTCATGCCCTATTAAAAATAGGGTTTTTAAAAGTTGAGAAGTTCTAGTGCACCAACCAATCCATGATCGGGCTAGAAAAACAATGATCACTTCCAAAAATATCCACCAGGAAAGACCACACATCCATTGCATACGAACAAGAGTGTAACAAATGTTCCATAGATTCCTTGTTAAAAAAACAAGGACAACAAAAAGGAACTAAAACACCTGTTCGGTCCCAAGTAAGGATCCAACGCCGAAGAACTAACCATAAAAATGTTGAAATCTTGGGGCAGAGCATCCATGACCATACTATTTTCCAACCATCCTCACGTTCTAAAAGATTATGACGTGCAACAAAATTGTAAGCTTTATTGACTGTAAACATTCGTAAAGGTCGGTCACTTCAGTGTAGAATATCTGATACATGGGATAACCGTATTTTCCTTTCCAACAATTCCTGATGAAGTTCATCCCAGGGAAGATCCTAAGGTGAATGGGGCCAATCGTTCTGAATCTTCCATGAACGCCAATATGTTTCATGCAGTCCCATTTGCAATAATCCTTAATTTCATTGCTCCCAAAGCAGATGTAAAGAGTTTTATCGCCCAAAAATCCACGCTATTAGCAAATTTTGGAAGTTGTTTCCAATTATCCTCCCAAAAAAGCATTGTATCACTATTTCTAATTTCCAAGAAGGTGTGCTCCTTAACAGCATTACGATTTTCCTATGCCCGATTCCAAATGCTAGAACCAGTCATTTGAGAATCCCAATTTAACTTGTCTACTCGCGTCATAAACAAAACATATTTTCTCGTCCAAATTTGCTTCCGTAGTTCATAACCTCCATTAACCCATCGCCACCATAACTTAGCTCCAAAGGATGCACTGATCATTGCAGGGTCACTCAAGCCTAATCCACCCACCCATTTAGGAAAAACCATATTCTCCCAGCGAACCAAGGATCACCATTTAGCTCTATTAGCTCCCCTCCAAAGGAACTCTGTCCATTTAGAAACAAAAGCTTTCATCACTATATGAGGCATAAGCATGGTTGACATTTGATAAATCGGAAGAGCTTGAAGCACAACCTTGGTAAGGACCAACTGACCTAAAAAGTCGAGAGCTCAAAAAGTCCAAGTATCTATCTTATTAGAAACTTAACAAGAAGGTTTTGCCAACATGAAATACGTTTGGGATGGAAAACCAAAGGCGCACCAAGATATTTAGAGGGAATAAAATCTCTTTGAAACTGAAGAGTTATAGCCAAATGATGCTGGATTGAGTTCTTACAATTGAAAAAGAAAATGCGTGATTTATCATTGTTCACTACCATGCCAGAAGCATCCATAAAAAATGAAAGAAGGGAGTGCATTTCTTTAGCCTCTTACAAAGATGGAAAAGCAAAGAGACAAACGCCTTCATTAAACTGTTGATGTGTAACCGAGAGATCCGGTCCAAACAATTGCAAACCCTTAAGTTTTCCCAGATGGCAAGATGCATGAATAATGTACCCAAACCTTCCATGGCAATGATAAATAAAAATGGAGAAAGAGGGTCACCTTGTCAAAGTCCACGCGATGGATTAGAAGTACCAGAGAGAGAACCATTGATTAAGATAGAGAAGAAGGGGGTTGAAATAAGAGAACACACCCATGATATCCATTGCCATGAAAAGCCAAAAGCATATAATACCTGTAATAAGTAGTTTCAGCTAATTTGATCATAGGCCATAGAAAGATCCAATTTCACAATCATTCCTGTTTTTTTGAGATTTTTCGAAGAATGAATAATCTCGTTAACAATTCCATCAGTGATTTGTCGATCCTCTACAAACCCAATTTGCTCAGGAGAGATAATAAAATGCATCATAGGTTTCAATCTATTGACCATAATAGTGGAGACAATATTATATAAAACATTACACAGTGCAATGGGTCAAAAACCGCTAGGTCTTCATACTTACTTGCTTTAGGGATAAGCGTAAAGAAGGTGGCATTCAAGCCACTCCAAATTGACTGTAAACTATGGGATTCCTCAACCTCCTCTACCGGGTCTCCAATATAGAATTTGGTGTCAAAACCAAATGCCCCTCATCATCAAAGGGAGGCAACTTAGTCGCTGCTGTAACCTGCTGCCCCAACACCTTTTTCAGGCATGAGACGTGGAACACTTTGTGTATCCGACTCTCTGAAGGTAGCTCCAACTCGTAAGCCACCTCTCCAACCCTCCTAATCACCTTATATGGTCCATAAAACTAGGGTCAAAGTTTTTCTTCCACCTTCTTCTTAAGTGAAGACTGTCTATATGGCTGCAAGTGTAGGTAGACCATCTCCCCTACCTCAAACTGTCTCTCCACCTTGTGCTTATTAGCATACATCTTTTACTGATTTTGAGCCACCTGCGTCCACTCAAAATCTCCCCTTTTTGTCAAATCAGTGAGGGGTGTTGCAGGCTGTGAGAATCCCCTCATGAATCTCCTATAGTATGTGCAAATGCCCAGGAACCCCCTCAACTCCGTCATGTTCTTGGGTGTGAGCGAATCCAATATTGCTCTGATCTTCTAATGTACCTTCACTCCGCCCTCCCCAATCACATGCCCAAGGTACAACATCTCTGTTAGTCCAAATTCACATTTGGACATCTTCGCACACAACTTCTGCTCCTCAAGTATGTGAAGCACTACCTCCAAATGCTCCTCCCAAGTCCGACTATTAATGAGTATGTCATCAAAGAAAACAAGGACAAAACGGCTCAATTGCTCACGAAACACGTGGTTCATACATGAATGGAATGTAGTCAGAGCGTTGGTTATCTCAAATGGCATCAATAAGAACTCGAAATGTCCATAGTGGCAATGGAACGCAGTCTTAGGGATGTCTTGCTCCCTCACCCGGATTTGATGATACCTCGCGCACAAATTTAGCTTACAGAAGTATTTTGCTCCTCTAAGCTCATCCATCAGCTTGTCAATGTGAGGGATAGCATATTGGTTCTTCAATATCTTCTTATTGAGGGCCCTGTAGTCAATACACGTGTAGTGTCCCATCCTTCTTCTTTACTAGCTCCACGGAAGAAGCGAAGGGACTCGAGTTAGGCCTGATGTGACCCAACTTCAGCAGCTCCTAGATGGCTCTCTTTATCTCGTCCAGATAGACCTTTGGGTGCATATACGGGGTGGTGATGACTGCGTTCACTCCGTCCTCCAACTCCGTCCTCCAACTCGATAGTGTGCTCGAACCCATGATCTGGTGGTTTGCCTAGTGGGATCTCCCCAAAAACCCTAGGTACCTCTCTAACAAGGCCAGTATGTTTGGATGCACAAGCTGTGTCTGAGCCCCTGTCTCCGAAATCCTCAGCTCGACTGCCCACTCTACATCCCCATGCTGTAGATCTGCCTCCTTCTGGTGAGCTGAAATTGTTTGGGGTGGATAAGAGTGCATTTCCCTCAATAATACCAGCCTCCCATCTGGCCCCATAAACTCCATCTCTAGCTTCTGCTAGTCAGTGGTGACCCTCCCCAATGAGTACAACCATTGAACACCCAATACCACGTTAGTGTTCGGGACATAAAATACGAAGAAGTGTTTAGTGAGCGAGTAGTTCCACATCCTCACAGTCAGCCTGGGAACATACTTCGTGCACTACATGGTCCGGTCTCCTTGCACCAACACAGAGAGCCCCTTGAATGTCTCTGTCTGGATGCCCCTACGCTCCACCATCTAAGCATCAATAAAGTTGTGGGTGGCCCCACTGTCTACTAGGGCTGACACTTGCTATCCCTGTACTGCCCCCCTAATCCTGAGTTTCAAGTACTTCGACACTCCCCCGAATGGGGAAAACGGTCCTCCTCTAGGCGGTGGTGTTGATGGCCCTCCTGATGACTGTCCTCCCTCATCTCCCTGCTCATCTGACATCTCGGCCTCCTCATCTGGTTCACTGTCTTAAAAGTTAAAACACTTCAATGAAATGGGCCTTGTCCTTGGTGCACTTGTGTCTGGGTGTCCAAGGCTCCTGACATGTAAAGCACAACCTCCTCCTAAGATCTCTTCGGGTCTCATCATCCATTTGGCCACACCCTCCTTCTCTCTGAGGTGGCCTAATGTCTCGGTTACCCTGTGGGGTTGTGGGTCTAGTGGGATCGAAAGCCCGAGTCTTGGACACTGCATCAACCATATCCCGGGTCCTGGAGATAGCATCTGCAAGTGATGTGGATTTGTAGGCCCTCACCCAACCACGCAAAGGCTCAACAAGCCCCTCCACAAATAGTATGATCAGTCGGGCCTCTGATATGTCTGTCACCATAACTGCCAGTCTCTGGAACTCTGTAATGTAAGCCTTTGTGCTGCTAGTCTGCCTTAGATGGGCTAACTCCCTGAAATGCAACTCCGAGTCTTTCCTCTCAAATCTCTCCAATAGCCTTCGGGTGAACTCCGTGTAAGAGGTGATATGGATGTGTCCCAATGTGATTAGCCCATGATACCACCACTCCTGGAGATCCCCCTCTAGATGAAGATTAGCGAACCAGATAACATCGGCCTCCCCCATGGGGTTCAGGTGGAAATATGTGTTTAGCTTCTAGATCCAAGCCCTAGCTGAACTCTTTGATGACCCATCAAAGTTTGGGAGTGTAACTTTCCCTGCTATTTTCTGCACATCCTGGTTGGACGTTCTCCCTTTGTAGTGGGCCCCAGCCCCTATAGTATGCCTCTCCTTGAGATGAATGTACTCCCCAAAAGACATCACCCGCTTAATCCGGGCATCCAACTCCTCATACTCATCAATACAAGATGCAACTGAGTGGACCAAATATGCAACTAGGTTTGGCTCCCTCTTTGGCTCTGGCTCATCCACAAAATGAGGCAAAGTAGGACGGCCAACCTTCCCACACTGAGGAGTATGTGGGGGCTGATAAGTACGACTGACCCCTCCTGCTCTGGAACCCCCATCACCTTGAGGGCTCTCCCTTTGGCCTTCCACCCATTGGCAACCCCATCACCTGCAGCATCATGTCCATCATGAGCTGCCCTTATCTCAACTTCCGCTGATTAATCCTCAGTAGCTCCCCTCCAAAACCTGGTTTTGGCCCATTTGCCTAGGTTGTTCATTGCCCTCTTGATTGTCCATCCCACCTCTAAGATTCTCCACTTCGGTGTTTGAAAACGGATCTGGGCCTTCTTCTCTACCTCGACCCCTGCCTCTGCCTCTACCACAACCTCTCTGGAAGACCACTCCTCGATATCTAGGTGGTGTCACTTGCTCCTGTTCCCCACCCTGGCTAAGAACATGCTATGATACCAATGTAATATTCCTAATAGAAATTTACAGTGATAACAAAAGACATGCAATAATTTCAACACAGAAATTTACTTAGTAAACACACACATAAACATAAATTCTACTCGGAACACCAAATTGACCAATTTTTACAATAGATGATGGAATGAGTGCACCTGGGCTTGCACAAGGCAAGTTACAAGCCTCAGGTGATCAAAACAAAAGTGCCCAATTACTGTAGAAGTGTTGCTCTCCAGAAAACTGCGTTGGCCCTATGTTTTTGCACTGCTGGCTGACTTGAGAACCTAATTTTCCCCCTCAAAAATGCCCAGAAATTCTGTAAAATTAGGGGTGGACTCCTTGCCAAAAATCCAGAAAAACCCAAAAAGGGTTTTCTCTAGTATTGACCCTCCAAATTTGGCCTCCCACAACTTGGCCCTCCCTCCACAACCATAAATCTACACCTGTAGTTGAGCTTGTCGTTTCCTGCACCCTAAATGCTAGAAATCACCTCCAAATAAGCCTCCAATCAAAATCTTAGCAACCCAAGTCCTCTATCCTCTAGACAAGACTCTCTCTGGACAACCCACACGAATGACTGCGCAGTGATGTAGGTGATAACGCAATCTCTGAGCACATAAAATCGTTCTAAATGTTATGCTCTATCTCCTATTGAAGATTCACTCCTTTAGGTTGGAAATTAGTCAAGCGAGACTCTGACAACACTTCACCCCCAATTCCCAACACCTCTGCTCCTTCAAAAGACTGCGTAGCCTCCTCTATTGCATCCTTGCTAAACCAGAACAACAAATTTCCTATAGGATATGTCTCTCCCGGTTTCCAAATGAAAATGATAGCCTTCCTAGGGTGCACTCGAGGTCCACCGAAGAAAGGGTGAGCTTCACTCCTTGGGAAGATCTTGTGCTAAGCAACACTTTCTAGCTCAGCTGAACAACCAAAGCAACAATGAGTTATCAAAATGTCAAAAAACCCCAATTGATGCTTCTCTTCTCCTATTTATGCTCGCTGGCCTTGAGTCTCATGTGGGTCCCTCCTCGAATTGTTTACCATGGGGTGCATATTATTTGTGGGTAAGTGGCCCCCACATTCCACTAAGATTCTCATCGACCCTCTTTTCCCAAGTTTTCTCCTCTCTTCTTAGGAAAATAATTAGTAGGAAGAGACATTACAGCGAGCTTCAGACTTTGCAATTTCTCCTTCATGCGAACCCATTCTCCATGGATATACCGCGGACCTGTGCGAGCCAAAACCAATAAACATAATAGAGGAATGTCTCATGATGATCTCCAAATGAGGTAGGGGTGGCCTTCCAAGGGTGTCCACTTTGCTTTAGGGCCGACCTGATCAAATATGCACATGCGGGTTTATAATTCAAAAATATACTTTCCTTTATCCAAATTAGATGATCTTTAGGTTGATTTTGGTCCTCTTGAAAAGAGGAATTCAATGCAATCTGCATCTCCATCAAATGAGCTGTCCAAAGTGGAATTTGACCACAGTTGCATATTTTATCACTCCCTCTCAAATAGGGATAATTCCACTTGCATCATGTCATGTGTTTCCTGTCATCAAATCATATCCAATTTCAAATATCTCATCATCACATATCGATACTGTTCATCTTGATTTATCTCTTGCTTATTCCTGCTTATCTCTTGATTGTCCCTGCTCATATGTTGAACATTCTCGAATCTAAAGAAAGAGTAGTTTAACATCGTAGGGGAGATCAATCTATCACCCTCTATCGATCGGGGAGCCACTGCTACTACCAGGAATCTCTACTAGCACGGAGCCAAATGCTACCACTCGGGAAACATCAGCGGGGATCCAAATCTACAACCCACATGATCATCGGAGAGCATATCATCAGGGATTAGATCTCAACCTGGAACCACATCGAAGAGCACATCTCAACCTAGAATCTCATGGGGGGCTAAACATCTACAACCCCATATCGAGCAATAGGTGATATAGGGGAGCACATCTCAAACCTTTCTATTGCCTACAGATCTTCCCAGCGATGACCCTCAAGAGTCATTTGGTTGAATGCCTGCATCATAATCCGAGCTTGGGTGAGATACTTGACTTACTAAAGACAAGGATCACACGCCCCCAACCCTCCTCAACCCGTTGGCCAGACGGGGAGGGACAATCCCAACAAGCCCAAATTGTGGGTATGAGCCAACTAGGGTATACTAGGCAAAGACCAAGATAGGGGAGCAGCATCTCCAATCCTATGGGTAACAGATAGGGGTGATACCCTATTGTACAGAGATCACTCAACCCCAGGAGCCCTCTATCTCAATTCCACACCCTGGGAGCTCAAACAGGGGGGAATAGCTGGCTCAATGTCCTCGATCATCGATGCTCTTTGTAGATCAACAACATATTATCGTGCTCATATCTGGTAATCATCATGTCTCAATAACGATCGTCTCTTGTTCATACAGGACATCAAATCAAATATCATATTAGAAGAAAATATACATATCACAAAAAGGATACCATAGTCATCCTCCCTCTTATGGAGGTGCTAACCACAAGCCTAAGCTTGTCTTGTATAGTAGCACTGTCTCAATATATGAAGGCATCTCAGTGTCAGCTATATACAAGATTCTCTGCCAATCGGATCCACTCATTATTATCACAATGTATCCCAGTTATATTCATAACTTGCTCAAACATCTCTCCAAAAGGCTTCTTCATCCTGCCTCACAGCTAGCCATGCTAGCAACATCGTACTCAGTCTCGGACGTGCTGAAAGCTACAGACTTCTCATCCAAAATATCATGGTAGGTCTCATATTAAGGTAGCACCCAAATGTGCTTATCTCATCAGCAATGATCCCAAATAGCATCAATAAATCCATGTAGTCACATATCATGGGAAGAATGTCTCAGACAAAAAATATATCATCCCATGCAAATATCTCGAAGTGAGCTCGGCGACAACTCAATGTGTATGAAGCGGCTCAATCACGAATTCACTTAAGTTGAGCATAAAACCTAAGTGAATTCATGATTGAGCTGCTTCATACACATTGAGTTGCGAGTGTTCAAACGTAACATCAATGCTTCAATCAACTGTCGGTTGCCGAGTCAGGTTCAACATTGTCTCTTCATAACTTCAATCAGAGTGTCCAAGGATTTGCATTTCAAAAACTCTTCCGTAGCTTCACAATATAGATTTTCTTTTCAGAAATTGATTCATCATGCCATGATTCTTCATTTCTAACTTTAGAGGCCATCTCCCTCTTACTTTGATCATCAGAGGTTCATTACCTGTCAAGAATAGACCATCAGTATATAAAACCAAAGTCAAAGCCATACCTTGGACCCTTTTTGAAGTAGAGGTTCAAATCGACACATCTTCTTCACTTCACCAGATAACTGTCAGTGCGGACATATCGGGCTTGGGGAGATTGCTTCATACAATGATTTCTGCAAAAGAACACTTTACCAAACCAATATGCTCAGTCTTACATAAGTCAATTGTAAAAATTCCCAGATCCTAGATCTAAGAATCCCTATTGCAACAACTGAACTACTTCTACTTGTAAATTCAGATTTAACAAGTTATTAGCATATTACTACTTCTGGAAATACTGAAGCAGTCACTAAAGCAACCTTCACTCGTTAAAATACATTTGTGAAAAGGAAACTGAGCAAGAAAGAATAATGCAAACACATGACCCCGTTATTTTTGGACAAATGTCCCCAGAAAAACCCAATGCGGGAAAACTAGTGCAACAAATCTGAGGGTTTGCATATTATGCAGTAAAATTTTTAAAACAAATCTGAGATGCCTTACTGACAATCTCTCTAGAGAATATGACTGACAAGAAAGTTAGTGGGAGAAATCTCACACTGATCTGGAAGCCCGACTGACCGACAACCCCGGATTTGGAAGCCCTCCACTGCGTTGCGCAGCCTCTGCGTCACTCTGTGTGGGGATTCCGTGGCATCTGCGTAACTGGTCTTCTGTTGGCTGGATCTGCCCTTCTGGCCTCTTCTGGTCTCACACCCTGACTCTCCGACACTGAATCTGGCTAACCCTTAGTTGAATCTCGAATTCCATTGACGCTGCAACGCTGCCTCTGCGTGGGACTGTGCTGGCAATGCGTAACTGCTATGCTGCCTTAGCTAATCTGCTCTTTGCCTTCTTTACTGTGTATTTTCCGGCTTAGGAAAATCTCCAAACGAAATTACTGCTCCTCAATGCAATCAAGAATCACTTAGACCTGATTTTTGTCCAAGCACTTGCCCTGTCAGAAAAATTCAATCTCTAGATCCTCTTGGTGTATTTTACAAATGACCCTCAAGCCCTCCGTTATAGTCTTCTCATTGACAAATCAATGACCGAGACTAAATCTCCAATCAACGACTAAGATTAAATTAGACTTGATCTGCTTTTTTTGGAAGTTAATACTAATTAATTATTTTAATCTCCTAAGTTAGACTTAGGGGTCCTTATTAAAAATAATTACTTTTTTCTTATAAAACTGTTTCTGGGTGAAATTTCCCAAAATGATTTCTAGGTTATTTGTAATGCATGTGCCTAAACCTGTCCACAAAATTTTGGGCTCAGAGCACATCCGATGGTACAAAAAATCAACACTCTCTTAGCGAAGAATGTGCTCTAGCAGACGTGCCCTGCTGCATATTGCTTTGACCCTGAAGCATCTCCCTCTGCGCTGATGATGTCTGACATGCTGCCCATCAATCACTGTGCTGCTGCTGACCCTGCTATGATCAACACTGCATCCATATTGCAACCCCCTCTCAAATGCTGCATCTGCTGCTAGCATTGCCACTGCTAACTCTACACTGCAACTCAGCTGTTGAGAGAAGCAACTGAAAACGTCCAAAATTTGAACAAGTGTTCAGTGATGCATGTTGGTGCTAAAGACACTGACTGCTGAGCCATTGAACTGTCCCTCTGATGCACTGCGTTGCTGCTTCTATGCACTATGCTATTGCTGCTATGCACTGCGCTGTTGCTGCTCTACATTGCGTTGTGCTGCTCTGCACTGCGTTGTGCTGCTCTACACTACTACTGCTCTGCACTGCGCTGCTGCAACTTTGCTCCGCGCTACTCAGAAGTTGGCGCTGCCACCCACTGCAACTGTCGTTTCTGCACTCCTCTGCACTGACTGAAAACTCCTCCAGCCTGCTACTATTGATTATGCACACCCATAGCAAAGTTGTGATCCGAGAGGTGGACTCCTCTAGGATCCTGCCCAGCTGAAGTTCTTGCGAACTTACAGCTCAATGTCGCCCCATCTCCCTCCTGGAGATGTGTGAGCACTCATAGCATAATCATCATCCTCGATCTTTGTAGCTGCAACCTTCAGATCATGTTTCTCATCCTTGTCCTTATGCTTCAAAGGACACGGGGAAGCGTAGTGACCAAGTTCACCACACTTGTAGCATTTGATCTTCGAGACGTCTCTCTTACGTCTCTGTTGCTTCACTTGGATGCAAGGGCTGCATCTTCCTCCTCCTGCTTCACCTTCGTTCCGCTGCCACTACTACTGTCAAGTTTGCACCTGACCAAGTCTCTCCTCATCTCTTTTTGCTAAAGAGCCACCCACATCTCCTCCCAACCAGGAAAAACTACTCTGCCTCGGATGCTTTGGACAAAGACTTGCCAATCCTCGGTGACTGCATTCAATGCCAGTCTCACCATTACTGAAGAATGGGTGGACCCCACGGTTGGAAGTTGGTCTCGAATATCCTGAAGCCTAGTCAGGAATGGGATCACGCATTCCCCTATCCGCATCTGCTCCATCCTCAACTGTTGCTCTAAGTACATCTTCCGTTGCTCGAAAGATCCCTCATACTGGTAGTTTCCTTGCCAACAATATGGGACACAACATGATTTTTGATCCCATCCAGAAGTAGCCTCTTTGCCTTCGCCATATCGGCCTTGTACTTTTTCAACGGATTTGGATCTGCAGGGACAACTACCTTGCTATCCACGAAGA
This sequence comes from Pinus albicaulis, assembly GCA_034641835.2. Lineage (NCBI taxonomy): Eukaryota > Viridiplantae > Streptophyta > Pinopsida > Pinales > Pinaceae > Pinus > Pinus albicaulis. Next base: position 126,912,357 of record CM076582.1, on the reverse strand, counting down.
GCTTGAGATCATAATCGTCTAGAAGACAAGAGATTCACGCCTTCCAGATTACGTAGTTAGAGGCTCCCTTAAACCGGTCTTGATCACGAAGCCCATGAGTTGCCATTGCCGTCAAATTTGTCGAATCTGCTCCTCTTATTCCCCCACTGCGCAACGTTGGGCAGCCTTACACACTCCTTGAGGAGCTCGTAGATTTGCTACCCGGATTTGTGGCTCAGATCTTGGAAAATTGAAATTCCCTCGCTAGGAACTTCCCGAGAGAGAAAATTCCCTCACTGTGTTGCTTCATCCTCTTCTGACACTTTTTGCCTGGGAAAATTGAAAATTTGCCTGCAAAACTGCATCCCACTAGCTTTGCGCTGAGGCTCTGCATTGCGCTCTCTAGCCCAACAAAATTCCGATATGGAAATCTTACCTCTCTGTCGACTCACTCAGAGAGAGATCTACCCGGAAACTGCAGCCTTCCAGCTTGGATTGCGAAATCCCTCTGGGGATTCAATTTGCTGCTTTCTGTAGCTCTTTGGCCTTTGTCTCGCGCTGGATCTGCTCTTCCTATTTCGCAATGCAAGCTATGATACCATGTGAAAATTCCCAGATCCCAGATCTAAGAATCCCTATTGCAACAACTGAGCTACTTCTCCTACTTGTAAATTCAGATTTAACAAGTTATTAACATATTACTTCTAGAAATACTGAAGGAGTTACTGAAGCAACCTTCACTCATTAAAATACACTTGTGAAAAGGAAACTGAGCAAGAAAGAATAATGCAAACACAGGACACCGTTATTTTTGGACAAATGTCCCTGGAAAAACCCAATGCGGGAAAATCGGTGCAACAAATCTGAGGGTTTGTATATTATGCAATAAATTTTTGCAAACAAATTTGAGATGCCTTACTGGCAATCTTTGTAGAGAATATCACTGACAAGAAAGTTAGTGAGAGAAATCTCACACTGATCTAGAAGCCTAACTGACCAACAACCCTAAATCTGCAAGCCCTCTACTGCACTGCGCAGTCTCTATGTCACTCTGCATGGGGGCTGCGTGGCATTTGCGTCACTGGTCTTCTGTTGGCTGGATCTTCCCCTCTAGCCTCTTCCGATCTCACACTCCGGCTCTCCGGCACTGAATCTGGTTGACCCTTAGCTGAATCTTGAATTCCCTTGAGGCTGCAACGCTGGCTCTGCGTGGGATTGCTAGCTGCTATGCTACCTCAGCTGATCTGCTCTCTGTTGTGTATTCTCCGGCTCAGGAAAATTTCCAACTGGAATTACTGCCCCTCACTGCAATCAAGAATCACTAGATCTGATTTTTGACCGAGCACTTGCTCCGTCAGAAAAATTCGATCTCTAGATCCTCTTGGTGTATTTTACAGATGACCCTCAAGCATTCCTTTATAGTTTTCTCGTTGACAAATCAACGGTCGATATCCCTTGGGATATTACAGTGGTATTAGAGCTTCAATCTTGGATCAGCCTGCGGGTTTCCAGTTTTCAGTTGCAGCGATTTTGGTTAGAAGGGCCTACGCAACCATTGGAGGAAGCTCATTTGTGGGAGCTGCATTGGTGGGATTTTAGAGCTGGGGTGTTGGGATATTTATAGGAGAGCCATTTGAGGAGGTTGGTAGGAATTTCGGAGAGCAGTGATTGACACTAGTAGCTGCAGTAACAGAAAACGAAATTGGAAGAGGGCCAAACTACAAAGGGTCATATTTTGAAGGTTGGAATTAGAGGAAATCCTTTCTGGGTTTTGGACAATGATCACCTTCACAAATTCCTAGAATTTTCTGAGCAGTTTTAAGTGGGTAAATCAGAGGCCGAAGTCAGGCAACAGTGTAGTTTTGGAGCAGCAGTTGCGGAATTTCCAGACTCGGCGCAAAGCTTGAGGAGAGATCATTTCCTTGCATCTGGGGTAACATTTTTCTCACCTGAGATTTTTTAGATTGCTTTGCTAGGATGAATTCATATTGTTGTGAAAAAATGATTTTGCCAAAGCCCAATTTGTGCAAAATTTTTAGAAAAAGCTTTAATGACTTAGAAAGAATTCAGTACCAGCTACAGTTTGAAAAATCACTTGCACAAGGTGCTTGGAGCTGCAATGCTTCCTTGGATCAAAGAGAAAAACCAAACAACAAACCCTTTTCAAAGGGGATACATGCCATCCTATAGCTAGAGTAGATAAGGGATTTGCAAAAAGAGTTTGAGGTAGGGAATTGGCTCTTTGCACTTGGATCTGATTTGAAGGACCTAAAGATGACCGCAGAAACTTTCCTTAATTTGGAGAAGCTAGAATCACATCTTCCTAAAGTGAGCCAATTAGATTTGAGGGTCTTAAATTGGGCACTCAAAGCAACAATGCTTGCTTTAATTCATCCAAGATTCTTGGAGCATCCTTGTGAAGGAGTCAGACTTATAGTAGCTTTTTGTCTTAGTGAGATTATCAGAATAACTTCACTTATGCTTCCTTATAATGATGACATTATGCGGAAAGTTTTCCAACTAATAGAAGGGAATCTTCAAGATCTACATAACATCTGGGGTCTTGCCATTGAGAAGAGGATGAAGATCTTAGAAATCATGGCTGGAGTCATGGGTAACAATGATGACATTTGCAGGATGCTACAGACCAAGTTGTTGACCATTTGGAGGAGAGAACAATGGGTTTCACCTGTTGCTTATAAACTGGCTGAGAGTTTGGTTGAGAAAAACGTTGGGTGTTTCAGGAGAGTGTTGACCAGGGAGGAGCTACTCCAATTTGGTGGATCAAGCAGCAAGAACGAGTTGAGGAGGAAGGGACTTTGCTTTATCTGCAAAGAACCTTGGGGGCTTGATCACTCATGCTTGAGTGATGCAGCTGATGTGGCAGAGGCAGAACATAAGGGCATTCCTTTTGTATGCCAAGGTGAGGACTCTTCTTCAGATGAGTTGATGGGACCAGTTGAGGATGCTTCTGGGGAGAGAGAGCAGTGATGCAACGATGATGACAGTAGGCCAGAGTTGTATTACAGTGTGCACGGTGAGCAGTCAGGGGACTCTACGGGAGATACTCTGGGTGATGAGTCACTTGTGACGATTCAGCCAGAGCAGCATATGATGAGGCCTGAGTCAGCAGAGGAAGATACTATGCACATCATGCATGATAGTCCTTTGAGGGGGAGCCAGATGGAGGCACACATTGACTCTATGATGGATATGCGGCTAACCTTGGGGTCAGCCACTGAGGAGGAGCAGTTAGATGCATAGACACCAAGCATGGTGACAGCAGTTGTAGATCCATATCCTCTATAGATCTTGGAGGTTGATGGGATAGTTCTGCAGGGAGCTAGGGGACAGCAGGAGCATTACATTCCCAATGAGAGGGATGAGTTGTTGGAGATGGTGGAGCATCCATATTTGGGCCGACACATTGATGAGGTGCAGATAGATGTACATGGAGTTAGCAGAGTTGCGGTACTTTTAGCGAGTAGCACTCTCAAGGAGTACATCGATGGGGCTTGTAGCATTTCTTGCCCACTTTGGCCCATTATAGAGAGAGGGGCTTTCTTCTACAGACAGATTTCGTTGGCAGACAGGGAAAAGCAGTGTGAGTTGATTATGGGCTAGCGATATCACTCCACGCGTGTTCCGTATACAGTTGTTGCTACATTAAATTCTTCTTCCAGGATGGATTGGCGGGAGATCATGAGTTGGTACCCTCTTGATGGTACGATTTTCTTCGTAGGGAGCACAATAGAGCAGGGGCCCTTAGACATATAACAGATGTTGGAGATTCCAGCTGGCATTGGGGCCCAAGTCATCATTTCTTCAACACTCCATCCTGATTTCAGGAGAGCAGGATCAACATGGGATTGAGTCAGGACTTGGATTGGAGAGAGGTGATGAGTTGGTATGTAGTTGGTGGGGCAGCTTATACAATTAGAGGTACAACACAGCAGGAGCCAGGGAGCATTGATGCTTGTTGGTGGGCTTCACTTCATGGGGCATCAGCTATAGCTAGAGGTAGTGTGCAGAGGTAGCGATGATTGGCCATGGTGGCGTTGGGATCTGGCAGGATTGTTTGTTGACTGGTACAATGAGTGATCAGTTTGGGTTCCCGACATTGAGGGGTCTATTCCGAGTGGTTTGACACAGGTGCATAGCAGCACCCAGAGGTTTGTATGGGATCCGGGCATTGGGTCTGAGATGCGGTGGGTCACCAGAGTGGCCCACATATTTAGATTGCTTGAGGGCAAGCAATCTTGGGGCGGAAGGTCTATAATATTCCTTTTTTTGGTGTCACCTATGACAGGGCTAGGAGGGACTTTCATAGTTCGGAGCAGACCGATCACAGGTACAGGTAGGTGTCATCAGCGAGCCCAGGGGCTTTTTGGAGGAGTTGTGAGGAGTTTCTATGTGGTCGGGTGGCATTCGATTGATATATTCCATCATCCAAGCAGTTTGGTTTTCGTTTCGTTGCATTCCGACAATTTTCAGAAATTTGAGTTATTTATGGGCTTACCTCAGCGAATTACGCTCACGGTGGAATTCCGGGAGGAATACATGACAGAACACCTTAGTGTAATAGCTCATTGGAACCAGGACGAGGATACCTCCATGATGGGACAGTTAGACATGAGTTTCAGTGATCGAAGGAGACGTGGTAGCCGATTTACTCTTCTCTGCATTAAAAAGGGATATTTTAATAAGAAAGAAAAGTGCTTCATGAATAAAATAATAATAAAATAATGCTCTAAAAGGCTCCAAGAGATCTATAAAAGAAAGGGAGGAGGCCATTGAGGGATATCTTTGGATCATATCATTTTATTGTATGAGAGGTGCGAGACGTGGTTCTCTACTTCAACCGTAGCCCCAGAACGGAAACCCTCGGGTGATTTGTGAGTGTTGGACGAAACCCCAACTCTCTTGAGGAGACTTCACTCAGAAGTTTCGTAGAGCTTCAGGGATTGGTGTGAGGATCATTCAGATCTTCAACTTGTGCTTCATCATCTTCAGTGGGTTCAGTGACAGCTGTTGCCGGAGGGAGAGTGCAGCAATTTAGTTTTGAGGCCAACGCAGTGCAACAACTCATTTTGGTAGCTAGTTCTCCGTCTCAGCTCTTTCTTTGGGTCAGATGTAATTGTAACCCCAGTTATTATCTATAATAAAATGCTGAGATTTTTCTTATTTGATGTGTTGATAGATTACAGTGCTTATGTGTTTATTTTACATGGCAATCTTCTGTTGAGTAAATAGTGATTTTACGGCATATTGTGGAGTTTAGTTATTTTTCTGCATTTTTAGTTAAAATATTCCTTTCGGGATATTACATGTTTATACTTCAACCATTGTGCTAAGGACAATGAGGCCAATACAAAACCATTATCGAATACCAGTATTAGACACTGAAAGATACTACGCCCATTTACTGTTGGCATTATGATGTACGTGTTGTCCTTGATGGCAAATCACTTGTAGCAAGATAAGTATGTGTTGACAGGATGGTAATAGGATGAGTACACAAGCCAATTCAGTGGTGATAGAGAAAGAAATACTAGTCAGTGACAAAGGAATGATGAAGGTAAAGTTTTAGAAATATACACAGGTTATGTGAAGCAAAATCGTGTACATACGCAGGTTTGATGAAGGGAAGTTGTGTATACGCAGGTTCTATGAAGCCAAGTTGTATACATATGCATGTTTGATGAAGCGAAGTAGTGTATATGCAGGTTTGGTAAAGAAAAGTTGTGTACACACGCGGGTATGAAGAAGGAAAGACGCGTACATTTGACACACTAATGATTATTAAATACCAAGGGTCCTTACCATGGTATTAGCCCACAATATTGAGCAGATTAACGACTATTTGGTCCCGTCAAGGATTACCACCGACACTAGTGTGGTTTTGGCTCATGGTATTGGCTAAGGCTCAAGCTATATAAGGAGGAGAATATCAAAGTGTTAGGGTGTGCATGAGTGAGGGTGATTAATGAATACTTCAATCTGAAGTCTATTTGCATGGTATGGGATATAGTTGATTGGTTGATCTGAAATAATTATGCACTCGTAAATATAATGATGGATCAGGATCATTAGACCTGAAATGACTATTTATTGCGTGATCTGTTTATGGGTTGTTTAGATCTATGGTTTGGCACATGTTTGTTATAGTGAATGTTATGATTTGAGTATGTCTGAAGTTCTAAAGTATTGCGCAGTTGTGAATTAGTTGTAGATCTGTACGCGAGTTTGACATAGGCAAAGCACGTACACAGTTTCTGTTATGCAGAGTAGCATATGTATTGCAAAGTATGTTGAGATTTGTACGCGGGTTTGATTCTGGATAAGCGCGTATACACACATAAATGTTTCATGGAAAGCACGTATGGAAACTAGGGTTTCTGCTGAAGAATATGTCTGATCAGTTTTGCTGTGTATCAGCTGTCTTTCAATGAATTTTTCATATAGATCTGGGTTTTTTGAGTATTGATAATGATGCTAGTTGATTGTGATTGAAGATCAATGATTATTTGGTTGATTGGTGATTCAATGATTGGTTGAATGATTTGGTACAATGATATGTTTCAGTTTTGATGAATGGTATTGGGTTTAAATGAGTATAGTGGGTTCAGTATGAAAATTTGATGAAAAGTAGCCTACAAGTTATGATGTGTGAAGCATGTGGATCTAGTGTGAAAATTTATGAAATGTTGTCCACGGTGGTGCTGAGGGTAGGAGCTTTCAGTGAGGGGGTCGTAGCTCCCTTCCAGTGGGTGCTAATAAATGAGATCAAGGGGTCGTAGCTCCCTTCCAGTGGGTGCTGGTAAATGAGATTAGGGGGTCGTAGCTCCCTTCCAATGGGCGCTGGTAAATGAGATCAAGCGGTTGGAGCTCCCTTCCAGTAGGAGTTGGAGAAAGAGTGAAGGTTGTAGCCTTTCGCTAGTGGGTGTCTGCGTGCTGGTATGAGTTTGCGTCAGTACAAGATTGTAAGCCGTTTTCTATATAATTAATATTGAAGACAGATATGACAACAACGGTGGTTTTATCCCACATTGGGTTTCCACCTTAGATCTTCTTGTTCATGTGTGTTGCTTATGTGTGATGGTTTACTCTGTTTTTACTGCACATGTTCACTGCTTATTAATGTCTGATGAATCAATGATGCACTGGTTTAAGTCAAATTATTGAAAATTTATCTGAACTATAAGTTTTTTGGGTATATGCTATTTTCCTTGATAACAGTTGTGTACATATGTTTGTTTGCTTCATTCAAGCTGCGTACAAAATTCATAAAAGAAAAGTAAAAGTTTGTGTGAGTTTTAAATACTGATTCACCCCCCCCTCTTAGTATTTTTCCCAACAATTGGTATCAGAGCAGGTCCTTCAGAAGAAGCTTTATCACTTTAAGGAGATTCGTCACGATGGGAAGTCACGAAGGAGTATTTTCTATCAGGCACCACTGTTCAATGGAAGTAATCTAATCTTCTGGAAGATACGGACAATAGTTTATCTGCAAAGTCTTGGAGCAGATGTATGGGGAATCGTAGTGGGAGGTTATCAATATCCAACAACCATTCTTACAGATGCAGCAAGAAAGAAGAGAAATGAAACCAATTCAAAAGTTGTTAACTCCTCGTTGGGAAGCCTGACATAATCAAAATTTGTCAAAGTCATGTAGCTAAAGTCAGCAAAGGAAATATGGGACAAGATCATCAGAGCTATGAAGGTGATGACAAGGTAAAAAGTGCTGAACTTCAAACTCTTATAATTCAATATGAATCTCTCAGAATGCATAATGATGAAACTATTGCAAGTTTCTTCCTGAGAATAGATGAGATTGTGAATTCCATGAGAAATATGGGTGAAAATATAAAAAATTCAAATTTAGTAGAGAAAATATTGAGATCTCTAGCTCCAAAATTGGAGTCAAAAGTGTCTGCCATTGAAGAAAAATAGAATCTGCAGAACCTTATATTGTTGTACAACTCCATAGGATTCTAACGATCTTTGAAATGAGAAAATGATGTCTTTTAAATATCAGAGAAGCTGCATTTAAAGCATCTGAAAAAGGAAATGAAAAGGAAGTTCTGAAGGAATCAAGTTATATATCAAAAGAAGATGAGGCAAATTTTGTGAAGAAACTCCAACCAGGTACCAGAAGGTTCAAAGGTAAGCTTCCCTTCAAGTGTTTTTCTTGTGGTAGAGTTGGTCATTATGTTGCTAAGTGTCCTTATAAAGAAAATCCTAAAAAAGGCAAACGGTTTGAAAATAGGAGAAGCTATTATACAAATGAAGATAGTGATGATTTATCAATTGGAGAAAATGGAGAGTCTGATCAAGATCTTCAAGTACTTCTGGCATTTAGTATTAATGAATTTGATGACAATTTCATAGATGCCCTAGAAGAGAAGGATCCTTTTAATAAAGAATCTCTTAGATCATGGCAGAAAGGATGGTTTCATGGATGTTGTTTCTTTTGCAACTCTTTTGGGCATAAGGCCACTGATTGCAGGTTAAGTTTGTTGAACAGAACCAGGAGACTGTATAAGTTCCAACACATCATAAGAAATTTCAAGCAAATCTGGAGAAAGAATAAACACCGTCAGAAATGTAGGGAATATTGACCCTATTGTTGTAATCTGTTTCTCAAGACTATTTCTCTTAGTGATTGCAGGAGTAATGTGAGATACATTATAGGGATCAGTAATGTATCATCACAGAGGGAGAAATGTATGGTGATTCCATGGTTGGTTTGGTAATTATGGTTGTTTATATTTCTGACAGTGCATTTGACGTGACAACAAAAGACATGTACAGATTGTACAAGCTCAGGGGGGAGGTAAAGCTATGAAATTCTCAGTATTTCACTTTCTGTACGTGGATACGATGAAAGACAATCATGTATGTACGTGAGTTCCTTTACAGACAAACGCGTATGTTTTTCTCTAACAGAAAAAAGGTGAGACAAACTCAAGAACAAACTCTGATATGCTTCTGACAGTTATGATTTGATTTTCTTGGTCTGATGTTGATGGTTACAGTCTGCTGATATAGTATTGAGTTATGATGATATATGATTTTTACATTGATGATTATCTGATTTGTGAAGATGCTCTGATGTATGAGTTGATATGATCAGTGAACATGTAGCACAGGTTCAGGGGGAGCATTAGCCTTGCTGGCTATAATGCGTTGTTGGCATTATGTTTGCTTAAGATGTTGCTAAAAATGCTCATATGGTTCATTGATGATGCATATATGAAGACCTTTCTATGACTACTTGATAATGATGCTGCTATCAAATTCTCATTTGATGATCTCTCACTATTGAGGTCTTTTGGTCTTGGTTATGAATATCATACTAGTGTCTTGATGTAAATGATATTTAGCCATGTTTGGACTATTGAAGTTCAAGCCATTTATATATTGAATTCCATGATGGGAAGATGATGTTATGTAACCCCACTTGGTTGGGTAATTGAGTCAAATATGTAATCCCACTTGGTTGGGTGATTGATGTAAGCATGATTCCTTGGTGATAGAAAAGGTCATACTCAGTTGAGTTATAGAGTCATGTACTTCATTAAAAAATATTTCTGAAGATTCAGCATATGCTAAGGGGGAGCATGGTCAGTATAGTGCAAATCAGATTTACAGATCTACAAGGAAAGAGAAACCTTGTTTCAACATTGGTATGCCCTTTGCCCTTGATGTCAAAGGGGAACATTAACTTGGTGCTTGAATAATGCTTAGATTGATGTGTCTTACAGGTATCTACAGATTGTGGTGATCAAACACCAACGTGGTTGCCATCAAGTCCAAATGGGGAGATTGTTAGCATTATGATGTACGCGTTGTCCTTAATGGAAACTCACTTGTAGCAAGATAAGTATGTGTTGACATGATGGTAACAGGATGAGTACACAGGCCAGTTCAGTTGTGATAGAGAAATAAATACTAGTCAGTGACAGAGCAATAAAGAAGGTAAAGTTTGAGAAATATACGCAGGTTCTGTGAAGCAAAGTTGTGTACATACGCAAGTTTGATGAAGGGAAGTTGTGTATACGCAGGTTCTATGAAGCCAAGTCCTGTACATACGCAGGTTTGATGAAGCGAAGTAGTGTATACGCAAGTTTGGTAAAGAAAAGTCACGTACACACATGGGTATGAAGAAGCAAAGGTGCGTACATTTGACAAACTATGATTATTAATACCAAGTGTCCTTACCATGGTATTAGCCCACAATATTGAGCAGAGTAATGACTATTTGATCCTGTCAAGGATAACCACCGGCACTAGTGTGGTTTTGACTCATGGTATTGGCTAAGGTTCAAGCTATATAAGGAGGAGAAAATCAAAGTGTTAGGATGTGCATGAGTGAGGGTGATTAATGAATACTTCAATCTGAAGTATATTTGCATGGTATGGATATAGTTGATTGGTTGATCTGAAATAATTATGTACTTGTGAATACAATGATGGATCAGGATCATTAGACTTGAAATGACTATGTATTGCATGATCTGTTTATGGGTTGTTTAGATCTGTGGTTTGGCGCATATTTGTTACAGTGAATGTTATGATCTGAGCATGTCTGAAGTTCTGAAGTATTGTGCAGTCATGAATTAGTTGTAGATCTGTATGCAAGTTCGACACAGGCAAAGCACATACACATGCGATTTATGTTCTGCAGAGTAGGGTATGTATTCTGAAGTATGTTGAGATCTGTACATGGGTTTGGTTATGAATAAGTGCGTATACACGTGGAAATGTTTTATGGAAAGCACGTACGGAAACTAGGGTTTCTGCTGAAGAATATGTCTGATCAATTTTGTTGTGTTTCTACTCTCTGTCAATTAAGTTTTCATATAGATCTGGGTTGTTTGATTATTGATAATGTTGCTAGTTGATTGTGATAAAATATCAGTGATTGGTTGGTTGATTGGTGATTCAGTGATTGGTTGAATGATTTGGTACAGTGACATGTTTCAGTTTTGATGAATGCTATTGGGCTTAAATGAGTATAGTGGGTTAGGTATGAAAATTTGATGAAAAGTAGCCTACAAGTTATGATGTGTTGAAGCATGTGGATCCAGTGTGAAAATTTATGAAACGTGGTCCACGGTGGTGTTGAGGGTTGGAACCTTCAGTGAGGGGGTTGTAGCTCCTTTCCAGTGGGTGCTGGTAAACGAGATCAAGGGGTCGTAGCTCCCTTCCAGTGGGTGCTAGTAAACGAGATTAGGGGGTCTTAGCTCCCCTTGCTGCAGTGGCCGGCAAACGCAGGACCGTGGGGGTCGAGTCTTCCGCTAGTACACTGAAAACAAATCGTGGGTTGGAGGAGAAAATAGGGAGTCGGAGAATGAATGAAGGTTGTAGCCTTTTGTAGGTGGGTGCCTGTGTGCTGGTATGAGTCTGCGCCAGTATAAGATTGTAAGCAATTTTCTAATTAATAAATATTGAAGACAGAGACGACAACAGTGGTGGTTTTCTCTCACATTAGGTTTCCACCTTAAATCCTGGTGTTCATATGTGTTGCTTATGTGTGATGGTTTACTTTGTTCTTTCTGCACATGTTTACTGCTTATTAATGTCTGATGAATCAATGATGCACTGGTTTAAGTCAAGTAATTGAAAATTTATCTGAATTATAAGTTTTTTGGGTATACATTAGTATCCTTAATAACAGTCACATACATATGCTAGTTTGCTTTAATCAAGTCGTTTACAGAATTCAGAAAAGAAAAGTAAAAGTTTGTGTGAGTTTTAAATACTGATTCACTCCCCCCTCTTAGTATTTTTCCCAACATTTAGCATTATTATCAAGGCAAATCACCAGTCATCAAATCAAATCATTAGTCATCAGGTCAAATCCAAATTTTCTATCACAGAGAGATCTATAGTCCAAAACATATCTCAACATCAAGTTAAAGTTATAAATCATCGTCAATCATCATGTCAAATACTGTTTATCTATATCAATCAACCAAAATCATAATGACATATTGATATGCATATCACGGTCACCTGCAATCAGAAGTTTAGTCAACATATTCATATCATAATAAGTCAAACATTCGAACTTCCCTACTCATATAACTTCCTGTTGTCTGCGCCATGTTAGTAGGACTGTCATCCTTTAGGTGAACTCCTAATCTCATGCACAAAACTTCACTTTTGTGTCCTATAGGCATAATTGCACCCATAGGCCTTCTTTCGTGCAGTTGAGAGGCTACAGTCACACCCTTAGGATTGCTTCCATGTGATTGAGGCTTAGAGTAAGGGAAAACTCTCACTTTCTCAGATCAGAAGTTTTTTGTAGACCAACAATATCAGATATTTGTCTATTTATCCCATAAATCATATTTCAACTGTAAAAAATCTTCTATACATATCAAGGTTACTTGGGTGTGGGAGCGGGATCGAGAGCGACATTTTCAGAAGCTCTCGGTGCAGGAGCGAATCAGGGAGCGAATATATATATATATATATATATATATATATATATATATATATTTGTATATTTTGATGCATATATGTCAACAAAAGAATGTAGAATGATGAATTAGATATAAAAAATCATAAAAACATAGATTGAACCATATAACATCAATCATCTAGAAGTTTTAATGTTCATCAACCACATCCACAAGTTAGTAACATAAAACATATTGAGTCTCATGATTCATTAATCTTAAAGTTTCAAGCTTTCAAAATTCAATATATAACATTTATCATCATTGATCACCAAAGTTGCACTTGTAAGCTAAGTGTAACCATTACAACAAAGAATATCTAACATGAAATGAAATGAAATGACTTTCAACTTTCACGAAGCATTGTATTCATAGTTCATTACCAATGAGTTATAATTGCTAACTTCAAACTTCAAACTTAAATTGTCAACTATTGTTTACAAAAAATATCATAATAAATATGAAAGACTGAACAATTATAAAAAATACTTGCAACTAGAAAAGACAAGTAAATCTTTTATCTATAGCTAATGCTTGGGCCTCTTGCTACCACGAGAAATGTCTAATTTTTGAGCCTCGTTGGAAAATTAGAATCTTTGCCATTAATATCACCCTCTAAGAATTAATATCCAGAGGTATCTTTGTCATTACCTCTGGATCTGTATAGGAATATTTGTCATTAATATCACCCTCTAAGTATTTGCTCTAGGAGTGAGTGCGAGGGAGCGCGTGTTGGGAGCAAGTTCGAGGGGGGGAGCCGCTCCCTCGCAACCCTGATACATATAGTGAAAATGATAATAGGAGTAAGGATCTTATGGAGAGATTCTCCCTCTGAATGGGAAGCCACTTCAGTCATCTTCATTCAAATCATCAACCTGTCTATAATACTTCATGGAACAACAAATCTGTTAGATCATAAAGTCAGACTATATCATATATTTATCACGGTCATATCAACTACTTGTGTGTGCTATAGAATTTCTCTGTTTTCTGTACTTTATTTTCCACAGTATTTTTATGGTGAAAATTGCAGTTGTGATTTTATTCGTTGTTTGCCATAGCAAATAAATTTCATAATTAAATTTCCAGTTGCTGCAATAGATAAAAATTTCACACAGGAGAGAATGATGGTGTAAACGAATTTGTCAGAGTGCACGAGTGCATTTGTAAGGCAGATCTTGTGCTAAATCTGGAGGGAGTGTCTTGGACACCATCATTTAATAGCGTATGAACCAAATTGAATGAGCTCTGTGTTGCATGACCGCCACCTGGGCTTAGGGTTGAATGCTAGCATGAAGGTTGTCGTATGATCTCTGATAGGGTGTTGTGGTCAAAGGTACGACACCCGAATCAGGGAAGTTAGACTATGCTAATTAATAATAATAAGAAATAACAATTAATTGGGAAAAAACTAATAATTAAATAATGTAAGTTAAAAATATTAAAACTTCATATGTAATATCTACAATTAATATTAATTATTAAGAATAATATAATATGAAATTTTATAACTAATTTAAAATGTAATATAATAATTTTAGAACTTGTAGTAAAAATAATGATAAAGGGTTGAAAGGAAGAATAATTAATCATAAACAAAGGATAATAAAATAGATTTAGTGATAATTAATAATTGATAATAATATCAATAATAGTATAGTAATTAAGAGGAATAATGTCAATAGTACCAATATTGTAAAGAATTTTTATAAGGAAATCCAAAAAAAAAATGGTGCAAATACAATGTATTAAATAATATTAACAAAAAGAAATATTAAAGATTAAATTAATAATAATGTTAATAATATTAATATGAAAAATATAGGTATTATAATAATGCATAGTCTAACTAATAAACGAAATAGCCTTTTTTCGCTTATTTTTTCTGGTCAATTTTGCCCAAAATTGAGTAAATATTTTTAAGAATCATAAGTTTAAGTTGTTTAATTTAAATTTTGAGTGCCTTGTAGTTTTTTAGGGTGTTGAATCCATTTATGCATTCAAAAGCTCATTTTAAACAACATAAAATCACAATCTTGCTCGAAATTGTATTGTCAGATTTTGACCAAGAAAACCATTTCGTCTATTAGTTAGATTGCGCTTTATAATAATATTAATAATACTATTTTTTTTTAATATTTAAAATTAATAAATTTGTTGAAGAAAAATAACTTTGATAATTTAATAATAATGATAATAAAGCCCCTAGGGTTATCTTAGTTGGTCGAGTCCTCGTCGTTAAAGCACATGTTATCGAGAGGTCACAGGTTCAATTCTCTTGACACTCTCGGGGCCAGGCTCTGTGGTTGAGCTGAAAGGAAGTGATCCTTTCGGGTAGATCTGCTTTGTACAATTATTCCGTGGACGTAACGGTCATCAATTTTCGGGGACCATGAAACATAGAAAAAAAACAATAATGATGATAATAAATTAATAATAATCTTAGCATTATTAATTTAGCAAGGATTTAAAGGTTAACAATTTGTTCTTTTGAAGCAAGAAAAATTTCATTAGATCAGTGAGAATTTACAAGTACATGAAGGAAGAAACATTGACTAATCATGTTCGAATTAAGCATGTTCAAAAAACAAAAATAGCTTGTCTAACCGAGAGCTAGCTTGCGAATGACCATCTGCCCTAAAGTGGAAAACCAGATGGTCTCCTTGAGAGTCATGAGACCAATTTTTAACAATAAAAGTCCAGACTAACATGTAAAAAAGATAGCAAAATAACAAAGATTGATCTATAGTGATCCAGGTCACGTTGAGAATTACTTGAAGGGATCGTACTGACCTTTCGACAACTGTGGTGGTCTTTCCCATTCAACGAGAGTCCCTCCAGTGTTGATGTTGGTTTCCTGTTGCAACATCTCTCATGTTGGATTCTCTGCGCTGCTACCTTGCTGATAGTGTAGAGACCCTAACTTCTCAGGGATGGTTGACTTTACACCCTGAAATATCGAATCTAGGGAACTCGAAGAAGAGGGGTCCAAGTTGTCTAAGGAGTTGGAGGAAGTGGGAGGAAAGGGTGGAGGGAACTGAATTCCCAGAGCACCAGCCAATACTCGTAGAGATGACCTAGCTTGAACTAGATGGAAGTCTAAATCGGTGATTTTGGCCTCCACAACTTAGAACTTCTTCCTGATCCCTCAAGTGCAAATTTAGCAGATTTCTAACTACCTCATGTCCATTCCTTATATTTCTTATCTCTTCTGCTTCCATCACTGCAACCATTCACCTAAAGTGTCGTGGAAGGTCCTTGTTAAATTGATCTGCTCCCTGTCCATGCCATGGAGGAGGAGGCTGATGACCCCTTCCTCTCCCTTCTCTCCTGGCTCGACCTCGTTCACGAACCATGAATATGGGGTAAGAATTTCCCTTGCCGCCACCTCCAAGCTCCGTGTCCCTCTCAGCTCTGTAGAGGCTAGAATGAACAACCACCCGTAGAGCTCCGCAATTTTTAGAATGAACAATCACCTACGAAGTAAAGCCGAGCTCCACATCCCAAGTCAAAATTGAATGCACGATTCTTGACGTCCAACCACCCCATCCCATGCAATGAATGTGGCTGATGAGGATAGAATATGGGGTGCCTTGCCATTCCCCAACATTAAATGCACTGTATCGAGCTACCATGGGAGTGATCATTGCTATGAGTTAACATTGGAGCACCTGCATCTGAGGTAAAGGTTAAAAATGTTAATGGTATGGATAAAACCTAAATTAAAATATAAAGTAATATTGTTATAATAATGTTAAACATTAATGATTAATAACAATAATATAAACAATATCGAAGATTAAATCAATAGAATTATTAGTAACTAACCTATAACTAATAAAACTATAAAGAGGGAAATGAAAAAATGGGGGAGAAAGAAATAAGGAAAGATTTTTAGGGGATTAGGACAAAGAATGAAACAAAAGGGGATAAAGAGGAAATAAAATTGAAATCCAAAGCCATAACACAATTCTTGTTGATTCTCCAACCATCATCACTATTTATATTGTTAGTTTGCTTCTCAATTTCAATGTCTTCCCTAAACTTTGTGTGGTGGTAGTGACTAATTTTAGCAAGGATACTAGAATCTTCAATACATACATGCTACTTAGTTTTCTTAGTGGAATTCAGAGTCGATGATCATGTCTTTTTGAAAATGAAGGTTAGCAAGATTTCATTGAAATTGCGTGGTTGTTTGTCACCCACCAAAAAGTGGGTAAAACCTAGGAGAAATTTTTTTCACGCTTTAGACAGTCAACAAACCAAAAACCCTTTATAATCAATACATAAACTTATGCTAGGATCCTCCACTTATTGCTCCTGCTAGAGATCTCTCCCAACTCACATTACTTCTTGAAGGAAGGCGAGTCATCCATCGACAAGTACTTCAACCACTTTTGCAATCATGTGCTTTCATTTAATGTTATGGGCATACTAATATGGATCACGGGGAAAATTTGATGATTGACCGATTTAGATTGTATTCTTGTTCCCTCACTTCACTTGGGAGGTTAGTCTTTAACTCTAGTCTAGTGGGAGTTCCTCTGAGACCTTAGGGTTTAGGAAGTGCACTACTGGGGAAGCACTATTTGATGTAGCTTATCCAAGGTAATCCATACTTACCACTTTCCATTTTTCCCATACAAGCAATTTGATGATACTATCCTTGATAGATGCATTAGAGCCTTCCTTGGAGACATGTCATATGCTCTAAAAGAAAAGAAGCCTAAATCATTAGATGAGGCTAAGATCTTGGCTATTGAAATAGAGAAAAATCTCAATTCATCTAAAATTGATTTGCTTCCTTATCCAAGGCTAGAATTGAACCAAAAGCTAGGTCTAATGCCCAAATGGACACTACCTTGCAAGTGTTTGCTTAGAAATCCGATAAATTTACTATTGCGCTGATGCAAGGGTAGATGGTTATGATGAACAAGTTGTCAATTTTGGAAAGGGAAGGGAGATTGTCAAAATTTTCCTCCTAAGCCCTAATTCAATAAAGAGAGATGTCCCAAGAAGAATGCATTTGCTGGGGGCAATGTTTGACAACCAAGTATTCCCAACACTCTTGCTCCAACTAGCATGGTTGACCAAGAAGGGTCTTGGTGTCTAACTTGTAATGAGTTTCGTACCCTTAAGGACTGTCCCTATAATTAAGTGGAAAAGGAGGAAATTTCAAAGCATCTTAATATTGTAAATGACAATGCTCCTTTCAATATCTTGCTTGGAGAGTCCTTCTACCAACAACATGAAGAAGACATCAAAGAAACCACTAGTGATTGTGATAATCCAATCATGGTTGTGGACGAAGGAGGAAGGTTTAAAGGGTTACACTATTCTAGAAGAGGCAATGACCAAAACCAAGCGAGCTCTAGTGCTAGCACCGACCTCCAAAAGAAGGATAGACAACCTCCACCACCTGGGAACATCCCTAAGCCCAAAACATAAAATCCTAGTGTGTCTTTGGATGTTGAATTAGGAAGTGTGCTAGCCAAGATGAATTGGTAAGTGCCTCTTTTGGATATGGAAAAGCGAACTCCAAAGACGACAAGTCAAGAATGCATTCAACCTTCAAAAGGAGCCTAAAGATCCTCCAGTCATTCTCCAAAATATGTATAATGATAGAAGAAATGGAGGGAACACACCTTTCTTGCTATCCCATGTGATAAACAATCTAATTTTGCACAATTGTATGCTTGAATCCGGTGCTTCTGCCAATGTAGTACCTTTAAGAGTCATGAACCAATTGGAAATGGGAATCACTAGGACCTATAAGAATGTGTGCGGGTTTGACTAAAAGTATGCACCAGTGCATGGTATTATGAAGGATGTTAAGGTGTAACAAAGTCCTTCAGTATTGATGGATGTTGTGATCATAAATGTGCTAGATGCCTGGAGAATGCTTTTATCTAGGAAATGGTGTGCCTCTATTGGAGGACATCTACAAATGGACTTATCATATGCTACTATACCTATGGTAGATGGAGGACCATTCATCCTTTATAGAGAGCCACACATTCCTGAGCATGTAAAAGATACGGAACCTTTTTGATTCCCTCAAACTATTGGCAAATCCAAAAGAAAAATACCTCCAAAAGACTTGATATCATGTAAAAACACTTAAAAGTCAAAAGGAAATGAAAAACTTAAAGAGGTTGAACAATCAAGAAATGCTTTCCAAGTTAAGAACACACTGTTAAATAGCACAAAAAGGTTGGCATTCCAAAATAAGAAGCAGTGGGTTCAAAGACAAAGGCAAAGAGTTTCAAGTGGGTGATCAAGTCCTTGTTGATCGTAACCCTATCCCATTTACAGTCCATGGCAAAGTAGGATTTGGATACTCTTACATTGCTAAACTCAATGGTCAAAAATCTTGAAAAACTTTTATCTTTCTTCTTCATTACTTTTTCGGCCCTTCAAGGCAAGCCGCAAGGGCTAGGGAAAGGGCTAAATTCAACTAGGGTTTGAATAAGAGCAACATTGGTGCTAATTTGTCACCTTTTCACCTTGTTTGACTTTACCAACTCAAAATTTCGATTTTCTTGGTGAAAATTACCTCATTAGGGATGATGCCATCAACCCTAGGAAATTTAGGGCCTCATGAAACCATATTTCTACAAAAAGACTTCAACTTAGGGCTTGTTGAAGGTTTACCATTCCATATTGTTGATCATATCCTTAAAGTAAACCTTTTCCTTATACTTGTATGCCTAGATACTCTCTTATTGAATCACATATTGAAACCATAGGCCTCAAGTACTCTTTTCAAGGCTTATTTTATGGTACGCTACTCGAAACTCCTTAGCATAAAGAATTGTGCCCTAATGCAAGTAAGAAGAACCTTGACTGTGCCTTTCTCTTACATCATCTTGAATCTATTGAGTTAGGATACGTTTTAGGTGATATATATTGCGAAGCCTCCCATGTGGTGAAATTCCACTAAAGAGCAGGAGGTGGAGTGCTAAGGTGACAATGGCAACCATCTCATTGTTGTATCTTTGTCTAGTTCTTGCCTTGTGAGGTATCTCACAAGGCTCGCTAGATTTTAAGGCAACCGGGCACATGCACATAAAAGGCTAAATTTGTATTGTTATTCCATTGATTATAATCATTCCATTCCATCATTCCATCTTGGGCCTCATTATTGGACTCCTTGGAGGGAGGAATGGTGTGCCTATATGAATTTGTTACCCTCCTAGGTGGATTTGGGGTGTGGGGATAGGTTTCCTTCGTGTGAATCTGGCAAGGTGCTTGGGGAACTCCTGAGGGCAGTTGGAACTCTTGGAAGCCATAGGGCTTTGAGACTCCTTGGTTGGCTTGAGTTGGAAACCCTAGAGGGGTAGTAGTATAGCTTAATGGATTGTGGTGTAGATATGGGTGTGCACCACCTTGGGTTGTGTAGGTTGATGGGGGATGGTAGAATGTGGGTTGGAGGCTATTGGAGTCAAGTACCTTGGCCTGTTATCTTGTTGGTGCAACTGTGAGCAATAGCTGGCTTTAGGTGGCATTTGCCTTGGTGGAGTCATAGCCCTAGCTTGTGGTTGACTCATTGTTGAGATATTATGAGCAATGTGGTCTATGGCTAGGTGGAACATTTGATTTTTGTAGTCAATTAGTGCTTCAATTCTAAGATACCTGCTTTTTACAATTATGTGATTTTTGTTATGGGTATAATGTGTATTTACTCATGATGTTTATGGATAATGAGCTATATGTTTGTTTCATGCTTTTCTTGCTATGTACATATGAGCATTGCATGGTAAAATGCATTAGGCAAGCATGACAGAGCAAGCAATCAGGTTTGGGTTTGATATTGGAGCCTATTGGGAATTATATTTCATGGTATTAGAGATGCATGATCCCAAATTTAAGGAGAAATTTTAAAGGTCAGTTTATAGAGATAGTATTATGACCTAATGGTTGTGTGGGGGTGTTACATGCAACAAGAAATTGATACTCTAGAGTGTGAACTTTGGGATTTTTTTGGGACTCCTCAGAGTTTTAGACTAGGGATTGCAACAAGGGAGGTGGGGAACAAGTCCTTGTGCCACCTATATTTGAAAGGAGGAATTTTGTGAGGGGTATGTTGCATTCTTCCTAGTTGTATAGGCCATGGATTTGAAAGGATATTACGAGTCACCAAAGGTAAATGACTCGCTAGAATGAGCCTTTTAGGATGCAACAATCTTGTATTTCTAGGAGTTCTTACAAACGACTCAAACCCATCCACCATTAGAGTCATTAGGAGCTAGATTGGTTGAGTGAACCTCAACTTAAAATGCTTGGTTAGTTGGGGTAATAGGTGGGTTTGACGTAGCCATGACTGGATGGTCATGGATCTTATGACTGGGGCTTTGGCATTGGAACAAGTAGTTGACATATTAATTGGTTTCTTAATCATCTTGTTCTTGATCTTGGTCAGTACAATTTCCTTAAGGTCTTTTGACAATTTAATTATTAGATAAATTCTTTTCTGGACCTAGGATTGAAGAAATGTGGAGGTTTGTGAAAAATAAAGTGACTCTTCATGCATAATTCTGTTCAAGGAAAGGCCATGATTGCATTGGAAGGTTGAGGAACACAATCCATATTGGGCAATAGTAATGGAGATTTGTTAAATGAAAAAATTTCAGCACAGGGCAAAAACACAAGGGTATTATGGAAGACCTAGGTCCACGAGTAGTGATGGCAACATTGTGCAGTTTCTCAAGGAATGAAAAATATAAAGCTTTTAGTGAGGTTGTGGTTGCTCAGGCAGTGCCAACCATGTGGCTGTCATAACTGATTCACTGATGTCTTAGTCATGGTCTCTAGAGATATGCGAAAGGATATGCCTATCCGAAATATATAACTTGAGCCCTATTACAGTTAGGTGTTGAAAATCTGGCAGCTCAGGGATGAATTTCTAAAAATAGAAAGCCTAAAAACAAAATTTCTAAAAATAGAAAGTTTATAAATTGAAAGCCTCAAGTATGACTTTCCAAAGATAGTAAATCACCTTGCATTAATTGATAATCAAATATTGTTGATGGAAAATGCCTTTTGATCATCAATTAATCTTAATAGTTCAGTTTCAACTTAATCATCAATATTATGATTAATATTATTATTAAAAAGAAATTCAAGTTTTTCAATCATGGTTCTCAATAATGTTCTCTTACACTCTCATTAATGCTCTTACACGGTCTTACTCCAATTAAAAGAATCGTCTTAAAATATTCCTCTTATGCATGTCATAAAAGATTCCTATTACAAGGCATGGCATGCAATATTTCTCTTACACACTCATTAAAGGCATGTCATAAAATATTCCTCTCACCCTCTCATCTAAGGCATGTGTTGCCTCTCCATAATGGAAGTAAAATTGTCTCTCCTTGATGGCACGAGTTACTCTTCCCTAAATGGAAAATGTAACTCCTAAAGGCATGTGTATTGCTCCTCCTATATATATGTGTCTCATATCATCTCACCTCACTTACTTGTGCATTGTGAATTCGAACTTGAGAGAGAATTGGAGACTTGAAGGAGATTGTTTGAGAGAGAGAGATCTGGAGAGTAAGAGAAGAACTTGGTGAGCCAATGTTGATTATGTGTTTGCTTCTGTTGCTACTACCAGTGATCTTCATGCTACAACTTGTTCAGATTTGGGTGAACTTTCTCATTCTCTTGATCTCTCATTGTACTTTGTATTTCTGTTGAATTATTGATATATAATAGAAGAAGAATCTAGTTGGGTTACCCCTTGGTCATTGAAATTCTTTGTGTCTCATTGTGTTCTTGGTTGTCTTCTATTGTGCATATGGTTTATGTTCTATCTACAATTGCTTAACTAATATTGCAGTATAAAGAAGTTTTATAATAAGTGATTGTTACAACATAGAACATCAGAATTTCAACATTAGGTGCTTGGTGCTTTGAATACCATAATGGAGAATGATTTAGAGTATTCCCAAGGCTCATTCCTCTCTGTTACCTACTTCTGCATCACAAAGCAGACTCCAACATGGCTTCAATTGCTAAATATTGAACAGCTGTTGCTGAAGGATCAGTGCAAAAGTTACTTTTCTCCATGTAGGAGCAAGTTTTATATCGTGTTTTATTCATAGAGGAACAATTATCTATTGCTTCATTACTGTATATTTCTATCAATTTATATTCAAGAAGTAGAGAATATATCCGTTGGGGATAAAACGGTCTGCTGTACATTTTTTTTAAAATTTAATGGTTCTGTCTCCAAGACTTTGCTTCCTTATCTAGTAAGCTTATGGCGTAATAATCCTACTGAATGATGATTGCATTTTCTATTTTAGACTGAGTTATCTGTTATTTGCAGTCTTCCAGGGGGCATCTGTTGTCTTCCACATGGCTTCACCTGATTCATCCATCAACGATTTCAAGCTTCATTATGATGTCACGGTTCAAGGTTAGTTTTCATATATTTTCATTGTTTTTGTTAAAGATGGCAGGTTTTCTGAATTTATTAAAACTCGAGGATGATTATTTCATGGATATCCTTGGTGTGGTGGAGCTTTCTCAAGTGCAGTTCAGTTTATATCACCTTGGTTCTGTACGTTGCAGGCACGCGTAATGTAATAATTGCTTGTCTTGTGTGCAAAATTAAGAAGCTTATTTATACAAGTTCTCCAAGTGTTGTCTTTGACGGTGTTCATGATATAATTAATGGGGTTGAATCCTTGCCATATCCTGACAAGGTATGTCTTATCAATGGTTCCAGAATTATGTTAGCATTTCTTGAGTGAGCTGCTTCTTGTTGCCTTGTTTTTGATCAACCATTACTTTTCATTTCAAAAGAGCATGTCCGATTCAGCGAAGGCAGATATTCTTAGTCTGGAATTATAGATGTTATATTGTAGAACTATTACTCTCCCTTTGAAAGGGGCATTTCTGATTAAATTGAGGCAGATATTATGCAACATAATTTGCTGTTATCCATGTTATATTCTGTTTAACTTGCTTGCTGCAGCATGATGATGTCTATTCTGAGACGAAGGCAGAGGCAGAGGCAATGGTTTTGCGATCTAATGGCAGAGAAGGGTTGCTAACATGTGTTTTACGCCCAAGCAGTATATTTGGTCCCGGGGACAAATGTCTTATCCCATTGATAATAGCAACAGCAAGAGCAGGAGATTTTAAGGTGGGTACCGAATGATAAGAATTTTAAGTACTAAATTGTGTTGTCCTTATCTTTCACAAGTAGGATCCTTTTGGGGTTTATATTTATTCTTTGTTTTCCTGAAAAGTTTTTCCTGAAAAGTCGGCATCATGATTCCTAGATGTAATTAAGATCCAATCGTTGATGGTGATTTATTAGACAAACGATATAATCATCTAAGTCTACATTTCTTGGTCAGTCTCACCGTCCTATATTAAATTTCACCTGGTACATGTTTTCACGATTAAGGATCTGACAAGCTATTGAAGTAAACAAGTACATAATATCTACCTTCCAAGCATGATCACAAGCACCGTCATCAAACAAACAACTAGCGCTTGTTAACTTGTTTCATCTGGAGAGTGAGTTGATGGCATTGCTAATTGCCCTATTTTATCTAGTCTAAGCAACTCCCTTCTTGTTGGAATAGACTGTGTTAGATTTACCTTCAGGGAATCTCCCATTGGTTTGGATTCTCCAAGCCTAAAGTGTGGAGGGGTTACAAGGTGACAGCTTGTGACCACTTGATAGTATCCTTAGGTGTTTCTTGTAAAGAGAGATTAGGAATTTTCCTCTTAAGGAGAATCTGAGAGATAACAGGGCCAAAGTAAGCAACATCTATATTTTGAAAACTGTAGCAAATACGAAACACTTCCAATATATCAAAATCACAAATATCCAAAAGTGTTCATTGTGAAAACAATTGAAGTGGAAGATGAAGAATGTGAAACCTTGTTCCATAACAAGATTAGGGTTAATGATTATTGGTTAATCGCTTACACCATTGCTAATTATGAACGTTAATGAAACTTGGTTGTAATTGATGCTATGAAGTGCCTCTAATTGCCAATAGATCCACACCCAATCTTATTCACTTTCGTATATGTAGGAAGGTAAGCAGCAATCACTCACTCATTGATGTTGCTTGTAGTTTGCAATCTCTGGAAAGAAGCAAAAACTCCTTTGTGACAGATTTACACAAGACATTTGTGATATACTTCTTGGATACATGTGTGAAAGGTATATTGTCTACCAAGCTGGTCTGCAAACTCATTAAGCTCTCAAGGATAGTGTAACATATGTAGTACCATAATTAATCCTATAGAATAGTAGTATACCTCTCACTTCTGCCAAGTAATCCTGCAAGATTTTCAAGTGCACCTAGAATTTTGTGCTCTTGATGTTTTGACCTGTTACCACCCAAATTAGCAGCCTTGGCAGGGTCATGGTCAAGGTGCTAGGGGGTAGGCACATAGGAGATATGCCCACTATCGCCTCAACATAATCTCCTACAACATTAGGCGAACTCTTAAAAAGACATGGGGTATCCCAATTTGCACATGCTTCACTAACAATGTTAGGGACAGGTTGAGAGTTGATTGAAAGAAAGTGCTAGGTCTGATATATGGATAAGAAACATACAAATTACAAACCAATATGTGGAAGCTCACTGAAATATTGTAATAAATGTTTTATCTTAGATTTACAAGAGTGAAGGAAGGGCATATATATCAAGTGAGATGATTTACCTTTGGCTGCCACTTTCAGACCTGCAAAATTGGCAAAATACACATAAATCTCAGATTTGGAGTGACTTTCAAGCACCCCAGAAGTGTGGAAACACAATATGATGATGGATCCTTGGGTGCTTGAGCTTGGGCACTGAAGTAAGAGTGAAAATACAGCCCATAAAATGTAAACATGCAAGTGAATAGTGAGCTACAACAATATTATCCAAACTTGCATTAAACAGGGAGCCAATTCCCCTAGGATCAAAATTGGAAAACACACTAAACAAGATTAAACATTTTGCAGCACTTAGGGTAGCTTAAAACACTTCCAATTGTTAATAATATGCACTTGAAACACTTTAGAAATGAAATCAGGGCTTAAGAGGGTTATAATAACCTTTGTCATAGAGCCCTAGGCATAGGGTCTTACCAATTCATGGGAATAATTACTGTAATAAAATTTCCGAATTGTAAAGACATACTTCAAACCTTCAAAATGATGTGAAATAAACCTTGAAAGCACAAAATAAGAGAGATTCCTTACACTTGGGCTGTTAGATAAGCAATTATAATCCAAAGAAAAAAGGTCTAGCTAAAAATGTGACCTGTAAATTTTATTCTAGACCATAAATAAATGATTTTTAATGTTTTTTTCAACATATTTTATGGTTAAATTTTTCTCTTTTTTGATCTTTTCTCTTTTTCTCTTTTTTGTGTTTTTGAATTTATAGGGAAATAAAAGAAATATTTTTGAATTTTTGAAACAAGTGTTTGGTTGTTGGATTAGGGCTCAAGTGCCTTATCTCCACTAGGGCAATTGGGGTCAAGATGAATTCATCTCTTAAAGTTGGTTATTTAATGCTTGTGGATTAGGGGAGGAGGCTAGAACCCTAGACGTTAAATTATCCTCTTGTCTAATCAAGACAAATTAGGAAACCAAATCCCTACATGAAGGGATCCCTCTAGGTGAAAGTTTTCATCTAGAAGATCAACTATTGGATGAACTAAAATCAAAGCCATTGTTAAGGAACCTCTAGGGTATGGTTCAACAAGAAGATTTAATGCTTACCTCACACCAACAAGAGAGAAGTAAGAGAATTTTCCCTACTCCTCTCCCTCCAAGTGACAAAGTTGCCCCTCAATGGATCAATCTTCATGGCCTTGTAGAAGTCTTGAATTAGCACAATATTGTCATGAGAATTATATAGAATAGCCATGAAAAAGAGACTTCAAACTTGAGACCTAAGCTTCATGAAAATATTACATTGAGGCATAATGATCCTAGCGATTCACAATGATTTGGGAGGAGAGGGATCTCTAATTTATAAATGAGTCTCTCAACATCTCTCCCCCTATTCTTTCCTAGAAATGTCTAAGAAACTTCAAGAAAAAATGACTTGTCATCCACAAAATGTGAAAGACTTGTCATTACATGAAAAAATTGATTTACATTGCTTAAAACCCTTAACGGAGGTGATATAATCCTCCAAAGGGGGCGGCACCTTCAAAACAACTCCAATAAAACCTCAAATATTGCTTATTAACATTCAAAATATGCTTCAAATGAAGGCCCATGTCCATACCACAAGTCAAGGCACTTCCATGAAGCTTGAGAATGGGTTTCAAAGTTTAAACATGGGTCATAAAATCCCTAATAAACAAAGTGACGTCAAATATAAAAGGAGGCTGGTTTGCTTGAAAGGTCCAACGTTTCCCTTGAATTTGGCTTGAAATGATTTGAAATAATTTTTAGATTCCTTAGGAGGCTCAGCGTCTCCCTTTCTTGCTCAACATCCTCTTGGAATTTACCTTTTGATCCCCAACGACTATCTTGATGGTCGATAACTTCATATTTTGGGCTTCTTCTTGCTTGCTTTAATGAATTAAGGTTTGATTTCTTAGCTTTCCTGCTTGACCTTGGTCCTTGAGGTTTGACACATCATTTCTTTTACATGTTTTCACCTCCAAATCACTCTAAGTACTTGCCATACCATCATGTATAATTTTATATCCCCACGATTGTCACAAGTCAAGTCCACCCTCCTCTGGAGAAGAAATAAGGCTTGAAATGGCACTTTGAGGAAGGTGTTTTGGATGCTTTGATTTGGATATGAATTAGATTGCCTTGTAGAGTGCAATGAACATCTTTTCTTGCCTTGGGAGACATGATAGTTGCCTTAAGGGGGTGCAAATGCATTGTGAATTATGAGATTGCCACAAAAAAATGACAATGTAAAAATAATCAAGGCCAAAGGTGTACATACATAAGATAACAAGGTCCATGTGATAAATAGTAAGATAAGATAATTTTATTAATGCCCAACAAATGACCATAAAGGTAGGTCAATGGGACTAAAGAAGAGTACAATTAGTCTTAACACAACGTGGGAGTACAAGTGCAACTCCTAGAAAATCTTGAAGATAACATAGAGAAAGAAAGAAACAAGTGGTAGGGCTTGTTACCCACCAAAAGTGGGTGACCCCATAGGAGAATTTTTCTTCGAGATGTCTTCAGCTGACAACCAACAACCCCTGACAGCCACCAGTGAAGTTGATATATTGTATCATTTGACCTCCATTCCCTGAGCCAATCATATGTCCCCTCGCCCATCTGTTGAGAGCATATGTTTGAAGGTGGGTAATCCAAACCTAAAGGTATGTTTTTCATTGTGCAATTGAGTGCTTATTTTTGTTTTTCTTTGGGCATATTGGGCATGGATTAGTGGGTGACTTGGAAGAAGGGTTTTGACTGTAGTTTGTTCCCTCACCTTAAATGGGGGGTTAATCCTAGTCTCATGCGATCTCCCCTATTGGCTTATAGTTTCAGGAAGGGCACTACTTGGTAAACCCTAATTTTGGTAGCGCGGTCCCGTTTTCCTATTTCACATTTTTCACTCCTTTCCACACAGTACAAGCCCCATTTCATCATTTTCCCTCTGTGGGTCCACAAAGCACTGGTACACCCCCTCCCCTTTGGTTCGGGCGTGGAAATGTTGCCTCGGAGGTTGATGCAGCTAAAACAACGTTAAAAGCATATCATGGCCACAAGCAAGAAAGAAAAGAAAAGAATCTCATAAAATGCAAAAGATGGTTGGGACATTTAAATAGCACGTGGGCAAAAGCCAAACATGAGCTCTACCCCTTATCATTATGGCCATCACCCTGGTTCCTAGGGCCCATGAGTGCCCCCACATCATTAAGGAACCCATGCACATCCCAACCCCTGGTAGGCTTTGAATTGCCCCACTTTAATAGGGTAATAATTTCTTATATCATACACAACATGCTCTCATCTCCTGGAGCCCTTAGCAGTAAAACAAAGAAAAATCAAGAAGAGGAAAAGGAAAATGAAGAATGGTGGAAAAACAAAGCCCAGGGTAACTCATGTATCCATGATTGTTTCTTCCTACATCTATGCAGCTAAATATGTCAACATCCCTCATCATTACCATGTTTATTTTTGGGTAGCATCGAATGTGCTCTAGCTCTGAAATTTTGTGGAGGGGCTATAACACATGAGATCTCCAAGACCTAGAAATCGTTTGGAGAAATTCCACTTGGAGTGAAAGTTATTCAAATAATTAATTATTTTAAATGGAGTCTGTTATTGCTTGCCGCCTACACCTACCTACAGTTAGTGGGAAAAGCCTTTAACCCCACAAGGTGTGGTTGGTGGCAAGGAACTCAGAGAAGGGGCTATCACACTAATCCCGACTCTCTTCGTTTAAGCTGTCTCCTAGGTTAGCTATGGGGGGTGATCCCTAAATGGAAAACTAAGTTAAAATATGTGAGTTTCTAGGATAGTTGTTAGAGTTAAACAAGTTACTTCTTAAGATTTATAAGCAAAAAGTGATATGAGCAATAACCATCAATACATAATTTAAATAAGCATAAAGCATATGAAAACCAATGCCTTCAAAGTATTGCCTTTTGAAATGAAAATGTATTTTCTTAAATGAAGTAAAATGCTTTCAAATGGAAAGCAAAAATAATCCTAAAAAGTGAAACAAGAAAATGTTAGCACGCGATATTGTAAATGCTTTCAAGATAAATAGATTTATGAATCAAAGCATGAGAAACTATCTTGCTCAAAAGGAAACATATAGTGTTCTACTTTGGAGAATGTAAATGAGATGATAGAAAAACTCAAATTTTAGACCAAGATAACAACATGCAATTAAATTTGCAACACCAAATAAGGGTATTTGGCAAATATGTATATTTGTGTAGGCTGCAACGTATTTACATTAATGTTTTCCTGAAACATTAAGAAAATAACTTGTTAAATTAATGAAAACAAGTAGGTAATGTAAGTCAGATTTCTGCAGTAGGATTTCTGTAACTTAGATTCATAAATTTTCACATACCATCCTTGAACCCTTAGCATTTGGCTTTGAGACCCCTGTGTCCCTATCGACCTCATCATGATTCACATGACCCCTATCAATTGAAGGATGTAACTTGGACCCATCTTTCCCCTTAGGGGCTGGAAACACCTAATAGGGTTGTTTATTAGCCACTCCTACTTAGGGAGGTAACACTATTACAAGCTTAAAGCCCCAAAATTGGAAGGGAAACACATTATGAAGTTTCAATGTGCCCTTTATTAACAAGGTTGGTTCACTTAGATGCACTAATAAGTTATTGTACTTGATGGCGAGGAAACACATTGGATCTTAAATGTAATTGGTAGGTGGTTTCATCATGGGTTGGCCAACTTAATTGGGGCCCAAGCCCACCAGAGGATCATATTAACAACCCTAGGGGATGTGTTGAGAGCCATGGGACTCCATGTGTTAGAGCACCATTTCATGCCATGGGAACCTTCAACACCTTCAACAGTTTGTTCATTGCCCCACATTATTCGTGAGATGATGCGCTTGGACCTGTTGACTACACTTTGTCAAAAGTGCAAGAAGTAGATTACAAAGCACAAGACAAAATTTTTCAAGGATCATTGTCATCATTCAGCTTCCAGTTATATCATTGTAAACCCAATTTCAACAAAATTATTGTAAGTGATGCTAGTATACCATTAAGCCATGTAATAACACCTAGGTAAGCCTATTTTTGTTAAAGGGTTTCCCCGAATTATGTGTGTTTGTAAACATGGATAATCAACAAAGTTTTTCTCCCAGTTATAACCCCAATGCTAGGTTGGAATTTGTTGATAAGGTCTTAGGTGAGCGTAGTGTTTATTGAGTCTATGTAAAAGTGTGTTTAGGAATATTTTAGTGCATGGTTACTCATAGTTAGACCCCATGGCTAAATTGTTTTATTATAGACACACTTGGTTTCATACTAGATCGTATTGTGTCGCAGAATTGGGTAGTGTCTTGAGGGTCTATGTCTAAATATGTTTTCTCTTTCTAAGGGTTTATATTGTGATAATTTGATGTAAAAAATATTTTAATGCATGGTTACTCATAGTTAGACACTATGGCTAAAATATTTGAGGGTGAAAAAATAATTAATCCCCTCTAGAGTCAATTAATTAATTTTTCTAGCAAAATTAAATAATTTTGAGTCAAAAATTAATTTGAGAGAAAATAAATTCTCTTCAAGTGGAAAACGATAAAAATTCGTAGGTCAAAAAAGAATTAATTTTTGGAGGTCTTCCACCAAGGGAAAAATGGACTCTATAAGAAAATTTGACCCCTTGGACCTTGGTGGTTAAGTCAAAGTCAATTTATTGAGGATATTAGTCCAAAATAATATTTTTTTGATTAATAAAAATGGTTTTTGAGAGATTCAAAATTTTCTTAAAAAATAAAAAATCGAGAATGGAGATTAAAAGAAGATCAAGTTATTTTCAACGAATAAAATTATTTTGACAACGATCAAGACAACTAGTCGTTATTTCCACTTGGATGGGTTTATTTCTCTCTCATTATATACATAAGGAAGCTACTAAGTTCCTCTTGTCATCTTTGAGTTTGGATAGTCTTGAAAATCATTTGTAACTGAGCGAGGATATTTTTTTGCACTTAATAAAGTCTTTGGAGTTCATTCAATGTGTATCTCATTCGCTGATCTATGGTATTGCTGCATGACAAAACATCTATTGGTACAGGTATCTTGCCTTAGGCGTTGAGTGAGAGTAAATACTCTAGATCTAGCGAAGTCTGGCATGTATCTCCAGGCTTATAGATCTATTGTATGAATCAAGCCCCTTTTATTTAATAATTTGTTGTTGGAAGGGCATTGTTACAGGTTGCTCTAGCCCTTGGCCTCCAAGTTCATAGACTATGAGCCTTGAGGGGATCACACCTTTGTTTGGCTCCAAGTTTTAATCTAACAATTTTTCTATGCAGGAGAATTTTTCCATCACACAGAACTTATAAAATTCCATTTTCTCAAAATTATTTCAAGCTCATTACTAGGGTTTTAAAGCTTTAATCTACTAATAAGAGCAAATATTTTAATTTTGTAAATATCGTGAATATTTGTAAATAAATCTAACCCTTGTTGACTTTTGAAGTTTTGTAAATAGTTATTGGGGTGTTGGGCTTTTATTTCATTTTTTGTATATATTAGGCTCTTGGGTTTTCTTCTTTTCATTTGTGTAGGTGATAGCTCAAGGGTTTGAAGCAAAAAATTATTTTCTCGGCTATTTATTCAAGAGGAGGAGGCTGATCTAGACATTGGAGGGTAAGATTTAACCTTCCCGACCCACAGAAACTCAGTGATAGGCCAAAGGAGTCCGCTAGCCTTTTGTGACCTTTTGAAGTGGTTATCTAGTGAAATTTTTCATTTTGCAGGGGTCTGAGTGCTTGTGGAGGGTACCTACAACCCTTGTGGGCTCTCTCAAGCTACCTTTTTAGGGTGGTCGCAACCCCTTCTTGGGGTTTCTACCCAAGCGACAACCTCTAGAGGCTCAGCTGCATGCCCTAGAGCCCTATTTGGGCTAGCTGCAAACCCTAGGAGGCTTTTTCTCCTAGCCACAACACCTAGAGGGCATTTTTTCTTGGCCATAGCCCTTCTGGGTAAATTTTCAGGAGGCTGCAGGCCTTAGAAGGCTTCTAGCCCTAGTCCACAACCCTATTTGGGCATTTTTCCCTTTGATGTGGTCTTGTGTGGGCTCCTTGTGGGTTTTGCAGTCATTTTAGGCAAGTTGTGGGGTTTGGCAGCATATTTTGGACTAATTTTTGTTGTTGCAGGCCTAGGGCATCATTGGAAATTATTTTAAGTTAATTTCTATTGACTTGGATTATAAATTTTGAGTTTATTGGGCTAACAGTTGGTTTTGTAGATTATCTAGCCTCTTGGGCAAGGGTTTCAGGGGCCAAAGTTGCCAAACAGGCCATCAACCAGCCCTAGAAGCCCTAGTTTCAGTCACAAAATGGCTGATCCATTTGATTCAAGGCTAATACTTGTGTTGCAGGTGTCTATAAGAGCTCTAGTACACTTTGGGAAGTCTACTAGCGAACTAGCAAGGCCTTAGGGCCAAGGGTTTGCTCTCTAGCCCCAATTTTCTCATTTCTGTTTAATGATCAGATCTGATATATCCTAATAAAAACAATAAAAATTTGAATACATACCCTAAATAAGCCCTAAAAATCATTGGCATAAGTCTACATTCACTTCACAATTAATCTCAAAAGATAAAGAAAGATTTATTTCATGATTTATATGGTTTTCTAGCTAATTTTGGGTAGCTGATATAAGTATTTCTGAGTCTGATCTGAATACTTCTGAACCTGACATAAGTGTTGCAATAGTAAAATTTGTGAGTTTTTGTGCTAATGTTTTGATCCAAGCAGTCCTAATACATTTAAGAAGTCATAATAAGCAAAATAACATTAGTGGTCTTGCTCTAAGTGGTTGAACTAATCATTGTTTTCTTGTTGGTCACTCTTTGCATTTTGCATCATTAGCATAATTTTGCATCTCAAGATTTACATCCAAGTGTGCTCTAATAAAAATCAACCTCATTTGTGAAGAGAATCTGATTGCACATCTCATTTGTGAAGCTTGAATAATTGTTAATCATTGCTCATCTTACTTTGGTTGCATTGCATAGCTAATTCACTGTTAGTAATCTCATCTCAAAGAAGATTGTGTTCTAATTAACTTAACATTTGCATTATACTGATTCATTGTGAATGCTATTAATATCACTTGGTTGCATCTTTCTCTTAAAGTAACCTACTGCTTCTAATTGATAAGCAACATAAGGAATTGGTTGCTAATTGGATAAGAGCATTATCTTGTTTCACGGTTTAAGACATTGTGATCTAAAGTTAATCTTGTGATATCATGTTGTTCGAGTAATATTGTTATCTTAATTGGATAATCCCATTGCTCATTAGTTTGGCGTTCCTTGCTTCTCTCTGGTTATCTATTTAGAGCATTTGTCAAATTTTAAGATTGCTAATCATTGAATAATCTTGAAGTGATTTACTTTTGGGCATTATTTTGTTCCATTAGCACATTGTCTTAATTGGGATTGTTTCTATAATTTCTCTCTGAAAGTACTTATTTGTGCCTTTGAACTGAACATCATGAGCATCAAATCTAAATTGAAAGTACTTAAGAGGATCATCTAATAATCTCATTTAAGACATTCATTGTGATATTCCTAATGGAAAATTTGACAGTAGATACCAGAAATGAACTTGGACAACAAAA
Source organism: Pinus albicaulis (assembly GCA_034641835.2). Lineage (NCBI taxonomy): Eukaryota > Viridiplantae > Streptophyta > Pinopsida > Pinales > Pinaceae > Pinus > Pinus albicaulis. The sequence continues at coordinate 126,878,593 of CM076582.1, read as the reverse complement.
TAATTGCAAATAAACACACAACCAACAATTTGATGCACATATAAATGACAATAAAATCAATGATCTATTTTATTAATCCACTAGAAAGAGTACGCCAACATGAAGGAATGGTGGAATCTAGGCTTGCCAAGCAAGCAAAGCGAAACCTAGAAAAAGATCTCTGACCAAAATGATATATGACGCTGACAATGATGTAGATGGCCCGATGAGAAGATCGTTGTAAACCCGCTAGTGCAAAACAGCTCTCTCCAAAACTCCAATGAAGCACCACGAGATTTATGAATGAAATCTCCTCAAGAGTGTTGGGTTTTCGTCCAACACCCACTAGCAAACCCGAGGGTTTCCGTCCTGGGGCCATAGAAGTTGGGAACTATGTTCTCCAAACTTCATCAATAGAAAATATCAATAATCCAAGCTGTCTTGTAATGGCCTCCTCTTTTTATCTGATGGACGTCCCCCTCTCGAAGCTCATGTTTTATTATTATTTTAATCATTGAGCACATGTCCCTCTTTTTTATTTCAATTAAAATATCTTTTTAATGTGGGAAAATGGTAAATTGGTAACCATGCCTCTTCAGGCCACTGAAAATCACTTCTAACCATCCCATCTTGTAGATCTTCTCGTTCCGGTTCCAACGAGCTATTACCTAAGGTGTTCCATCAAGTATTCCTCTTGGAATGCCACCTTAAGCGTAATTAATTAATTTAGGCGCAATAATAACGCCGTTTTACGCGAATTATCAGAATGCACTGGAACGTCATGATGCTAGAATATGGCAATTGAACTCCTCCAGACCCCATAAAACATCTCCAAAAGACCCTAGGCCCACTGATGAAGTAAACTTGCACCTGTGACTTGTTTGCCTCCAACCCTGAAAGTCCACCCTAGCCATGTCGTAAGGAACACCTGAAAAAGGAACATCACATTCTCTCATAGCTTGCAATTCATCTTAGGATTAGTCGTGCATTAATAAATTTACCTCCAAGTGTAAGCTTGGTTGATAGAAAGATAGGACCACCTTTCTCACCCAGCTTGCAGAATTTAGACCCTCACTTGTGGTTAACACAGTGACCTTTCAATTGTCAAGGCCACAATCCCTGTAACACTAGAGTCATTCGGGTGGTTAGAAATCCAGGGGAGGTATCGTTAATCAAGCCATAGCTTGCTTCCCCTGGGTTTTGTTAGTTTTTGTAGCATCATATGTGTTCTAGCCTCGAGATTTGGTAGAGAGGTTAGAATACATGCATTCTCCAAAACCCATAAATCGTTTATGGAAATTCCACCTAGAGACGACTTAATTAAAATAATTAATTAGTTTTTAATATTTCCTAAGTCTAAACTTAGGAAATATGATAAATTAAAAGATATTAATTAAGTCATGGTGCAAATCTTCTAGAAAACGACATGGATCGAGTTCTAGTTAATCTTAGCCATCGATTAAGTTTTAATTGTGGTCGTTGATGTCTCAATGAGAGATTATAAGAAGAAACTCGATGGGGCTTGGAGAACACACTTCAGTAGTTCGATTTCATTGGTAGATCGATTTCCAGAGTAGCAGCGCTAAGTTTTCGGAGAGCGAGTTAGTTAGCTCGAAGTAGTGAGAGAGGGGCAGGGATAGTAAGGCCGGAGGAAGATTTTCGAGATCCAGTGAGTGCATTGTAGAGAGGTAGTGAGTGCCACAGAGAGGCATCGCAGATCCATGCAGAGGCAGTGCAATGCTTCAAAGGATATTTCATATTTTGCTGGGAGCAGTGATTCAGTGCCAGAAGTCGGAGAGAGAGTTTGGAGGCGAGGAGGATCAATCTTCTAGACAACAATTGATCAAATAGAGAGAGGGAAAGTTGTTCCGAGTTGTGGGGATGCAGTACTGCGTAGGCTGACGCAGTGACTGCGCAGAGGCAACCCAAAGCAGCTCAACTTGAGCTAAGGTCAGTGTCGGATTGCCAGTGAGAGTGAGATTTTTCTCACTGGATTCTTTGTCAGTTATTTCTCTGTATGGATTGCTAGATTTGAGCATCCACAGTCTTGTACTCAGATTTAATACTGCATAATAATTAAACCTTGAGCTGCTGCACTGGGTTTCCCGAGTTTGGTTTTTTTGGGGACTTAGTTCAAAAATAACTGTGTATTTGTGTGTGTGTGCATCTATCTTTCCAACGTTATTTTTCTTTCGTGGTATTTATTTTTGTGAACGCTGAAGCATATTGGTTTCGATATTTACCGTAGAACACAGTAATTAATTCGTTCAATTTATTTAACAAATATAAGAAACTAAATCAGTTGCTGCAGTAGGATTCCGGGTTGCGGAAATTTCACAAGTTTCTCTCGACAACCTACATTTGAGACTAACTCCAAAATAATTGAGAGAAAGGATTCACTTAGAGTGGGCATCTAATCTAAAATTAACCAAGAATCTACATTTCACTTAGTTCTAGGTGTCACATTTCATAAAGGATAGATTTCATCCTAGCAATAACTGTTTATCCGGTAACTTGGACCTTAATTCATATTGTGCATGTAAATTGAATCCATAAGGCACACTCTCCCAATAATATAATTAAATTGTGATAATAATCAAACTTTCCAATCATCATTAACCAAGTTGCTAGGCTATTCAGTTGTGTCTCCTGAACTTATCGATTCTCGACAAGTTTTTCATCTTCACATTTCATAGGGACTAACCCCCATAGCCTACCTTAGGGAGACAACTAGAATGGGGAGGGCAGGGATTGGAGTGACAATCCCCGCCCTGAGTCATTGTCGCACTCACCTATACAATTTGGGTGACAACAGGACTAACATGCCCCCACTGACTTAGCATGATCATGGCAACTAATTCAAGGCCCAGAGGAGGATTGTCTCACCTTGAGACTTGGGAGGGCAGGCACCATCATCAGAGCCCTCATTTGGAGCATTGTACATGCTTTTCTTTCATCTGCAGACCCATGAGACCAACATTTGTGCCCCAAACCCATTTTGGGGCCCCACATGATGACTTGCATGGAAAATTAGGGGCCATCCCCTAATTCATATTTATTGGAGCCCTCTCTTTCTCATCATGGAGCTTAGAGGACTCAACATGGCCCTCCGACGATCCTACATTATCATGACGTCATCAAATCGACTTGCATATGGATGGCTAATTCATAACTTGTGATAGCTACTTGGTTGGCTTGTGACCAGGACTTGTTTTCAACACATTATTTTATAATTTTGGGGGCTCATTAGGCTAATTTAATTTAGAGACTCATATAAATAGAAGTGAGTCTCATTTGTGAGAAATTATCATCATCACTTGGGATTTTTAGCCGCCTTAGGCAATTTCACACTTTTTCTCTTGTATATTTTGGAGTATCTTGGATGCACTATGATATTTGGAGCTGATTTTTGATCTTGTCTTGGAGCTACTTCTTGAAAGTGGATGGATGTATTGCATGGTTATTTTGTAAGTTCTCTTATTGATGAAATCTTGTCTAATGTATGTAATTGCTGCAACTAGAGTAAATGCTATTGTGCCCTAATTTTGTTGAAGATAATTTTGAAAGCTATTTGGTTGGCTCTTGCATATGTTATTCGTAGTATAGCATGCAATGAATGTTCCTTGTGATAAATGTTATTTTTCTTCTTGAAACTCCATATTCTAAGAGTAGGTAATTGTTGAAAGGTGGTAGCTATGGCATCATCTTTTAACCTCCTTGAAGACAAGTTTTGGCTATCTAACGCACCTAGGACTCCATAAACCCAAGTAAGAAGGCATTGACCTAAGTCGTTTGGAGATCAACGTCTCTTTCCTCCATTGTTTATCCTTAAGTTTTCGGTCCCTCTTTCCTAGGATGGCTAGCTAGGGCATCAAGCAAAATCTATTAGAGGGTGCATTTCTGGATTTTGTTTAGACAATAGTCCTCTCTGAAGTCTTGTCTAGAGGGTCTCCAATTTTGGTAGATTTCTCTCGGTTATTCGTCCATAATTTTTTTATTCCCTAGGTGTGACCTAGAAGGGAAACCTAGCTTGTATCTCCTTGGATAGGTGGCTTTCTTAAGGGTTGTATGAGCATAGTATTCGCTTGAATAAATCATAAGAAACCCTTTCCCTTCTCTCGTCTTGATCTAGTGAGTACCTTGGAAGCATTTCTTCCCACGATTATTCATAAAACCCTAGGTCTAGTGCAAGTATTTCTTAGGTCTCTCAAAGAGAGCGAAGAGCCCTTTTGAAGTGTTAAAACATCACGTAGAACTTCTTTGAGAGGTCCTATCTCATCTCATAGAGTCTTGACCATAGGAATACCTATTATCATCATCATATCTAAAACCCTAGGTCTTGATCTCTTCATCTTAAAGCTTTTCTTGGAGAGTGTGTTAGCTTCCTTGAAGCATTGAGCCATTGTTATTTCTCTCCTTGAATGGGCTTGGTGGAATCACTTCATGCCTAAGTCATTGATCTATCCATCCTAAGTGATTCCCTTCCTACTTATAATCCTCCCATTGGTGAAAGTCTGTAAAGGACAGGGGACCTTGACTGAGGTGATAGTGGGTCATTGTCCCATTGTTGTCACTTAGTCTAGTAGTTGTCCCTTAGGTTTCCCTTCCCTAGTGCCTTGCTAGATTGTGTGGTAACAGGGTTGTCGTGACACATGAAATATCGTGGCATGATACAAAATAATCAATATCTTGCCAAGAAAGAATGAGTGAGATAAGGATATTTGGTAATGGAGCTAAAGATGTCGAGGTTCCTGAATTTGATGACCATTGATGAAGGAGGGGAACTAGGCATTGGCTCATTGTTGAAGTCCACTGGAACCAATAGTGGGTCCGACCATATGATTCTACGAGAGGGATGTAGGAGTGAAGGGATAAAAATATATACGCTAAACATGGGTGTTTACACCCTTACATGGTGCAATCACCTTTACATCGCAATAATATAAGTAACTAAGGTCTCCCATAAATCATGTGTCTGAGTAGACCCATCTCAAGAATGCCTACATACCTACTCAAGACTTAAATTCCCTTCATGGAGTTAGTCCCACCAAGTGATAGTAAAAAATAAAGGCAATAAAACCAAGCACCTTGGGAATGGGGACTGAAAGGACCGGGCATGACCGATCCACATGGGGGATCTAGGATACCTCATAGCCGACACTTATACACTTCATCCCCCATGGGCTTTGTAGGGAAATAAATTGCATACATTTGGGGTTATAAATGTGTTGTATCTGGCAAAAAATTTGTAGTGTATGTTGCGAGGATCTAGGGCATAACATGACCTAAAGCAAAAATGTATCCCGTTGTAAAATTACATCTTCCTTATGTTCCCAAAAAAAAAGAAACATTGGAATGTCTTTCTTGAGGACTACAAAGATGTCTTTCTATGATACTTGCATGGTATTTTTAGCATGACAAGTGTGTTATACCATGGATTTGACCCTCGACTCACCTCTACCCAATGGACCACTCTCTCACAAATCGTTGTTGGAGAACGATTAGACCCAACACAATATTCAAGAGTTCATTCTATAAGATGTCATTCAACTCAACTTCTTGCCTTGTTTTATTCAAATTGTGCTAGTCCTGAAGAAGCTACATACCACATAGGAGCTAGCTAAGGAGAGCTCAACAAATTACAATGAATAATCATTATCCACTACTTCATATTGATAAACTTCTTGATTACCTCAGAAGAGAAAAATTGCTTTCCAAAATGGACCTTAAATTCTCAGACCAAACAAAGCCTATTGATTGGATTGTTATGGAACTTGACTTAATTAAAGCACCAATTGTGTTTATGTACTTGAAAATTTACTTATTGTGACATTTCATTGGTAAGTTTATGTTGGTTTATCTTGTTGAAAACTTCATATTTATTTTCTTTTGGTTTGGAACACATCTAGGTCTTATAGACTTTGTGCATCCACAAAATGTTGTAAGAGCGGGAGAGGGATAGGCATGCAATTGTGGCAACAAAACTTAAATGCATTGAGATTAACTCTCGTGGGTCATGAATTTGACACGAAGAGAAGGAAACCACTATTTCTTTCTCCTTACTCCTATTAGATTTGGGGCACTAGACTCAATGCACACACACACTAGATTTGGTAACAAATTGAAACACTCAATTGTGGTTTGCGTTGCATTTATTGATTATATCATTGGTAAAATCACCACAAAATTTGAAAGTTAGGGAAACTCTAAGCCTTAAGGCTGTATGACTCTCTTTTATTTTCCTTGTATTACTATACTAGTTGCATTTCCAAGTGTTTTGAAGTTAATTACAGGTCCTATAAATAATCTGCAACAATTGGGAGTTATTGGAGGCAAACCCTTGCCTTAGGATACAGGCAAACCAAGATAAATTCCTTTGTATCCATTGTAATTGATCTAAAGAGGATTTTCATTGATTATTTATTACCTTTAGATCAAATATTGGCTCCCCAAAATGATTTGCAGGTCTAATCATCTTTTTTGGCCAAGTCAATTTTCAACCCTCATTGTTGTGGGCTATTTTCTGGGTAGTTGAGTTGCAGATTGAATATATCTCAAAATACTTACCCAAATTTGGTCTTCTTGCACTCATTGTTAAGGTCTTTTATAGTACTAACGGGTATAATCAAGTCTTTTGATTTTCAGTTCCACCAAAAGCCAGTTTCAGGCCCCTAAAGTGGCCCTATGCTTGCTGGCCTGCTGCACCTTTTCAAAAATATAAGTGCAGGTTTGAAAAACAAGTATTTTGTCTTCTTATAGCCATATGGAGCGGGTATAACAAGTATATTAAGCATTATACTGTGGTAAGAAGCTATCATACTCAATTTGTGGTGTATCGAGGTCATTTTCTTAGCATATTGAATACTTTTCCATCGCTGGTCTTCAATATTGATTTGCTGTTACATTATAAATCAGATTAGAATTTGGCTATTTGACTAACTCCTACCTCTTCCATATACTTTATTTAGGCACTGGTCTATCATTTCTTTGGTTGAGTTGTTGTGTAGGGATACTACCCATGACATTTAATGGGAGTTGGCCTAAAGTGAGACGAATACATTGTGGTGACATTCGGCGTACTCCTAGTAGTGCTTATTGTGTAAGAGTGTTGGTTGAACCTTGCCAACACTGCTAATTTGAATGGTGACATAGCCCAAGCTTGCATTTGAGAGATTTAACATTTATTACCCCTTAAGATGAGACAGTTTTTTGCTCATCAAACTTGGGACACTACAAGGGTTCCTTTATATATGTGGAGCATCAAGTGCTCTAGGAATCGGGTGATGGCTAATGAGGGGGGTAGAGATCATGCTAGAATTTTTCCCATGTGCTAATTTTAGCCCCTGCCATCTTTTGCATTTTTCCCTTTTCTTTTATTGTGACTTTTCTTGTTTTATCATTCTTTTAGTTGCATCAACCTCCAGGACAATGTTTTTCGGCCTAAACCCAACGATGAGGATGAGAGAGTGCTAATTCCCACGACCAATGACCACCTATCCAAAGAATTGATGTGAAATAAAGGAAATGATAGAAAGTGGTAAGTATGGATCACATATATGCTACTTCAATCAAAGCCTCCCCAGTAGTGTCTATCCTATAACCTTTAGGCCTCAGAGGAGGTCCCACTGGACTAGGATCAAAGACTAACCACTCGGGTGAAGTGTGGGAACAAGAATACAATCAAGATAGGTAAATTATTTTGATCACCCCTTGATTCATATTAGTATGCCCCCAAAAAATAAGCAAAGTCACATGATTGTGAAATGATAAAATTACTTGTTGATGGACGACCCACCTTCCTTCAGGGAGGAATGCCAGATGAGAGAGAAATATATGTTAGTTTTTGTAGCATCGGATGTGTGTTCTAGCCTTGAAATTTTGTGGAGAGGCTAGAATAAATAAGATCTCCAAAACCCCGAAATCGTTTCTGGAAATTCCGCTAGAAATGACTTAATTAGATTATTAGTCAGTTTTTAAATATTTCTTAAGTATAAACTTTTAGGGAATATGATTAATTAATCAGAATTAATTAATTCATGGTGTGAATGTTCTAGAGACTCACATGGATCGATTTCGGGCTAATCCTAACCATCGATTAAGATCTAATCTTGGCTGTAGAAGTCTCAACAAAGGATTATAAGAAGAAGTCAATGGGGCTTGGAGATCACACACTTGAGCATTTCAATTTTACTGGGAAATCGATTTCCAGAGTAGCAGCTGTCAGTTGCCGGAGAGACATTCAGTGAGATCGAAGCAGTGAGAGGGGCATAGAAAGTGAAGCCGGAGGAGCATTCCAGTTCCGGTGAGTGCATTTGCAGAGAGGCAAAAGTGCCACAAAGAGGCTGATGCAGAGGTAGTGTAGTATCGTCTAGAGGCAATTCCTTATTTGCTAGGGAGAAGCAAAGATTCAGTGCCAGAAGCTGGGCAGAGTTTCCAGAGGCCAAGAGAGTCATTTTCTCAAGCAACAACTGACCAGACGGCTTGAGCAGAAGCAGTTCCAAGCTGGGTGACACAGTGACTGTGCTGGGGTGATGCGGTGATTGCGCAAAGGCAGTTTGAATGACTTTGCTTTGAGCTGTGATCAGTGCTTGGATTCACCTGTGGAGTGAGGAATTTCCCCAATATTTTTTCTTGCTAGTTTTTCTCTGTAGGATTGCTAGTTTGGGCATCTAGTTGTAATCAAATTATTTCATTGCTGCATAATATTAAAACCCTTAGCCGCTGCCCCTATTTTCCTGCATTGGGTTTTTTCGGGGACTTTCATCCAAAAATAACTGTGTTATTTTATGTGTGTGCTAGAATTTTCTTCCAGCGTTTTATTTCTTCCGCAGTTTATTTGTGAAGGTTGCAGTGTATTTATTTTGATTTTTGTTGTAGGAAACAATAAATAAATTGTTAAATAGAATTAACAATTAGAAGAAATAACATCAGTTGCTGCAATAGAATTCGGGTCACCAAATTTTCACATGGTATCAGAGCGCTAATGATCACCCGGAGAGCTCAGTAGCAAAAATAAAAGAGGAGTTTCGCTACTCAGTGTGGGTAGCAGTTCGAAACCCCAGAGGCAATGCAGTCATCTTAGCTAAGAGGCCGTATTTCTAGAGGAAAATTAGTTTTTTCTGAGAGAGCAACAAAAAAACTCGATTTCTCCAGATTGATGAATTCTAGAGGCAAAGGGAGAAACCAACATTTTCTTGCAGAGCAGATCTCTAGCTGGACGCAATAGTTTTGTAGCAGTTTGCTGGAGCAGAACTAGTGTCAGGTGGAAGAAGAGCACACTGTAATATTCCCTTTTTTGGTGTCACCTACGACAGGGTTAGGATGGACGTCTAGAGTTAGGAGCAAACAGGTCACAGGTATAGGTTGGTGTCATTAGCGGGCTTAGGGATTTTTGGAGGAGTTTTGAGGAGTTTCTATGAGGTCTGGTGGCATTTGCTTGATATATTCCATCATCCGAGCAGTTTGCCTTTCGTTTTGGTGCATTCCGACAACTTTCGGAAAATTGAGTTATTTGTGGGCTTAACTCAGCTGATTACGCTCAAGGTGGCATTCCGAGAGAATACATGATAGAACACCTTAGTGTAATAGCTCATTGGAACCGGAACGAGGATACCTCCATGATGGGACGGTTGGAAATGAGTTTCAGTGACCGGAGGAGACGTGGTAGCCGATTTACTCTTTTCTGCATTAAAAATGAATATTTTAATAAGAGGGAAAAGTGCTCCATGAATAAAATAATAATAAAATAAGGCTCTAGAAGGATTCAAGAGATCTATTAAAGAAAAGGAGGAGGCCATTGAGGGATATCTTGGATTAGATCATTTTCTTGTGCGATAGGTTTGAGAACTTGGTTCTCTACTCCATTGGTAGCCCGAGGACGGAAACCCAACTCTCTTTGAGGAGACTTCATTTAGAAGTTTCGCAGAGCTTCAGAGATATTGGAGTGAGGATCATTCAGATATTCAACGAGTGCTTCTGGAATTCAGTGGTAGTTGTTGCCGGAGGGAGAGTGAAGGGAGAGTGCAGCAGTTCAGTTTTGCAAGCTAGCATATTTTCTTGGGGCCAGTTATATTTTAGTTATCTCTGCTATCTCTCATTTCAGCATGTAACCCCATTATATAATAAGAAATCTGAGTTATTTCCTGCATTATGGTGTTATGGATTTGCATGTACTTGTATGTTTATTTTACATGGAAATCTTCTGTTAAATGCATGTTGATTTTACAACAAATTTAGGATTTAAGTGAATTTATGCAAATTTAGTCAAAATATCCATTTAGGGATATATTACAGTGCTATCAGAGCTGGTTTTCCTTCCAGCTTGAGGGTTTGTTTGTCGAAATTACTATACCAAGTTTTATTGTAGCAATCAGAATGAAAATACTGAAGGAAGGAACCCCCGATTTCAAGGAGAGTTTATGAAGCCAGGGTTTGTTGCAAGAGGCCAATTTAATTGATATCCTTGGCCAAGTTCAGTTTGGGGAGACTAGCATTATTCCAAGTTTTATTGGGACCAAGAACTGCATTTATCATATTGTTGTGGGTCTAATTTGATTCCAGTAATAGAGTCTAATTTGCTTGATCAAAGAACTTACTATCAAACACACAGATCAGAAGCAACTCATTTATGTAGGGTCGGAGTTATATCTACTGGTAGCATCAATTTGGTGGCTTCATGATTTTGTGAACAAAAATTTCTTTTATGAGTCGTGTTGAATTTTGTGGGGCCAAAGAGGGTTGAACATCTTGGCAAGGAGAACGAATTATTGCCATTATATTTGTTAGGCTGAGAATATAATTGTCGGCATCCGGTCTAAGAGAAATAATCATGTAGTTGGTGGCAGCGGCTGCAAATTGTGGGAGCCCATAGCTGAGCACTGTGTCATTCCAGAGGTCAAGCTATCGAATAGAAGGTTTGACCGAATACATGGAATTGTCAACGTGCTCATAGCAACAAGGAAGTAGTTTCTCTTTGAGAGAATAATTTTTCTGGCCATGCTTGGGGCATATTGATCATTGGTAATGCACATGATGAGACTTCAAGGCGGAAGGGTGTTATCTCCGTTGATCTCTCTATGGTTGCAAAGCTGGTTACAAAACTGGTAGAGCATGTAAGCACGGATCACCAGACGAGATTCAGGGGACCGGTCGGCTGCAATCGTGACTAAATCACTGAGCGTGAGTCGTGGGTATCAGATGAGCTCGCAAACATTATAAGAAGCTGAGCTGAATCTCAATTTTGAAAGCCGTCATGGAAATATTTTTATGGAAGTCTGAATAATTTTGATGCTATGCATAGAATTCGTAGCTGATTGGCTTGGCCCCATTCATTATTATTTTTAAGGAGAAGCAGCTTTAGTAGTTGGGACGACGTCGATTTGGACTAGTGCATTCAAGGAAAGCCGATTTGGGACCATTAAACTACGGAGGAAGCTATATTCAAGGTGATCGGGCTGCGATAGCGTCAAGAGCCAAACACATGTCCCTGTGCGTATGCTAGCCATCGTTAAAATTATCGTATGCGAAGTTGTTGTGCATCGTTGTTCCAGAAGACATTAGGAAGGAGGGCCATGTCCCAAGAATAGGGACCCATGCGTGCTATGCCAGCTAGATCATCGTTGTTCCAGAAGGCAATACATTCGCATGAGTAGGAGAAAGGAGGGCTGCATCACAAGGAGAGGGACCCAGGCGTGCTGCACACAACCATTGATCGTTGTAATCCTGTAGCCGAGAAGAATGATTAGAGCGTAATACCAATCTGATGTGTGTGGAAATGCGTCATACTAGACCATGCCGCCAATTTAACAAGATCGAAGGATTAAGGATCGAAGTTCCTTAGGCGGAAATTCACTATACGAAAAGTGGTGTACAAAAAAAAAGTATCATTGTTTATGGAGGACAGCGCAGAGATATTTGGTGTCTGATTTCAGACTTCAAGCAGGTGTCCTTGCTCTTGTGATTTACTGTGCATTACTACCATCATTGTAGGAAATATTGTTTTAAGCTCAGATCATAATTGTAAATTTCTAGGCTCTAGATATCAGTTAAGTATTCCAAGCTTCATTTTGGCATTCTGGTATGAATTTCCTAACTCAAAACAACTCAAATCATCATCTAGAGTCTGTGCGTCGTGTTTAAAATTTTGTTTGCAGCAGGTAAACCAAGCTGAGAGAATTGGTGACTAGATCTTGACATTTCATTGGTCTGTAAGGTGTTGAGTCTGCTATGAGATTTTGAGTCAGAGTGTTGAGCTAGAGTCTAATGTGTGGTAGCAATTCTTGGCCATCATAAGCAATGTAGTCAGCTAATGCATTGCTTGAAGAAAGTCCTCACTAAAACCTAGAGTAAAAACTTAGAAAATTCACCATATAACCTGTGAGTGCATGTCAATGGAGACTCGGTTGTGAGCCCTGTTGTGAAACATTTTATAAATTGTCCCGAGAACATAATTCATATCACCTACAAGAAGTTGTTTTCTAATTGATTGCTAAAATCTTCCAAAGGAATTATACCAAATACACGCAGAAAACTACCGTAGAGACATTCTACTTAAGAGTCTCACAGTGGTAGTCCTTTATATCGTTGTGTTATGTATTTGAAGCATTTTCATGGCTGCTTGTTGTCACTGAATTGTATGATCAAGAACATAATTTAATTGAGTATAGGTCATTTAAAACAACACAGCAATATCTCAATGGACCCAAAAACTGGGAGGAACAACAAACCTTTCACCAAAAAGGTCCATAATCTGCTCCAGCAAAGGCATTCGAGAGACATACAAAAAGAAAAAGAAGTGGGAAATTGACTTTATGCACTTGGGATGGACGGACTTAAAGAGTGGAAGATCAGAAAATGACTTTCCCATGTTGGAGAAACTAGAATCCTGTCTTTCAAAGGTAGAGCAATCTGATTGGAGTTTAAATTGGGCTTTGGAGCCATCTATGCTTGCATTGGTACAAGCGAGATTCTTGGAACATCCAAGTGAGAGTCAAGCTTATAGCTACATCTTGTTTCAGTGATATTTTGAGAATAACAACACCCTTCCCTCCCTACAATGATGATATTATGAAAAGAATTTTCAGACTGATGGTAGGAACTTTTCAGGATTTGGACAACTGTGCAGGCTCTACATTTGAGAGGAAGCTTAAGGTTTTAGGACTCGTGGCCATGACCCGGACTCGTGAGGTCATGTTTGATATTTAGTGTGATGGCTTGATTATGCAGATGTTCCAATGCTTCTTCAGCATTAGGAGACATCATTCTGACACTGTCATAGCTCACATGCAGTCCATCCTGTCGTCATGTATGGGAGTCCGTGAGGCCATTTGTCGGGAGCTACAGACTAGGTTGTTGAGCATTTGGAGGAGAGAGCAGTTGGTCTCACCTGCTGCTTATGAGCTAGCCCAAGGGCTAGTTGAGCATAACATTGAGATTTTCAGGAGACAGTTGACCAGGGAGGAGCTGCTCCAGTTTGGTGGATCACGCAGCAGAAATGAGCTAAGGAGAAAGGGACTTTGCTTCATTTGCAAAGAACCTTGGGGACCTAATCACTCATGTTTAAGAGATGCAAATGAGGTGGCAGAGGTAGAGCCTGTAGACGCTCCTTCTGTATGCCAGGATGAGGACTTTTCTTCAGATGAGTCCATGGGATTATATGAGGATGCTTATGGGGAGCGAGAGAAGTCATGCAGAGATGATGAAAGTAGGCCGGAGTTGTATTCTAGAGTGCAGGGTGAGCAGTCAAGGGAATCTACGAGAGATACTCAGGGTGATGAGTCACTTGTGATGATTCAATTTGAACAGCATATGATGGAGCATGAGTCAACAGAGGAGGATACTATGCACATCATGCATGATAGTCCTTTGGGGGAGAGCCAGATGGAGGCTCACATTGAGTCTATGATGGATATGCGGCTAACCTTGGGGTCAGCCATTGAGGAGGAGCAGTCCGATGCACAAACACCGAGTACGGTGACAGTGGTTGCAGATCCATATCCTCTGGAGATGTTGGAGGTTGATGGGATAGTTCTGCAGGGGGCTGGTGGACAACAGGAGCATTACATTCTCGATTAGGAGAGGGAGGAGTTGTTGGAGATGGTGGAACATCCATCTTTGGGTCGACACATTGATGAGGTGCAGATATATGCACATGCAGTCAATAGAGCTGCAATACTTTCAGGGAGTAGCACTCTCCAGGAGTACATCGATGGGGCTTGCAGTATATCTTGCCCACTTTGGCCCATTATAGAGAGAGGGGCCTTCTTCTGCAGGCAGATCTCGTCAGTAGACGGGACAGAGCAACGTGAGTTGATTACGGACTGGTGACAACACTCTAGGCATGTTCCATATATAGTTGTCACTACATTGTATTCTTCTTCCAGGATAGATTGGCGGGAGATCATGAGTTCATACCCTCTTTATGGTACGATCTTCTTCGTAGGGAGTGTTGTCGCATAGATTGTCCAGGCACCGCGACAACGGCTCAGATTGGGGGCTGTCACCTTTATCCCCAATCTCTCTATTTAAGCTGTCTCCTTGCAAGCTAAGGGAGGTAGACCCTATTAGAAATGAGGATGAAGAAATCAGGAGACACAGCTAAAACATCACATACTTGATAAAATGAACGAGATTCCACAGATCTAAATTAGATTTCACGTTTAAGACCAGTGCCTTATGGAGTCAAACAAAATCCCGTTATGCAATTTGTAAACAAGTAAGTGACGATTAACTGCTGCTTATTAAAACATGATTTGATCACAATGATATTCAATTGAAAAACACCACAACCAGGCATTAAAATATCTTAAACCCACAACAATATTATCACAAGATGAAAATGTCCGAGATTTGCAATATTTCTAGATTTATGATGCTTCAATTAAATTCGATCTAGAAAATATTTCTATAGTCAAATCTTTAGATAAAAATTTCAAATGCACATTTGACTATGGAACATTTGAATTTTTTTTTTTAATATTTTTGTAACCCCAAAGTCTTTATGCTTTATTCTTCAAAAAAGTTTACAAGAGCTTCTAAGAGCAAGTGCACGATCCTAAGATCGGATGACTAAAAAATGAAAAAGACCTCAAAATTTATAGGACAAGATCTCTAACGGCTAGTTTGGATGATCCTCGTCAAAATAATCTCAACCGTCCAAAAGATTTAATTATCTTTTAACTGAAAGAGTTTAAATTAAAATTTTGGGGAAAAAACGAATTTAGCATTTAATTCAATTTTAATTAACTCAAAAATATTATTTTTGAGTTAATTACCCCAAAATTTTGACCTTGACTTAACCACCCAGGCCCAAGGGTCCAATATTTCTTAAAATTCTCAATATTCCCTTGACCTGGGGCTTTCAAAATCATTTTCCAAGGACCCACAAATTTCACCTTTAAAGATTTAATCCTAACTTAGGACCGTAAATTAATTAAATTTCTGGTTTAATATTTTATTAATTAATTGACCAGAAAATTTAATTAATTGACCAAGAGGGGATTATAATTATTTTTCCAACCCTCTTTTACATGAGATAATACATTTACATACATGAAGGGGGAAAACCCATTTGTATAGACCCTCAAATAAATACCCAATTCTGTGACTCAAAATATGATCTAGTAGACCAAGTAGTTCAAACTACTTTTACAAGGACTCGATAGAAACACTAGGACTCACTTAGCATGCTGATGACAAAATACACCCTAGTTTTGGGGTGAGGCTGGAGGGAAAAACTCTGCCGATCACTTTCGTGAATCAGTGAGACAAAAAACCTCCTAGGATAGAGATCATCAACAACATACTAGGCTTACCTAGGTTGTTACATACATTGACGGTCTTACTTAGATCATTTACATCATAACATGCAGAATGGGTTTACATCATTTATAAAAGCTATCGATTGGCGATGAAATCTGGATGACACGAGCCTCGAACATGATAAGTCCCATTTGAAAAAATGGGGTTGTACTGCTATGGGGTCGTTGACAAAATGTGGTCAACATCTGGCTCTACTTGGGGACACGTTGCTTCATCGAAGGAATGTGAGAATCCAGAATCTGCATCCAAGCAACACACAAGATTACATTAGTAGCGTCCATCCAAATATCATCATATAACATTAAGCTCATGAAAGATAGAAACTCCTATTTTATTTATTATTCTACTTAACATGAAAAGTAAATCTACTCTAACTACAAAATGAAATGCTGAAATAACAAGGTGTAAGGTTAGAGATACAATACAGAGGATGCCCTGTGGCATCAAATGTGCTCAATATAGTGTATGCTGAGCATTTGCCTGCTTTCAGGCAAGTCCGTGGGCTGCTTTTCAGATGTGCCATGCCCAATCTTGCTAATTGTGGGACTTTGTCTTATCCGAATGTCACGCTGCTCTCGACCAGCAGACGAATCAAACTGCTTACTTCTTCCTTTCTTCTTCTTTCTCTTCGTCTGAGTGGGTTGTGATGTCAGCAATGAGACTACTTTAGATTTCTTGTCCTTATCTTGAAATTCTTTGTACAAAACCTTTGATGAACCTGGAGCGCAGCCAATCTTATTCTGGACATACTCTGTCAAAGGTGACACATAAG
Organism: Pinus albicaulis; assembly: GCA_034641835.2. Taxonomy (NCBI): domain Eukaryota; kingdom Viridiplantae; phylum Streptophyta; class Pinopsida; order Pinales; family Pinaceae; genus Pinus; species Pinus albicaulis. Next base: position 126,862,023 of record CM076582.1, on the reverse strand, counting down.
CTTGGTGTTTCTCAATATCCTTTGTAGCCATAGTTAGCTCTTCCTTAATGGGAAAAGTGACCTCCATGTGATGAGATGGAAATTTCTTCAGCAAACTGGGAGGCCTATGATCTGTTGACAAATCTGACCTGGGTTGGAAATCTTGCATGTGTGATCGTTCCATTTTTTCCAACTTCTTCTGTATGGAACTCATCTCCCTGACATGCATTTCTTCAATAGTTGACAAATTGTTGTGAAGAGACATCTGATTAGAATGATTAACTTCCATCATTTTTAACCTGTTTTCCATGACATTTATTTCCTGTGCATGACTTTCTTCTAAGGTATTTATCCGATTCTGAAGATTGATCTGGTTAGCTTCCATGTTTTGAATCATTTTATCATTATCTGCTTTCATGGCCATGAATAAATTTTGCATACAGTTCATCTCTTTCTTATGATTTGTTTCCATGATCATCATTTCCTTAACACGTTTTTCTTCCATGGCAATTATTTGATTGGAGTGATTGAATTCCATGATCACCATCTTCTCCTCTAAGGCTAACAACTTGTTTCGTATAGCATCAATTTCCTTGGTATGATCAGCTGTTAATCTTGCTTGATTAAGTTCCATATTCTTAATGATTTCAGTCTGGTTGGCCTCCATATTCTTGATTACCTGAGCTTGATTTAGCTGTATGTCCTTAACCATCTGAATCAGTTCGCTAACAAGATTCTTATCGTTGTCAAGACTGGTTTGACAATTTGTTTTTGTTTCACCACTATCATGGGTTTGTGCTGTCATGGTACAAGTGGATTCATCCTGAGAATTGTCTGGAAATCTTCTGCTGATAGTTGAGTCTTCTACCAGATCAATTTCATCATCTGAGTCATCTTGTTCTATATATTTATCTCTAAAAGCATTGATGATGTCTTGTAAACAATACTCCTCAGGACAATTTCGAAACCAATCGAGAGCATCACCTTTTAAAGAATAGCCAAAGGCACGTATCTTGACATCTTCATGATTATATTGTGAAGGACAACAATATTTATGTATAAAAAAGGTGACCATCCTTAGATGTATAAAAGCAGTGCCTGGATCACCACCTGAGAAAAAAGATAGTTTTGAAGTGGCCTCTTCCGGCATGCCATGAAAGGTGTCATCCATGATGAGCTGCTTAAAACTTAAGAAATAGATCCATGTTCAAGGATAATCAAAAGGTCCTCAAGAAGCGAACTTCTTAGCAAGAACTCTTGTAAGAAATGAAAGAAATGGAGTCGCCACTTGAACATGAAACTAATTCTAAAATAGGAGAAATAATTGAGAGATAGCAGACGGATATCAGGGGGGGATTCTTGTCTGGGAATAAAAAGATGAATAAGTGGAGTCACCACCCAAACAAGAAGCCAACCGAAATGTCCAGGTGCTAAAGATGAAAAGATTAGATGACGAAGAGATGAAAGAACTCCAAAAAATGTGATCCCTTGAGACAGGCTAATGAATGGCGATGAAAGATCAGAAGATTAGAAAATGTCGTTAAGACCAAGGACAGAAAAACTCTATCCCCGGCAACGACACCAAAAAATGTTGTCACATAGATTGTCCAGGCACCGCGACAACGGCTCAGATTGGGGGCTGTCACCTTTATCCCCAATCTCTCTATTTAAGCTGTCTCCTTGCAAGCTAAGGGAGGTAGACCCTATTAGAAATGAGGATGAAGAAATCAGGAGACACAACGAAAACATCAAATACTTGATAAAATGAACGAGATTCCACAGATCTAAATTAGATTTCACGTTTAAGATCAGTGCCTTATGGAGTCAAACAAAATCCCGTTATGCAATTTGTAAACAAGTGAGTGACGATTAACTGCTGCTTATTAAAACATGATTTGATCACAATGATATTCAATTGAAAAACACCACAACCATGCATTAAAATATCTTAAACCCACAACAATATTATCACAAGATGAAAATGCCCGAGATTTGCAATATTTCTGTGGTTATATTTTTGTAACCCCAAAGTCTTTATGCTTCATTCCTCAAAAAAGTTTACAAGAGCTTCTAAGAGCAAGTGCACGATCCTAAGATCGGATGACTCAAAAATGAAAAAGACCTCAAAATTTATAGGACAAGATCTCTAACGGCTAGTTTGGATGATCCTCGTCAAAATAATCTCAACCGTCCAAAAGATTTAATTATCTTTTAATCCGGAGCGTTGAAATTAAAATTTTGGTGAAAAAACGAATTTAGCATTTAATTCAATTTTAATTAACTCAAAAATATTATTTTTGAGTTAATTACCCCAAAAGTTTGACCTTGACTTAACCACCAAGGCCCAAGGGTCCAATATTTCTTAAAATTCTCAATATTCCCTTGGCCTGGGGCTTTCAAAATCATTTTCCAAGGACCCACAAATTTTGCCTTTAAAGATTTAATCCTAACTTAGGACCCTAAATTAATTAAATTTCTAGTTTAAGATTTTATTAATTAATTGACCAGAAAATTTAATTAATTGACTAAGAGGGGATTATAATTATTTTTCCAACCCTCTTTTACATGAGATAATACATTTACATACATGAAGGGGAAAAACCCATTCGTATAGACCCTCAAATAAATACCCAGTTCTGCGACTCAACATATGATCTAGTAGACCAAGTAGTTCAAACTACTTTTACAAGGACTCGATAGAACACTAGGACTCACTTAGCATGCTGATGACAAAATCCACCCTAGCTTTGGGGTGAGGCCGGAGGGAAAAACTCTGCCGATCACTTTCGTGAATCAGTGAGACAAAAAACCTCCTAGAATGGAAGTCATCAACAACATACTAGGCTTACCTAGGTTGTTACATACATGGACGGTCTTACTTAGATCATTTACATCATAAAATGCAGAATGGGTTTACATCATTATAAAAACTGTCGATCGACGATGAAATCTGGATGACACGAGCCTCAAACATGATAAGTCCCATTTGAAAAAATGGGGGTGTACTGCTATGGGGTCGTTGACAAAATGTGGTCAACAGGGAACATAGCAGAGTAGGGGCCCTTAGACATGGTAGATGATACAGATTCCAGTTGGAAGTGGGGCATAGATCGACATTGCTTCAACATTCCATCCCGGTTTCAGGAGAGCAGGATCAACATTGGATTGTGTCAAGGGTTGGATTGGAGAGAGGTGATGAGTTGGTACACAGTGGGGCAGCTTACAATGTCATAGCTACAACACAGCAGGAGTCATGGTCTTCACCTCATAGAGCATCAGTTATAGCCAGAGGCAGTGCGCAGTCCGAGCCATGGGACTTGGGCGATGATTGGCCATGGTGGCGTTGGGATCCGGGAGGATTGTTTGATGACAGGTACAGTGAGAGATTATTTTGGGATCCTAGCATTGAGGGATCTATTCCGGGTGGCTTGACACAGGCACATAGTAGCACCAGGGGGTTTGTATGTGATCCAGGCATTGGGTCTCAGTTGCGGCGGGCCAACAGAGTGGCCCACATATTTGGATTGCTTGAGGGCAAGAAACCTTGGAGCGGAAGGTCTGTGATATTCCCTTCTATGACAGGGTTAGGATGGACGTCCAGAGTTAGGAGCAGATAGGTCACAAGTACAGGTTGGTGTCATTAGCGGGCTCAGGTGCTTTTTGGAGGAGTTTTGAGGAGTTTCTATGAGGTTTGGTGGCATTCGCTCGATATATTCCATCATCTGAGCAGTTTGCCTTTCGTTCTGGTACATTCCAACAACTTTCGGAAAATTGAGTTATTTGTAGGCTTAACTCAACCGATTACGCTCAAGGTGGCATTCCGGGAGGAATGCATGATAGAACACCTTAGTGTAATAGCTCATTGGAACTGAGACGAGGATACCTCCACGATGGGACTATTGGACATGAGTTTCAGTGACCGAAGGAGACGTGGTAGCCGATTTACTCTTTTCTGCATTAAAAAGGAATATTTTAATAAGAAGGAAAAGTGCTCCATGAATAAAATAATAATAAAATAAGGCTCTAGAAGGATCCGGGAGATCTATTAAAGAAAAGGAGGAGGCCATTGAGGGATATCTTGGATTAGATCATTTTTTTGTGCGAGAGGTTTGAGAACTTGGTTCTCTACTCCATTGGTAGCCTCGGGATGGAAGCCCTCAAGTGATTTGTGAGTGTTGGATGGAAACCCAACTCTCTTTGAGGAGACTTCATTTAGAAGTTTTGCAGAGGTTCAGAGATATTGGAGTGAGGATCATTCAAATCTTCAACGGGTGCTTTAGTGGATTCAGTGGTAGCTGTTGCCGGAGGGAGAGTGCAGTAGTTCAGTTTTGCAGGCCAACAGATTTTCTAGAGGCCAGTGATATTTCAGTTATCTCAACTATCTCTCATTTCGGCATGTAACCCTGTTATATAATAATAAAGGTGAGTTATTTCCTGCATTATGGTGTTATGGATTTGCATGTACTTGTATGTTTATTTTACATGGAAATATTCTATTAAATGCATGTTGATTTTACGACAAATTTGGGGTTTAAGTGAATTTATGAAAATTTAGTCAAAATATCCATTTGGGGATATTACACACACATTGAGGGAAAATTTTCCTCAGGGAACTTCTAGTCTCAAGAAGTTCGATTTCCCTTGCAGATCAACAATCATTGTGAGCAAAGTTTATCATTCCAGAAGGGAGTGCGTATAGCTGAGCAACAATTGAGCAGAAGGGAAGAGGAAAATTTCGACATTTTTTTGTTGAGATGGCCATAGTTGGGCTTCGAGATCAGGACAGGATGGATGGAGCTTCCAACTATGTTATATGGAAAGCAAGGATCTCCTTCCTTCTAGATGAATATGATCTCAAGGCTTATATTGATAACATGGTAGAAATTCCCACATATGTAGATCAACTGAAGCAATATAAGAAGGAGATGGTGAAGACAAAGAGGTTGATCCTTGATGGAGTTCGGGATCACGTTGTATCACACATAGCAGCCCAGGGAACGACCAAAGAGATGTGGGATACTCTTTCCACGCTATACCAGGGATCTTCCGAGTTGCAGAAGATGTACTTGGAGGAGAAGCTGAGACGCACTAGGATGCAGAAAGGGGAGCGCATAGACCCTTTCTTACCAGGATTTAGGAAATTCGAGATGAGCTTGTAGTTGTTGGATCAGCGCCTCAAGCCACAGAGCTAGTTCGAGTAGCTCTCAACAGTGTCTCAGAAGAGTGGCAGGTATTCGTCCAAAGTATTTTGGGCAGAGAAACCTTGCCAAGATGGGACAGGATGTGGGAAGACTTGCAAAAGGAGGAGTTGAGGCGAGACTTGATGAAGAGCTCCATTAGTGGAAGCAACAACATCAGGTTGAAGCAAGCGAAGAAAGACGAGAATGTGGCCCTCACATTGAAGGGTCCTAGTCAGGGACAAGGGGAGAAACGTAGGAAGAAGAAGGATATGTCGAAGGTCAAGTGCTTCAGGTGTGGCAAGCTAGGCCACTACAGTTCTTAGTGTCCTCTCAGGAAGAAGGGCAAAGCGGAGAAACATGACCAAAAGGTAGCTTTTGCCAAGATCAATAGGCGGTCCTCCAAGCTGGAGGAAGACTTCGCCATGATTGCAGACATCCCTCAAGGAGTGAGGTGGGGTGACTTGGTTTTGTAGCCCCAGAGCACTACAGTTGGGCAGGATTCTTGAGGAGGTCCACCTCTTGAATCAAATACCTTGCTACGGGAGCCCACAATATTCAGTACCAGGATGGACCAATGGCAGTTGATGCAGTTAGATTCCATAGTGACAACTGCAAAGACTAGTTGCAGTCAGATGCTGGGGAGCGCAATGCAGAGTTGGGAGCAGTGCAGTTGGCACAGTGCAAAGTCAGTAGTAGCGCAGAGCCTTCGGTGACAACGCAAATTATAGGAGCAGTCAAGACTCGGGTGACAGATGCATCATACTAAACACAATTGGTTCAGTATTTCGGATGTTTCTCAGTTGTAGATGTTGCAGTTGCAACAACAGCAGATGAGAGGGAGTTGCAGTGCAGATGCAGTGTTAACAACAGTTCAACAGGGTCAACAGCAACACAGATGCAATGCATATCAGAGTTGCATAGTGGTTGGTGGGCAGTAGTAGCCAGACATCAACAACGTGACAAGAGATGGTGCAAAAGCAAAGTATTGCTACCAGAGGTGTAACGGTACTAGAACACATCCCTTGCTAAGAGGGAGTGTTAGTTTTTGTAGCATTGGATGTGTTCTAGCCTTGAAATTTTGTAGAGAGGCTAGAATACATGAGATCTCCATGACCCAAAACTCGTTTATGGAAATTCTGCTTAGAGATGACTTAATTAGATTATTAGTCAGTTTTTAAATATTTCCCAAGTATATACATAGGGAATATGATTAATTAATCAAAATCAATTAAGTCAAGGTGTGAATGTTCTAGAGATTCACATGGATCGTTATCGGGTTAATCCTAGCCATCAATTTAGATCTAATCTTGATCGCTGAAGTCTCAACAGAGGATTATAAGAAGAAGTTGACGAGGCTTGGAGATTGAACACTTGAGCTGTTCGATTATACTGGGAAATCAATTTCCAGAGTAGTAGTTGTCAGTTGCCGGAGAGAGATTCAGTGAGATCGAAGCAATGAGAGAGAGGCAGAGACAGTGAAGCCGGAGGAGGAATTTCAGTTCCAGTGAGTGCTTTTGCAGAGAGGCAGAAGTTCCATAGAGAGGTTGACGCAGAGGCAGCGCAGTAGCCTCTAGAGGCGATTTCGTATTTGCTGGGGAGAAGCAGAGATTCAGTGCCGGAAGCTAGGCAGAGGTTCTAGAGGCCAGGAGAGTCATTTTCCAAGACATCCATTGACCAGACGGCTTGAGCAGAAGTAGTTCCAAGCTGGGTGTTGCAATGAATATGCTAGGGTGATGCAGTGACTACGCAGAGGCAGTTTGGAGTCTGGACGACTCAGTTTTGAGCTGAGGTCAGTGCTCGAATTCGCTTGTGGAGTGAGGAATTTGCTCGCTAGTTTTTCTTGGCAATTTTTCTCCAGAGGATTCCCAGTTTGGGCATCTAGTTGTACTCAGATTATTCACTGCTGCATAATATTAAAACCCTCAGCTACTGCATTGGGTTTTTCCGGGGACTTTTGTCCAAAGATAACTGTGTTATTTTATGTGTATGCTAGCATTTTCTTCCAGTGTTTTATTTCTTCCACAGTTTATTTGTGAAGGTTGCAATGTATTTATTTCGATATTTTCCGTAGGAAACAACAGATAAATTGTTAAATAGAATTCACAATTAGAAGAAATAACATCAGTTGCTGCAATAGGATTCGGGTCACCAAATTTTCACAATATGACAGGAGCATATGTATGTGGAAGGTCCATGGCATCATGTCAAGTGCTGATCAATAGGGCTGTTGCCTGGCTGGCTGTCCCAGAAAGATTTTTTTTTTTCCTATGGGTTACCCGCTTTTTGGTGGGTAACAGGGACAATGCATTTTTGCTAGATATTCCTTCATACCTCAATCTACATTCAGTTTCTAATGTTGAATTTGTCAAGGCTTATTTCCCATGTTTGTTGGAGTAAGTGCCTAACTCTTTGCAATGGATGTTTGATGTAGATCCAAAGTATGATGCACCACTTACCATGATTAGATTGTGTCCACTCTGACCAAGCAGACTTGTTCAGCCAGAATACATCTATTTGAGCAGCCAAGGCTGGAAACATTCCATATCAGAGAAAATGGTATGCTCTGGAACAGGTCAATATTAAACTACCTTAGTTGTGTGCCCATGTAATGTGGATCATTCCTTTTCAAGGCTGAGGAGGGTTTCTGTTTTGGTTATAGAGCAGCAGAAGTTGATTGCAGCACAAAAGTGTCTGTATGTGACTTAAAGTTAATCAACAGGTTGGACAATTGACAGAGTTGTGGGAACCATAAACCCTGCAATTCAAAGTGCAGAACCGTACAATCCAACTTTGCAATGACTGGAAACCTTGTAAGGAATTGGAACCTGCAACAAATTTTTGTTCGAAATGAAGACCCACAGTAAAAAGTCGTATAAGCTAGAGAATGTACAACCCAATGGTGCAAACGATAGACCTGCAACTCAGCATTGTGAGAGCAAAGCACCTACATTACTGCCTAAGTCACCTACAACATGAAAAGTCGGCAGACCACATTGCAGTACATACTACCTGCAACACAAGATGGCAGGAGCAAGTGAAAATAAACTGTTGGTAGAACAGATGACAAATAGGATGTGAAAATAAAATCTGAAAATGGAAGCTGTCATTGTAATATCCATATTTTTGCAGCTACTATGTAATTTAATGGATATAGATACAAGGCCTTAGAGCCATTAAAAGGTGGTGTTTGCATAGTCTTCTGCCTAGCTAGAGACAAGCACTTAATTCCAAGCTTTGGTAACATGTTGGTATTAATTTTCTTCCATAAATTCTCTCACCCGATTGCTATGCATGCACAAATATTAAAACCATTCTCCACACTCCTTACAGGAATTTGTACAGCAAACCAAAAATTCTAGATTATAATGGAATCTGGGTTACTTGTTTGCTGCAAGCTCTAATAGTATCGCAAGTAGAAGAGTTGAAAAGTAATAACCTGAAAACTTGTAATATGATAGTTTAAATTTCAAAGGCCATATTACACTGAAATTCAACTCAAGGTTTCCATAATGTTCTTTCAATTTGGACTGTCAGACAAGGAATTAGGCCTTTTCAGCTTCGGAAAATCTCTGAAATGGGTATTTAGATTAATTTTTTGCCTTAATGCACATGTTTTATTACCTCCTGGTTGTATTGTAATTTGTAGAAGTATTTTAACTTGAATATTTTAATAATTAAATGCTGGTGATTTTTGTTGTCTAACGCAGTTCATTATTGGGAATGGAGAGAACATGAACGATTTCACTTACGTTGAAAATGTTGCTCATGCCCATATATGTGCAGAGCAAACACTAGATTCTGCAAACCATGATGCGGCAGGGAAGGTATATACATGTTAAGACTAATTCGTCGGTTTACTGCAGGGAAAATAATATTGTAAATAGCTTCCCCTGCAGGTTTAATATAGGCTTATAAAGTAGATAGTTTAATTCTCTGGTTTACTGCAGGCTTATTTCATAACCAATATGGAGCCCATGAAATTCTGGGAATTCTCATCATTGATACTAGAAGGATTGGGATACGAAAGGTATCATCGAACCTATGAGTTTGTTTGCTAGTCTTATTTAGCATATATGGTTTTAGTTTCATTTTTCTTCTGTGAGAGTGTTTTTTCCTAAAATAATTGATCTACTATATTAAAATAAATAAACTATGCCATAATCAAAATCCAAGTTGCAGATGTATCTGGAACACCTCTATTCATTTCGTGAGGATATACACAATAAGTGGGTAACCCACAGGAGAAAAGTTTTCTCCTTATTTGACAGCCAGCCAGCCAGCACCCCTATGATGGTCTTCACATAGCTTTGTGTCATATTTCTCCACCTATTGCTCCGGTCAGTGCTTTCACCCATCTACCATTCTTGATGAAGGAAGGTGGGTCATCTATCAATAGGTACTTTAACCATTTTAGAAATCATGTGCTTTCATTTAATGTTAAAGGGCATGCTAAAATATGGATCATTGGGCAAATGGGATGATTGACCTCCCTTGATTGTATCCTTGTTCCCACACTTCAATTGGAAGGTTAACCTGTGACCCTAGTCCAATGGGACCTCCTCTAAGGCCTTATGGTTAAGGAGGGGCAATAATAGGGGCGCTGATTGATGTAGCATGTTCATCAAAATTCATACTTACCACTTTCTATCCTTTCATGTCATTCATCTCCAATTCTTTGGTTGATTATCATTTTTCATTAGGATTGGCACCCTACCCTATATCCACATCCTTGAATCAGGGCTTGAAAATTTGGCCCTAGAGGCCTATGTAGCTTAAAGAATGATAAAACCATATAAAGACATAATAGAAAGAAAATGTAAAAGGCAAAAAGATGGCTAGGACTTGTTTAGGACGTGGACAAAAGCCTAGCATGAGCTCTACCCTTATTAACCATCACCCATTTTCTCAAAGATTCAATGCTTCATCTAAAATAAAGGAACTCTTGAATTTTCCAACTTGGATGAGTGAGAAACTACTACATCATTAAGGGTTATTGGAAAAATGCAAAGAAAGCTTGGTATCCTATCCTATGCACCAAGGAAAGAAAAATCATAAAAGTAAAAGGCACATCAAATGGGTGGAAAAAGGTACCTGAGGAAAGGGATAACTTATGCCTCCATGATTGCTCTCTCCTTACATCATTATACTTAGGATGTTGGACCTCCATTAGATGGTCTAATGGTTGTGGCATCTTCCTTGAAGTCTTTCCCACTCCATGTCACTTTGTAGCCCTAATGCTTCCCCTCTAGAGATAAGCGTTGGGCCTTGTGTAGATTCCACATGGTTCCACAGATGTACCTCCACATGCTGAAATGTTGAGCCAAAAATCTTAGGCATTGGCTTACTTGATGATGTGCCTAGATAGACCTAGGATGCCCCTAGGCTGGCCTTGACCCTATTTGATGGATGTTTCCTTATTCTAGATCCCAGATGAGGGATGCATGTCATTGAGATGACTTGGGAGAGTTAGCATACCATGCCTTGATGCCAACGCTTGCCCTAGATGATGTCATGTCTTCCCTACATGCCCTAGGAGGGTGATGTAAGTTGTTTTGTGGATGATGTCATGGTGGAGGAGGTGCCTTTGGAGATTTACCCATGCGCCTTGATGATTTCTTGGAGTGAGGAGCACTCATGTAAACTTCCATCGCTTGTTTGATGGAGATTAGTCATTCTTGGAGGATGACGTCATGGTGGAGAGTCTTTATTCCCACACGTGTGGGTTTTTTTAGTGTTTTTATTATGTTTTTGAGGTATCTCAAGATCGACTTATGCCCTTCAACCTAGTTGGATGCTTTAAGGAAACATTTTAGGGATTTTTTTGTAAAATTATGGAAAGTGACTTGGTTACCCTCATGTAAATAGAGGGGAGTCACTTTCTATTATTCACCATCATCGTTCACCACACTTTTGCTTCTTTAAAAGTGTGCACTAGCACTTTTTCTTCTTTTCTACTTTGTCGCAATATAAATTTATGGTGCAGATATATTTTGAGGAAGATTTTTGCATGAGACTTCATTTGGATAGATTGAAGAGATTCTTATGGAAATTTTGTAAGTTTATTGTTTATCTTTTCAAAATTTTCATGCTATAATATGTGAATTAGGGATTCTAGCTAATCCATGTTAAATTGCAATATTTATCTTGAAATTTTGTAATTTTATTGTTTATCTTTTCAACTTTTTCATTCTATAATATGTGAATTAGGGATTCTATCTAATCCATGTTAAAATTGCAATATTTATGTTGAAATCTTGATTCTTCATGGTATGTAAAAGCATTTTCCTTGAATCCTTCAAGAGAACTCTAATATGTGCATCGCTTGAACTTAAAATCTCCCATCTAAGGAATGTTTTACCCAACAAATTATTTTTTTGTTGAAAATAAATTATGAAAACTACATAACAAAAAAACTCTAGTAATTTTAACTCAATAATTTTGCAGCATAAATACTAGAAAATCGCACACAAACAACAAATAATTTTCCCTCCAAATTTCTCTTCATTAAATTATTCTTAGAAAAATTAGAGGCTCCCTTACCGAGAAAAATGGCCCTTTGAAAATACACCATGGTCGTTGTCTGCACACACCATTAAAAACATTGTTGTCCCCCCCGCCGTCAATCATTGTGTCCCAGTCAAACGTTGCGTCGATACATGGGTTGATATATGTAATTGGCTCCATATATACATGCGTGTTCGATATATATATTTGCGTTGATACACCGTGGCCAATAATATACAGTGGTGACATAGTTACATTATAAACTATAAACTATAGTTACATTATTGTAGTGTTCAATCATATAGTTACATTATAAACTAAGTTAACATAATTTAATTAATTAAAATTATTTAATAAAAAAAGGGGTCTACTAAGAAAAAGAAGAACAAGATGGGGAGTAGCAGTGATGATACACATTCAAAGAAGTTTCAAGTCAAACTCAATAGAATGTGCAAGCACCTCAACAACGTCGAGAAGAAGTAGGATGAATTCGGGAAAGGCCAAGAGAAGATAATTAGTAATCAAGACCAAATGGCAGATGATATCAAAGAATTGAAGAGCATGATGAGCCAGTTTACGGGAGGAGGCAATCAACCTTTTAATCCCTCAGCCGCACAAAGTCCCAAGACTCTGGAAGGAGAAATTTTTCCATGTCAGGAATATCTGCCAATGCACGAAAATCCACGAATACCGCATATACAGTTCGAAGGAAGTCAATACCATACAAAATTTCCTGAAAGAGACTACCTTAAAATTAAAAGAGAATTACCTAAATAGGTGAACATTTTTGGAGCAAACCTGCCAATAGGTGAACAAGAGAAAGTCGTGACCACATCTAACAACTTGGAAGCTGAAGCATATGATTGGTTCTTATGGTGGTCCAACAGATGCGCAACTCGTTCATTCAATTGGGAAAATTTAAAAAACACCCTGCTCAAAAGGTTCCATGACGAAGAAGAAGATGTTGCTTACGAAAAATTCGTTCACCTCAAACAAAAAGGATCAATAAGCGAATACATCCACGAGTGGGAAGTATTAGCTATAAGGCAAAGGGGATTCTCAGACTTAGAGCTATTGAAAGTGTATTGATGTGGCCTTAAGGAATATATTCGGGAAGAATTAAAACTATATAAACCCAAAACCATTGAAGAAGCTAGACATGCAACAATAATTATTGAGAAAAAATATAAGCTCCATAAAACACCATATGCCAGTAATGAAAAATCAACCAACTACTCAAAAGGGAAGTCAAGTAAGTCATCTTCATAAAACACTGGTAAGTATGTTCCACCACCAATGCGCGATGGAGGAAAGCAACAATCTAATATCGAACGAAAAAGGGATGGCAAGTGTTGGACATGCAGAGAAAAATTTTCCCCAGGGCACAGGTGCACTACACAAAAACTCTAGAACTGTGAAGCAAAACAAGAAGAAGAATCTTCAGAGAATAGCTTCGACGAAGAAAACAATTAAGAAAATGAGATCCCTAATCCAGATGCAGAAAAGGAGAATATGGAAATAATTTCTCTAGAAGCTATCATAGTGATAGCTCAACCACAAACATTGAATCTTAAAGGAGACATCAAGAAACAAAACGTTATCGTTTTAATAGATTCAAGAATTACGCACAACTTTATAGATGTAAATGTCGCAAAAACACTGAAAATTTTTGCCTATCCCATAGCAGATTTAAAAGTTATGGTGGCAGATGGAAAACAATCAGATGGAGTAGGAAAGGGCCATAAAGTTAAAACGCAACTGCACGAATATGAAATAGAGTCTAGTTTCTATACGGTCCCTTTAGGAGGAGTAGATGTCGTCTTAGGAGTACAATGGTTGCAAACACTAGGGATGTATTCGGCAAATAACCAAAAATAGTTCATTAAGTTCAAAATGGATGGAAGGAAGTATAAGTTGTTTTGATTCCAAGTCCCACCTACCCAAGTCTTTTCTGCTCAACAAATGAAGAAGCTTATTCTCAAAGGAGCCTTGGTATTCATCGCACAATGTGTTAGGTCCCCATATTACTAGTGTAGTCCCTTATTGCTATTGTTGTACCCCTGTAACCCCCATATTGTTATTATTGTTCACTTACATTATTATTGTTAGGTCGACTAGGATTATATTGTGACCCCATGGACCCCTATATATAGAAGTAGGTTTTGTCATTTGTATTATCCAAGAATTGTTCATTTATGTAATGTATTGGAGGTTTCCCCCTCGAAGTGGCTGATTTCTAAGGCGTTGATCTCTCTTTTCTTCTATTTTTGGAGCTGGTTTCATAACATTTGGAATCAGAGCTTAACATTTGGTATCGAAGGGAAGTCGGGAAAGATAATAAGCTCTAGTGTCATGACAAAGCTTCTGAAGAAATAAAAACGAGGCGTAATTGCACAATTATGCTCACTAGAAAATTCAAAAGCTACATGGAAACAAGAACTCGACAACTACGAAATCTATCAATTTCAGAGTATCACATCAAGTGGAAGAACTTACCCACTGAAGATTCTACATGGGAGGATGAGAATTTTATACAGAAGCATCGAGAGCTACTCAAGCGTTGAGGACAACATTTTTTTGAAGGAGAGGGGCATGTTAGGTCCCCATATTACTAGTGTAGTCCCTTATTGTTATTAGTGTAGCCCCCTTATTGTTATTGTTGTACCCTTGTAACCCCCATATTGTTATTATTGTTCCCTTACATTATTATTGTTAGGTCGGCTAAGATTATATTGTGACCCCATGGACCCCTATATATAGAAGTAGGTTTTGTCATTTGTATCATCCAAGAATTGTTCATTTATGTAATGTATTGGAGGTTGCCCCCTCGAAGTGGCTGATTTCTAAGGCGTTGATCTCTCTTTTCTTCTATTTTTGGAGTTGGTTTCATAACACAATGTCAACAGTTAGAGTTATTATCAATGTAAGGGGTTCATCAACAGTCTGAAGTTTCATCCTTAATCCAAAAATATGACAAGGTTTTTCAAGATTTACCAATGAAATTACTCACTAAAAGGAAAATTGAACATATCATTTAAATCAAATCAGATTCAACACCAGTAAATGTAAAGCCATATCAGTACCCCCATCATCATAAAACATAAATAGAACGACTGATACAAGATCTGTTACAGCATGGAGTCATTACGAAAAGTAGAAGTCCATACGCTGCACCAATAGTATTAGTCAGGAAGAAAGAATGAACTTTCCGATTATGTATAGATTACAAAGGATTAAACAAAATTACTATTAATCACAAATTTACTATTCCATTCATTGATGAGATGCTAGATGAACTCCATGGCGTAGAATATTTCTCAAAGTTAGATTTGAGATCATGCTACTATCAAATTCGAGTGAGATTAGAAGACGTCGAAAAGATTGCATTTAGAACTCACGAAGGGCACTATGATTTTAAGATAATGCCATTTGGTTTAACAAATGCGCCAACCACCTTCCAAGCAACCTTGAACGAACTCTTTCTTTTGTACTTGTGAAAATTTGCATTAGTCTTCTTCAATGATATTCTCGTTTACAGTAAAACGTGGAAGGAGCACCTCAGGCATCTAGAGGAAGTACTTTCCATATTAGAGAAGAATCAATTTTATGCCAAGTTATCAAAATGTACCTTTGGGCAAAAGGAAGTTGAATACCTGGGGCATGTCATATCTAGGGAAGGAGTCAAAGTGGACCCCAGCAAAATCAAAGCAATTAAAGAGTGGCCCAAAACTAAGAACATTTCAAAACTAAGAGGATTTCTAGGTTTAATTGGGTATTACAGAAGGTTCATAAAATGCTATGCACATTTGACGACGCCCCTGACAAACTTGAAAAAAAACACTTTTCAATGGAACAACTAGGCAGACAAATGCTTCGAGAATCTAAAAGAAGTGATGTCAACTACATCGGTATTGGCAACTCCAGGCTTCTCCAAACCATTTATAGTTGAAAGTGATGCTTCAAGGTCCAGAATTAGAGCAGTATTAATGCAAGACAACCACCCTATAGCCTTCGAAAGCAGGAAGATTAACAAACGGGAAAGCTTAAAATCAACCTACCAAAAGGAGATGCTTGCCATCATACATGCTTTAACTAAATGGTGGCAGTACCTTCTCGGAAGTAAGTTCTCAATCCGAACTAATCACAATAGTCTTCAATTCCTACTTCAACAAAAAACATTATCAACAGAACAACAAAAGTGGATGGAGAAACTGTCAACATTCGACCTAGAAATACTGCACAAAAAATGAGAGGAAAATGTTGTAGTTGATGCACTCTCACGGAAGGATGATGACAACACAACATGCGCTGCCTTGGTAGTTGTTCCGGACTGGTTAGACATAGGAGTATGCCTAAGATTTGCACTGTGGTTCTATGATTGAAAATATTAGTCAATATGCCAATTTTGAATGGAAAAATGACATATTATGGTACAAAGGTAGAATTTACCTAATCCCATCATCCAAATTTATAATGAAAATTCTTAAGGAATCTCACAGTGCTCCTGCAACTGGGCATGTCAGATTCTTCAAAACTTACTACAACATTCGACAATCATTTTATTGGAAAGGTACGAGTAAGGAAATCCAAAATTATGTCGTTGAATGTGATGTTTGCCAAAGAAATAAGGGTGAAAATATTCCAACTCCTGGGTTACTACACTCGTTACACATGTTGAGATTTTGTATAGTTGGTGTAGCATCAGGTGTGCTCTAGCCCTGAAATTTTGTGGAGGGGCTAGGACACACTTGAACTCCAAAACCCATAAAGTGTTTTGTGAAATTTTAGCTGGTGTTCAAGTTATTCAAATAATTAATAATTTTAATGGATTTCCTAAGTCTAAACTTAGAAAAATTAAATAATTAAAGTGAATTAATTAACACATGTGCTGAAATGTTCTAAAAGGCACGGATCAAGCAGTCTTTTAATCTCAGCCATTGATGAATGTTTTAATCTCGACCGTTGATGAGATCATCGAAAAAGTATAAGAGAAAGGCTCGAGGGTCAGTTGGAGACACACACATAGTTGCAGAGTTGAGAAATAGATCTGGAATTCTAGGGCGGTTTTGCTAAGAATTTCTGGAGGAATTTTCTACAGCCAGGGGTAGTATTGGCTAAGGGGATGATTTGATCCCGAAGCCAAGAGTCAGTAAGAGGCAGAGGAGTAGCAACACGGACAACGCAGAGAAGCAAAGTAGTAGCTACGCAGGACAACGCAGAGGCTCCAAAGGGATTCAAAAATTACGCAAAGGGTCTCCAGGGCCAACGTAAGGCTTGCATCACCCTCTCAGGGGTTACGCAGTCCCTCTCTGGGCAGTGCAGTGGCATTCTGAGGCTAGCAGGGTTGACGTTGGGGTTTCAGGGGGAGCGTTGGGGTTTCTAGGTCCAAATCCGGGCTGATTCTTGTAAATCCCGTTTGAGGGTGTGGATCGGTTAGATATTTGGCACTAGAACAACAGGTTGGTTGCAGATTTGATTTCTTATTCTCTGTTGGGTTTTCCAGATCTGGAACCCATATTTACTATACTCAGAATCTACTTAATAAAATAAACCCTCATATTTGCTACACTGGTTTTCCCTCTTTGGCTTTTTTCGGGGACTTATGTCCAAAAATCCATGTGTCACTTTATTGGATGAGCGTATTATTTAGTAAACGATTTGCATGTGTAGACTGTAGTTGTGTTTATTTCGGTATTTTATGAATCTAATTTATGGAAATAACTTGTAATAATTTAAATCAAGTAGGAGAAATAAACCATGATACTGCAGTAGAATTTTCACATGGTATCAGAGCGATAATAGATCACGCTGAATCTCTAGCAATCAGCTGAAGAAATATTTCTTTGTAGGGTGGCAGAAGAAGCAGCAGATCCGGAAAGGGCATCTTGACAGCAGGAGAACGCGAATCCAGGAGAGGACAACACTGAAGCTGCATAAGGCCATCAGGCTTACGCAGACCCTTCCCAGGGAAGCGTAAGGACTGCGTCACCCAGTCTAGGGTTACGCAGTCCACTTCTGAGCAGCTGAGGCTACATTGGGCTTGTTAGTGAGACACTGTCCAGTCATTTCTTCAGCTGCAGAAAATTTTTGCCAAGATCCGGAAGCAGTGCTTCCGATCTTCAATAGTGCTGGTGTGGTGGAGATTCTGCAGGTGCAAAATTATACCTAGCAAAGTCAACAAAAGTGGGAGGAAGACAGTTACTGAGTAGATCTGAGCCAAACAGATCTGAGATACGATTAGGAGGATCGAAGAGTGCTGTTCGATTGTGTTTGGGTGAAAGATTTCCAGGAGGGAAATCAGTCTTCAGCAGAAGCAGTTACTAGAGGGTTTCTAGTCACCAAGAAACCCAGATCCACAGGGAGAAGAAGTACCGTTTTTGATAGATCTGAGCAAGATGGTGCGATATGGACTGAGAGATCAGGATAGGTTGGACGACACGTCCAACTATGTAATCTGGAGGGCCAGAATCCTGTCAGTTTTGGATGAGTATGGTCTCAAAGATCATCCAGAGAAGGTTCTTGTTGTACCAACTGATGCAGATCCTCTAAAGAAGTATGAAGGAAATCAAGCGCGGACTAAGCGTTTGATCATAGACGGAGTCAAGGACCACGTTATACCTCATTGCTGGAAAGACTACAACAAATGACGTGTGGGTAGCCTTGGACGTGATTTACCAAGAAGGCTCTGTCCAACGAAGAATGATTATGGAGAACCAGATGTGGTTGTTCCAAATGATGAAGGGTGAAGAGAAAGATCCATTCCTCTTCTGGCTTCAAGCTATCTGAGATTAGCTGGTTGGCATAGGTGCTACTCTAGATGAGGGGCTCTTAGTGAGGACTGCCCTGAATGCAGTCTCGGAAGATTGGGAAATGTTTGTCTAGAGCATTCTGGGAAGGGTAGCATTACCATCATGGGCTGACATGTGGGCTATCCTCCGCCAAGATGAGATCAGGAGTATCACCAAGAAGCAAAATATCAGTGGTGGAAGCGGAAAAGTTAGAGTAAAAGAGGAGGAGGATGATGCAGCCCTTGCATCAAAGGAAAATAAGCAGCAAGAGAAGGAGGACCTTAACAAGGTCCGGGGATTTAACTGTGGCAATCTTGGACTCTTTGCCAGCACTTTTCTTACGAAGAAGGACAAAGGATCTTCTGATTCCCAGGCTGCAGCAGCAAAGGAAGATGTCTCTGATGATGATGCAGCCATGAGTGCTCATGTGCCTCGAGAGAAGAGGTGGGGTGACATGGATCTGTAGAGCATATATAGACTTTGGTGGGATCCTTGAGTCAGCCCTACTTTTGGATCATGCTAGCTCCCTGTAATTTGCAAGATTGGTAAATACAAACTGCAGAGAAAACACTTGAACCACTTTGGGATTTTAGGATCTAGCCCTCCTGAATCCAGAGAAGGATCTCTCTAATAAGTGCAAAGATTGATTTATCTTTAAGGCTTTTGGGTATGATATTAGGCTAGTTATTAAGAACAAGGGTTTTTGTTTGGTTTTGGATGGTTGAGCATGATTTTAGTTGAGTGGAAAGTCCTAAAATCGAAAGAGTTTCAAAGGTGTGAAGTTGCAAGCAATTAGAACAAGATTTGGCTAATAGGATAGATATGACGTTGGTTTTTAGTCCATTGGGCTATGGAGTCATAAAAGGGTTTAATTGTGCAACAATTTCAAGAGTGGTCCAAGGGGCAAGTCATCTATATCACAAGATCTTTGAGATTAAATGATGGAATGGAACAAATAAAGTGTTGAAGGGGTCGAAACAGACAATAATTTCAACTAGGATTTATTAGTCTGTCCAAATAGGAAAAGCCTTTTAAGTAACTGTTTAAAACCAACCAAAGGACAAGGCTAACCATAGACTTCTTTGGACAAGTTCGTACTAAAGCTAACTCAACAAACAAACAATCCAGTAATCGACATAATTACTTTCAGAAGGGATGAAAACAAATAAGAAAAACGAAGTGTAGCGTAAGATCAGATAAGATACTTTTAAATCTAAACTGCTTTCAGCATACTCTTAGGGAAACATTCAGAACTACCTTTGGAGAAAGAAATTAGAAGACAAGGCAAACCATAAACTTTTCTAGTCAAACTCTACTAAGCACATAATGAAAATAACATTCAAGAACAATGTTTAGTTTAGACAGTAGGACGAGGGAACGCCAGCATTCCCAACTACTTGGACTGTATTGAATCATTCTTCAATACAGGATTTGGAGGAAAACATTGAGATAAAGCTTATCAGTCAGAGAAGGGTACTGTAAACAGTAAATCCTAACTCTATGTTTGCTGTTCTTTATCAGAGAATAAATGGACAAAATGGTATACATGACAGGAAAACAATAACACAGAAAGAAGCACTTCACCAGTGATATAGACCAGGATCCCAAGAATCAGCTTGTATATTGATGTCAAACCAGTTACATTCTTCAAGTCCAATGTTTCAGTTCAGCAATCATCTTCACTTCTCAGCCTAACTTATCCGATTACAAATAGAGCTTCAAGAGTCTTTGAATGCTATTTACATGTAGAAAATTTCGAGCACAAGTATATTTCAAAGTTCTACAACCAACCCTTTACAATGAGCTCCTCAAGACGATTTTATAGGAAAATGAGGAGGTGGAATGAGAGAAAAGATCTACAGGTTCAATTAATACATTTTAATGCTTCTCGACCTTTGAGGGGTTTAATGGAGAAGATTACAGATATTTCTCTGTATTAATTGGCTTACATTAAGTATTAAGCTCGTTGGGGAGATTTTGTTGACTTTAAGGCTTTGTGTCATCTTTGTAATAACTATGTTGATATTTTGTAATAAGTCTCTTTGGCTCGAAATAATTGTTGAACTGTATTTAGGCGAATATCCTCTGTTCTGGTAATAACTCGGCCTCTTTTGAATGCTTTTGAGGCTGCAGGTGGCTTTTGGTAGCTGAGAGGATTCAATTAGCCTCTGATGTGGCAGTGGAGGCTTCTCGGATTGTTGAATTGCTTTGTCCTTCTTTAATCACTTTTAGATTTGCTTTAATTTTGTGTGTTAGGTTTAATTCGGCCCAATTTCCCGTCTTCTGTTATTTAACTGTGTTTAATTGAGTAGATTAGGAGTTTAATTGTCGATTTTAGCCATAATCCCTCAAAACTATGTAAACAGTCTTCAATTCTTCATCTCTGCTGTGACTGAATCTTTAACACTGATACTCTCTGCTTATTTAAGTTTTACTGTGTCTTGTTGATGTGCAGGTGCTACAGGGGCTTTATAGTGGCGTCAGCGCTCATGAGGCATCGATAAAACATGATATGGAACCCTGGAGAATAATTTTCTTTGATGAATAAAGGCCTGGGGATCGTCATCCTCGGCCTTCAATTTTATTTTTAAAACATTTGAAAAACTATTAACACCTGCATAAACGAGAAAAAGTTAGAAAACCCTGTGTATTTTGGTTTAATTGCTTTGGAGGCTTAGGTTTGGAGCGCAGCCGTTGGATGAAGGCATCCAACGGTGGAGATTGATCACAGGAATCAAATGGAGGCGGTTGGAACAAACGGTGGGAGATTAAGTTAGGGTCGTTGATCTGCAGAGATCAATGGTCGAGATCAACCGTAATAATATAATGCGAAGGGATCACATTATAATAACATAGGCGAAAATGCGAAGAAAAATAGGAAAAGACCTTTGGCGGAGGAAAATGCGTTGGAAGGAAATTCGGGGTTTCCGAACGATCCTGGGCCGTTGGATTAGTTTAGCCCACATAGATCAACGGTGGAGGTTGATCTAAGAAGGCCCTTGGAGGATGGGCGGAGGGCGATAAAGAAATGCGAGATCGAATGTTGGCCGTTGATCCGCAGAGATCAACGATGGGGAATGAACGCGATGAAACGCAATAGAAAATGGGGAAAGCGGTTTCGACTATAGAAACCACTGGTTTTGCGTAGAAAAAGGCAGATAGGCGGTTTTATCTTTTTGAATGCGATATGCGTCAGAGGCCGACACGTGGCATTCTGAAACCGTCTATATCGCGAAACTTTGGAGAATTAACGTTCGGGCTAAAAATCACGCGATATGGAGCGTCTGCCGTGAGATCAGGGGTCTTAGATCAGACGCCTGAAGGAAGAGCGCGATGGTGATGAGATGCTCGGGTGATAAGATGTGGGGCGGTTTTAATCTGGACCGTCCAATCAGGGATGGACGGCGGAGATTTAATCTGGAGAAGGTAGGACCCAAAGGATTTGGGTCTGTCAGGTTGATTCTAGACCGTCGGATCAAGGAATGAACGGTCCAGATTAATCTCGGGGTCAAATGAATAAAAAATGAGGTGAGGGGTTGGGTGGAGAAAGGGCCAATGTGGGCCGTTGAATTGCAGAGATCAACGGCGGAGATCTCATAAAAAACTTTATACAGCGGGTTTATGAAATTAACCAAAGGTTGGGAAGATCGATCTGGACCGTCGGATCTGGGTGTATGGACGACCCAGATTCAATCGGAAGGTTTGCGATTGGAGGAGGAGAGAGGAACGGGCGCACGAAAATCTCTGATGCGATTAGATGTGGACCGTTGATCTGAGGGCCAGATCGACGGCAGGGAATGAATCGGAGGTCCAAAAGGCGGAGGGATGGGCTATTGAATGGAGCGATGAGGGCCATCGGATCGGGGATGGCAGGGGAGAATCAACAGCTGAGGATCCATCGGGAGGTTGCCAATTGGGAAGGACAATAAATTTTTTCAAATGCACCCAATGAAAATCTCTGATGCGAGATTTTATTGATCGTCGATCGGTTTTAGATCAACGATGGAGATTGGTTTAAACCATGAACCGGCGGAAACCTTTGAAACATAAGAAAATTGGGTTTTTATGAATTTACAAAGGAAAATTGCATCGGGGAAGGGTTTATTTATAGGTTTAAGCACCTGATTACGGGGCCTGTTGTTTTGCGGAGAGGCAAAGGGATCGGGGGTTTAAAACAAAGGAGCCAATCGGCATCGGAAGTTATATGTAACCAAAAGACTTGCGCTCGTTGGAAGTTCCGATGCGATAAGCGCTTTTGTTCTTAGCGCTTGGTTCCAGCGCTAGGGTATATGGTGGGGAAGTGGTTTAAGGCTTAGCCCAAAGGGGGTTAGGCCTGTAATGTAAAAAGACTCATTTTAATGATTTTTCAATGGTTTTCAAAGGAATTTGAGGGTTTCGGTAAGGTCCAAAAAGGAGCTTTAAACCTTATAAAAGGGGATTTACGAAGGGAAGATGGGAAATAATGAAAAATAGAGGAATGTCATGGGAAAAAAGGGATAAAATGGAGGTCAATTTTGAGTGAAAGCAGGGGTAAAATGAGGGGAAAATGGAGTTTTTTGCAACAGTCTTTTCATCATGAAAACAACAGATTTTCAGAATTGAGAGGGAAACAACAGTGAAGATTAATCAAAGGATAAGATGTCTTCACAAGACTTCAAGAACTAACAATTTGGTAATAAAAATTGTTTCTTGAAGGCTTCAAAAATGATTTTGCCACCATTTGATATGAAAAATTTTATAGGTGGCTAACAGTGGCTCCACATGGGTATGGTGCCTTCTTGAAGGCATCAAGAACTTCAGACTTGTATTCTCTGGGGGGCTGATCAGTGCCTTATCCATTGGGCTACAACTTTCTTCACTTGGATGATCTTCTTTTGCTCTGAAAATGTTAGCAGTCATGACAGATAATGGAATACTATCAAGCCAAGCTTTCTGCCTACCCAATCTTACTGACTTAACATTTTTTCTTCTTTCAGAGTGCACTTGGATTGGAAAACTCTTTTACAAACATTTGATTCTTTTGAAAGCAAAAAACTAATCTAAGTTTACTTATTATTTCTCCATGAACTTAGATTAAACAGTTGAGTTCATAAGTTTCTCTGTCTAATCTACTATCTGTTAGGATTAAACAGTCTAACAGATTTTTATTCTCTAACTTCTAAAACAGAAATTTAAACGCATACAAGTTAGGATTGAACAGTCTAACTTGTTGCTGATCTATGGCATAAAAACAAGCTGCACATAGATAATAATTTGCAGAAAATTAAATCAAAATGGTGAAGGCTTAAGATCTGAAAGTTCTAAGCATGACCTTCTCTTTTCTTCAGCTCCGTTTTTGAAGTTGTTTGAGCTGTCTTACATTCTTTTCTGGTTCAAGTTTTGGGCTTATCAGAACCAGTTTACTTTTGTCTTTGACTTGAAAATTTAAACAGTTTTAGAGCCATTCTTCTTTTGAAAATTGAGGTTCAGATTTTGAGCTTGTTTGAACCTTTATTTTCTATACTAATCTACCTAACTGATAAGCCAAGCTTAAGCTTTTTGGCAAATCGAATTCACTAACCTATCAGCAGTAAATTTAAAACTAATTAGTCATGATTAAACTGTATGACTAACTAGGAGTGTGTTTTTCAGGAATGGCATTTGAGCTTGCACACTTTCAGATTTTGTTTCTCTTTTTTGGTATGGGGCTGTACCTTTCTTGTTTTTACAATCTGCCCTCTTTTCTCTTTTTATTGTTTTTTGTATTTTTCTTTTTCTTTGAAGACAAAAATCAACAACTCTCTAATTTCTGAAAACTAAGCTTTATTGACATTCCTATCTAACCTATTCTAACTTGGAGCATTTACATCCTTATATGATACAAAAGTGCCAATATAGCCAGTTGAGTAATGTAAAAGAGAAGAAAAAACTTTGGCTACTTGTCAGGGGTATCCATAGTATATTTTGAAGATTAATCTTCAAAACCAGGGCTATCACAGAAGGTGACAGCTTTCATGTCTTGGGCTCTTGCAAAGGATCCATACTTGATAATTTGACCCAGTTGGGACTTCCACACACTTTTCCAAAGGATCAACAAAGAAAAGATGAATATTCTCTTCTATTTGGCTCTCCATGTCTGGTGGATTGTCTGCTTCCAAGACTTCAGCTTTGAGGAATATATCTTCAGAATGTTGCTTGGAAGTATCATCATCCTTAACTTGCAAAATAACAAGCAGTGAAATTTCTTCTTTCCCTAAATCTATGCTTGCTTCTGACATAAATTCAGGTTCTTTGGATGACAGATTGACATTAGTGAAGGGAGAAGTCTCTTTTTGAAAAGATGGTATATCCTCAGTAGGATAGTCTTCTATTTGTTTTTCTCCTCCAAAGTTTTGCCAGTATCTTTTATTGTTTGGGATAGCTGGTCTGAATTTTTCTTGAATTGTATATTGTTTGCTCTCCCAAGGTCTCAGACATGTACTAGCCACAAGGGCTAATCCACTAGCCAAACTATTTGGGTCTTTAGGAATAAGGATAAGTTGGAATTATTTGAAAGATTTTAACAAATCCATGGCATCATTCTTATAGGCTTTAAGTCTAGGATGTTTAACCATGCATTCATCTTTCACTTGTCTAATTACCAATTCTGCATTTCCATGAACTATTATCTTCTGGGCTCCTAATTTTTTCAATAAGTGTAGCCCTAAGAGGAGTGCCTCATACTCTACTATGTCAGTTGTGCATTGAAAACTCAATTTGTACGAATGGGCTTCAGAATGATTGTTCCCTGTATTGTAAAGCCATATTCCTGCACCTGCATTAGTTTTAGTACATGACCCATCAAAATTCATATTCCAAAGAGGACTAGTTTTAGTATTATCATTAATTTCCCTACTATCCTCTTTGTCTTGAGTGCCATTGGATTGTTCTATGGAATAGGCACCATGTTCATGACTGTCTGGTTGAGATGATGATTTGGAGGGTAGTTGCTTATTTAGTATTTGATCAATTTGTTCTTCTATCAAAGAAGAGATTTTTCTTTCAATATAAATAGAAAAAGAGCTACCCTCTTTCTCATGATCAACAAAAGAACTTTCTGCATCTTTGCACCAATGTTCTCTATGTGGCTGAGCAAGAGTATTGGTTTTGCAATAAATTTCAGAGAATGGATGTTTATAAATAGTCTGATCTATCTCTTTTTCTGTCAAAGGGGAAGATGTTTTTATGTTCCTTTGAACAAAAGCACAACAGTTCTCTGTCTCTTGTAAAGGCTGATTTTGAGGCTGGATGTTTTCTTGAGCCTCTCCTAAGAGATCTGGACTTGTGCTTGCAAGGAAACTTTGAGGTTTTTCTATTTTTTCTTGATCTTCTTGTGTATCCAAAAATTCCTCATGATTATTATGATACTCGGTTTGCATATAAGGTTCATGAGTTGTTTTTTCTACATTATCAGGATGCCACTCTTGCTGTATAATCTGAAATGAGTTATAACACAAAGAAAGGGTTTCTATAGGTGTTGGTGTCTCCTCAATTTCAGGTTTTGTGTTTTCCAAATGGCTACTTGTTTCCTCAAAGCACTGCTCACTATTAGTATTTGCAATTTGATTGTGAAGATCTCTTATCAGCATAGTACAAGACATAGGAAGGCAATCAAAAATTTCTTGACAACCTTCTTTATTGCTTTCTTTGTAAGTTTGCTCATCATCTTCTATAAGGTGTTGATCATCATACATATCTTGGACATTGTCTTGGTCTGGAGGTGATTGGGCTTGTGCTTGATGAGGGAAAAGCGTAGTTTGCTCTAGATCATCTATATTCATATTAGCCATCAACCTATCCATTCTCTTTCCAAGCATGTACATCATCTTTTCCATCATGATTAGAAATTTTTCTTGATTATTTTCTCTATAATCTTGTTCATCATACATGTCTTGTAGTGATAGAGTTTGTGTTGGCTTAGGGAAAGGCATATGTTGCTCTGGATCACCAATGTTTAGATTAGCTATAATCCTATCCACTCTCTTTCCAAGCATGTACATCAATTTTTCCATCATGACCATATGTTTGTCTTCTGGGTCTATATCTAAATCCATGTTTGTAAAGCATAAAAAGAGGTCACTCTGTCTGTTCAATCAGTTCAAGGTCTTCTACTAGTGGAGTCATTTGGTCTTTTGGGAATTTCAGAGTGTGGAGTCGCCAGGTGGAAAATTTTTAGCTCTTAAGGAGGTTAAATGTTTTATGGTTCCACCACCATGTTTATTTTGAATGCCAATCTAAAGAGATTATGGGTGCTCTGAGTCTTAAGAGTATTTAAGATGAAATTGACTCAATATCCCCAGCGGAGTCGCCAGAAATGTTAGCTTCCTGTAATTTGCAAGATTGGCAAATACAAACTGCAGAGAGAACACTTGAACCACTTTGGGATTCTAAGATCTAGCCCTCTTGAATCCAGAGAGGGATCTCTCTAATAATGGCAAAGATTGATTTATCTTTAAGGCTTTTGGGTATGATATTAGGCTAGTTATTAAGAACAAGGGTTTTTGTTTGGTTTTGAATGGTTGAGCATGATTTTAGTTGAGTGGAAAGTCCTAAATGGAGAGAGTTTCAAAGGTGTGAAGTTGCAAGCAATCAGAACAAGATTTGGCTGATAGGATAGATATGACGCTGGTTTTTAGTCCAGTGGGCTATGGAGTCATAAAAGGGTTTAATTGTGCAACAATTTCAAGAGTGGTCAAGGGGCAAGTCATCTATATCACAAGATCTTTGAGATTAAATGATGGAATGGAACAAATAAAGTGTTGAAGGGGTCGAAACAGACAATAATTTCAACTAGGATTTATCAGTCTGTCCAAACAGGAAAATCCTTTTAAGTAACTGTTTAAAACCAACCAAAGGACAGGGTTAACCATAGACTTCTTTGGACAAGTTCGTATTAAAGCTAACTCAACAGAAAAACAATCCAGTAATCCACATAATTACTTTCAGAAGGGATGAAAACAAATAAGAAAAACGAAGTGTAGCCTAAGATCAGATAAGATACTTTTAAATTTAAACTGCTTTCAGCATACTCTTAGGGAAACTTTCAAAACTACCTTTGGAGAAAGAAACTAGAAGACAGGGCAAACCATAAACTTTTCTAGTCAAACTCTACTAAGCACGTAATGAAAATAACATTCAAGAACAATGTTTAGTTTAGAAAGTAGGACGAGGGAACACCAGCATTCTTTAACTGCTTGGACTGTATTGAATCATTCTTAAATACACGATTTGGACGAAAACATTGAGATAAAGCTTATCAGTCAGAGAAGGGTACTGTAAACAGTAAATCCTAACTCTATGCTTGTTGTTCTTTATCAGAGAATAAATGGACAAAATGGTATACATGAAAGGAAAACAATAACACATAAAGGAGCACTTCATGAGTGATATAGACCAGGATCCCAAGAATCATCTTGTTTATTGATGTCAAACCAGTTACATTCTTCATGTCCGATGTTGCAGTTTAGTAATCATCTTCACTTCTCATCCTAACTTATTTGATTACAAACAGAGCTTCAAGAGCCTTTGAATACTATTTACATGTAGAAAATTTCGAGCACAAGTATATTTCAAAGTTCTGCAACCAACCCTTTACAATGAGCTCCTCAAGAAGATTTTATAGGAAAATGAGGAGGTGGAATGAGAGAAAAGATCTACAGGATCAATTAATACATTTGAATGCTTCTCGGCCTTTGAGGGGCTCAATGGAGAAGTTACAGATATTTCTCTGTATTAATTGGCTTACATTTAGTATTAAGCTCGCTGGGGAGATTTTGTTGACTTTAAGGCTCTGTGTCATCTTTGTAATAACTTTGCTGATATTTTGCAATAAGTCTCTTTGGCTCGAAATAACTGTTGAGCTGTATTTAGGCGAATATCCTCTGTTCTGGTAATAACTTGGCCTCTTTTGAATGCTTTTGAGGCTACAGGTGGCTTTTGGTAGTTGAGAGGATTCAATTAGCCTATGATGTGGCGGTGGAGGCTTCTCGGATTGTTGAATTGCTTTGTCCTTCTTTACTCACTGTTAGATTTGCTTTAATTTTGTGTGTTAGGCTTAATTCGGCCCAATTTCCTGCCTTCTGTTCTTGAACTGTGTTTAATTGAGTAGATTAGGAGTTTAATTGTTGATTTTAGCGATAATCCCTCAAAACTGTGTAAACAGTCTTCAATTCTTCATCTCTGCTGTGACTGAATCTTTAACACTGATACTCTCTGCTTATTTAAGCTTTACTGTGTCTTGTTGATGTGCAGGTGCTACAGGGGCTTTATAGTGGCGTCAACGCTCATGAGGCACCGATAAAACGTGATATGGAACCTTGGGGAATAATTTTCTTTGATGAATAAAGGCCTGGAGATCGTCATCCTCGGCCTTCAATTTTCTTTTTAAAACATTTGAAAAACTTTTAACACTTGCATAAACAAGAAAAAGTTAGAAAACCTTGCGTATTTTGGTTTAACTGCTTTGGAGGCTTAGGTTTGAAGCGCAGCCATTGGATGAAAACATCCAACGGTGGAGATTGATCACGGGGATCAAATGGAGGCGGTTGGAACAAACGGCGGAAGATTAAGTTAGGGCCATTGATCTGCAGAGATCAACAGTCGGGAGCAACCGTAATAATATAATGCAAAGGGGTCACATTATAATAACATAGGCGAAAATGCGAAGAAAAATAGGAAAAGACCTTTGGCGGAGGAAAATGTGTTGGAAGGAAATTCGGGGTTTCCGAACGATCTTGGGCTGTTGGATTAGTTTAGCCCATGGAGATCAATGACGGAGGTTGATCTAAGAAGGTCCTTGGAGGATGGGCGGAGGGCGATAAAGAAATGCAAGATTGAATGCTGGCTGTTGATCCGCAGAGATCAACGGTGGGGAATGAACGCGATGAAATGCAATAGAAAATGGGGAAAGCAGTTTTGGCTATAGAAGCCACTGGTTTTGCGTAGCAAAGAGGCGGATAGGTGGTTTTAGCTTTTTGAACGCAATATGCTTCAGAGGTCGACACGTGGCATTCTGAAACCGCCTATATCGCGTAACTTTGGAGAATTAACGTTTGGGCTAAAAATCACGCGATATGGAGCGTCTGCCGTCAGATCAGGGGTCTTAGATCGGACGACTGAAGGAAGAGCACGATGGCAATGAGATGCTCGGGTGATAAGATGTGGGGCGGTTTTAATCTGGATCATCCGATCAGGGATGGACGACGGAGATTTAATTTGGAGAAGGTAGGACCCAAAGGATTTGGGTCTGTCAGGTTGATTCTAGACCGTCGGATCAAGGAATGAACGGTCCAGATTAATCTCGGGGTCAAATGAATAAAAAATGAGGTGAGGGGTTGGGCGGAGAAAGGGCCAATGTGGGCCGTTGATCTACAGAGATCAACGGTGGAGATCTCATAAAAAACTTTATACAACGGGCTTATGAAATTAACTAAAGGTTGGGAAGATCGATCTGGATCGTCGAATCTGGGTGTATGGACGACCTAGATTCAATCGGAAGATTTGCGATCGGAGGAGGAGAGAGGAATGGGCGCACAAAAATCTCCGATGCGATTATATATGGACCGTTTATCTGAGGGCCAGATCGACGGTGGCGAATGAATCAGAGGTCCAAAAGTTGGAGGGATGGGCTATTGGATGGAGCGATGAGGGCCGTCGGATCAGGGATGGTGGGGGAGAATCAACGGCTGAGGATCCATCGAGAGGTTGTCAATCGGGAAGGGCAATAAAATTTTTCAAATGCGCCCGATGAAAATCTCCGATGCGAGATTTTATTGATCATCGATCGGTTTTAGATCAACGGTGGAGATTGGTTTAAACCATGAACCGGCGGAAATTGTTGAAACATAAGAAAATCGGGTTTTTATGAATTTACAAAGGAAAATTGCGTCGGGGAAGGGTTTATTTATAGGTTTAAGCGCCCGATTGCGGGGCCTGTGGTTTTGCGGAGAGGCAAAGGGATCGGGGGTTTAAAACAAAGGAGCCAATCGACATCGGAAGTTATATGTAACCAAAAGACTTGCGTTCATCAGAAGTTCCGATGCGATAAGTGCTTTTGTACTTAGCGCTTGGTTCCAGCGCTAGGGTATATGGTGGGGAAGTGGTTTAGGGCTTTAGCCCAAGGGGGCTTAGGCCTGTAATGTAAAAAGACTCATTTTATTGATTTTTCAATGGTTTTCAAAGGAATTTGAGGGTTTCAGTGAGGTCCAAAAAGGAGCTTTAAACCTTATAAAAGGGGATTTACGAAGGGAAGATGGGAAATAATGAAAAATAGAGGAATGTCATGGGAAAAAAGGGATAAAATGGAGGTCAATTTTGAGTGAAAGCAGGGGTAAAATGAGGGGAAAATGGAGTTTTTTGCAGCAGTCTTTTCATCATGAAAACAACAGATTTTCAGAATTGAGAGGGAAACAGCAGTGAAGATTAATCAAAGGATAAGATGTCTTCACAAGACTTCAAGAACTAACAATTTGGCAATAAAAATTGTTTCTTGAAGGCTTCAAAAATGATTTAGCCACCATTTGATATGACAAATTTTATAGGTGGCTAACAGATCACATACGAGCTACAGGAGCCTTAAGACAGTAGCGGGATAAGTCGGGAGATGGTTGCAGAAGGTCACATTGAAGCCGAAGAGGGAGCTGAAGAGCTGAAGAGGGAGCAGCGTAATGCAAAGGCAGCAGCAACACAAAGGAGATGATGGGATTTCAACAACGCAGAGGGGCTAATGGGATTTCAACGACGCAGAGAGGGGTTGTGGTCACGTAGTGCAGTGTCGCAGCATGACAGTGCCTCCAGGAGGACAATGTAAATCAACATCCAGGGAGCTTCAGTGATGGAAGGCAACTTGACTTATCTGTCAAATAGTTGGGCAGAAGTCCTTCAGTCGCTTACTTCTTGGCAACTGAGTTGCAATGCAACAATTAGTAGTGGCAGTGCTATGGGCAGCATGATGCAACAATTTGAGAGGGAGATGCAATACAGATGTGGTAGTGTCAGTGGTAGTGGCATGGGCAGCAGTACAGAGAGCAACAGTGCAATGGATGGAGGGCAGTAGGCCAAGCATCAACAGCACAAAATTCAACTTCAACATCTTGTAGTGCATAGTGTGAATGCATTGCTAGAGCACACTCTGTGCTAAGAGGGAGTGTTGAGATTTTGTATAGTTAGTGTAGCATCGCATGTGCTCTAGCCCTGAAATTTTGTGGAGGGGCTAGGACACACTTGAACTCCAAAACCCAGAAAGTGTTTTGTGAAATTTCAGCTGGTGTTCAAGTTATTCAAATAATTAATTATTTTAATGGATTTCCTAAGTCTAAACTTAGGAAAATTAAATAATTAAAGTGAATTAATTAATACATGTGCTGAAATGTTCTAAAAGGCACGGATCAAGCAGTCTTTTAATCTCAGCCTTTGTTGAATGTTTTAATCTTGGCCATTGATGAGATCATCGAAAAAGTATAAGAGAAAGGCTTGAGGGTCAGTTGGAGACACACACACACACAGTTGCAGAGCTGAGAAATAGATATGCAATTCTATGGCGGGTTTGCTGAGAATTTCCGGAGGAATTTTCTGCAGTGAGGGGTAGTATTGGCTAAGGGGATGATTTGATCCTGGAACCAAGAGTCGGTAAGAGGCAGAGGAGCAACAACAAGGACAATGCAAAGAAGCAGAGAAACAACTACGCAGGTGCTACGCAGCCGCAATGTAGGTGCTGCATAGGACAGTGCAGAGGCTCCAGAGGGATTCAAAAATTACGGAGAGGGTCTCCAGGTCCAGCGTAAGGCCTACGTCACCCTTTGAGGGGTTACACAGTCCCTCTCTGGGCAGTGCAGTGGCATTCTGAGGCTAGCAGGGCTGACGTTGGGGCTTCAGGGGTAGCGTTGGGATTTCTAGGGCCAGATTCGGGCAGAGTCTTGTAAATCCTGTTTGAGGGTGTGGATCAGTCAGATATTTGGCACTAGAACAACAAGGTAACTGCAGATTTGATTTCTTTTATTCTCTGTCGGGTTTTCTAGATTTGGAAACTAGATTTACTGTATCTATTTCACCGGTTTTCCTGCTTTGGGTTTTTCCAAGGACTTATGTCCAAAAATCCATGTGTCACTTTGTTGGATGAGCGTATTATTCAGTAAATGATATGCATGTGTAGACTGTAGTTGTGTTTGTAATCATTTAAAATCAAGTAGGAGAAATAAACCATGATACTGCAGTAGAATTTTCACAACACATTCCAAATAAAAAATGGGAGGAAATCTCTATTGATTTCATTGAAGGACTTCCTATGTCTATGGTAAGGACAAGATATTTGTCATAGTGGAAAGACTCACCAAATATGCCCACATCATGGCAATCAGAAAAACTGACACAACCAACAAATTGCAAAAGTGTTTTGCAAAAACATTTACAAACTATATGGTTTTCCTAAGGTTATTGTCAGTGATAGAGACACAAAATTTAAAGGAAATTTTTGGAAAGATTTCTGCCACCAAGCAGGAATATCTCTCAACATGAGTTCGGCTTATCACCCCCAAACAGATGGTCAGACTGAAGTTGTAAATAAATGTTTGGAAACATATCTCCATTGTTTCGTCACCGACAAACAAAACAAATGGTTTCAGTGGCTACACCTGGAAGAATGGTGGTACAATACCACCTATCATTCTTCATCTAAAATGACTCCTTTCCAAGCCCTATATGGCTATGAACCACCCAGGGGGAAGGATTTTGCACAGTAAAGAATCACTTAGAAGAAAGCCAAAGAATTATTAGATTGTTAAAAGAAAATCTAACAGTGTCACATAATAGAATGAAGCAACAAGCTGACCAACACCGCACCGAAAGAGAGTTCGAAGGAGTTTGGGTTTTCAGACTTCAAACCTATAAGCAATTATCATTAAAACAACAAGGAAAAAATAAGTTATCTCCTAAGTATTACGGACCATATCAAATAATCAAAAAAATAAGTAGCGTAGCTTATGGATTAAAGTTACCAGACCATTGTCGAATTCACAAAACATTTCATGTATCAAGCCTCAAAAAGGTACTCGGTCAAAATCAAACAGCTCAAACAGAGACACCTGAGACAAACGAAGAAGGAAGGATCATATTAGAACCTGAAGGCATAATCACTACTAGAGAGAAGGTACTACGATCCAAGACTATTAAAGAATATCTTATCAAATGGAAAAGATTACTAGAAGAAGACTCATCATGGGAGACAAAACGTTTTCACCAACAACACCCAACATTGCCTATGCTTTGAGGACAAAGCATTTTAAGGGAAGAGCAATGTTATGAATAAAAATATTCATAACGTATATATATCTTAATTAAATAAAAATAATTAAATAATAATAACTAAATTAGTTTTCCATTAGTTATGAAAGAGCACTTATGTCAAAAGACATGATCTTTAACCCGTGTGGCCCTTCAACTCCTATAAAGGAGAACTGCCCAATGGCTTGTAAACCATCATTGAATATTGAATAATAAAATATATTGTTTTACTTACAAATGTGTATTCTGTTGGCGAATATAAGTGAATAGAAAAATATTTGTTCCAATCAACAACAATGCCACCCCCATCCACTAGCTAGGCTCAAGTTGCACCAACTTTGCCACCACCTCCATCTATAGCATTGTGTGGAGGTCATGTGCCTTCTAGTTTTGGACGTGGTTCACAACCATTACAAAGTTAGACTATGTGGGAGGAGACTCCCATTGTACATAGATCACGAGAAAATTAGAAGTTTATGGAAAGAAGAAATTTTAATAGATAGTAGATTTACTTATCTTTTCTAGTTTCTAGTACTTTTTATAACTGTTGACTCTTTCATATTTATTATGTAATTTTTTGTAAACAATATATGACAATTTAAGTTTGAAGTTTGAATTTAGCAATTATAACTCATTGGTAATGAATTATGAATATGATGCTTCGTGAAACACTTCATTTCATATTTAAAATTCTTTGTTATAGTTGGTAATGGTTACAAGTACAACTTTAGTGATGACAGATGTTATATATTGAATTTTGGAACTTTTAAGGTTGATGAGAATTGAGATGACTAGATGATTGATGTTATATGATTTAATCCATGTTTTTATGCTTTTTTATAACTAATTCATCATTCTACATGCTTTTGTTGACATATATGCATCAAAATATAAAAAAATGCTCTCGAAAATGCTCCTAACATGGAAGCTTCTGAAAATTGTTGCTCCTGCTCCCGCTCCAAAGCAGCCTTGCTTGGAATAATAAATAATGGAGTATTTTATATTATCACTATTCTACTTACTGAAAATATAAATATCACATTATTTAGGATCATAATGGTGTTTTTGGAATATTATAGGTATCTTACTTGAAGAAGGTAAACACCTTGTGATTTTGAACTTTTTCGTTTTTCCATCACTAGAATTTGACCATAAAATCTTTGTTGAAAATTGAAATTGCGATTTTGGATCATTGAAATTGCGATTTTAAATCATTGTATTTAATGCAAAAAAGGATTCAACACCCTCTATTAATCGTACTGTAACTTGATTTTGCAATGTTATCAATTGATATCTGTAATTCCATAAATCCAAAACGATTAATCGTTTCCAGTAATAGATGTTGCTCTCCCTTCTTTGTTATTTTAGGTGGCCCGAAAAAGGTCAAATTTGTAAAACTTCAAGACTACAACATTTTATATCATTGATCCATTTAAGAGAAAAAAAAATAATGTTTTATATTATATTGAGTACTTTTTGAATGGTAAGTAGAAACATTTCACTGTAGGTTCACTAAAAGTATCAAATGGGGGCATTCATTGGATGCAAAATAGAATATAAAATGCTTCTACATAAAATTCAATGACTACAAGAGATAAATGCACAATTATAATGCACAATTATGTCTATATTTATGCTAATAGATTGCCAAAGCCTTAACCCTAAACTAGGGCTAATGTGGGCTACATAAAAAGAGTAGGGCTGATATGGCTACACATAAAGACTAGGGCTAATGGGGCATACACAAATAGTAGGGCCAACACGGCCTACAAAAAAACAATATTTAATAGCTTATGTTGTGTTCTTGGCACAACATATTTCTTATTTAGCTGCTATGGAAGGGAACAAATTTCCCATTACAATTGTCGGATGTTTAAGTGCATTTGCTTGTTTGTTTCTGATCAGTTGTTTCTGTTTGTTAGATCTATTTTATGCCCATATTTGGACCTTGTAAGTTTATTTTATTCTTTTATTTTAATAATTTCTTTTAACATGTAACTTCTCATCCCATTCTCTAGTTGGTAAGCAAGAGTGAGATATTCCTCATAGCTTGCAAAGGTTGCACATGTCATAACTTGGATTCCAAGTCACAGGACATGGCCCTTAGGGGTCCTGTATCCTGCATGTTGGACACGATGCGACCCATAAAACACGTCTGACATGTTTTTCAACATGCCTTAAAACTAAGACACTTGTTTGGGCCGTGTTGGACATGTGGCCCAATGTGTCCCGATTTTAGGACATGTGCCCCACTAAAATCCCAAAGTAAAAAGAGCCGCATCTTGATTTCTTTTCATCTTTCTATCAAAAGGTACTGAGAGCAAGTTTAGGCCAAACGTCATTTCAAAATTATTGTTTGCAGGGAGTTGCGGCCATTTCAAGGTTACACATCTGCAGGGAGCAGGCATTTTTCATCTGCATTCTTAAAAAAACTGCCGTGATTGCTGTAGATGCTTGACAGATAGTCTCAGAAACATTGCAAGGCTAACAACACTACGGTTACGTAGACGATTGGCACGGATTGGGCAAATGGAGCTAATCAATTGAAACTCGAGGACAACAACAGTGAATGACTTAAAAACAACGGTCTTCCAACCAGCTACCGGCCTTGAGCTTCTGGTTATTCATGCATCGACTCCTCCAGGTGGGGTGGGTAGACAGTCGTGTAGCTTTTGTTTTTATCCGTGCCAGTGAAGTGAGTGGGTGCAAAAATTGCCGTGGAAGGAGGCATTAAGCAATTCTCCTCACACCGACGAATTTGTGTTGTAAGGCTTTGTCCTTGCAACCTGAATGCTACAATTTTAACAAAATCATAAAAAAATTTCTACTTTTGTTAAAATGACAAGGTTTGCGTTAAAAGAAAAAAAGCAGCATAGAGGACAGCAGCGGACAACAACACAAAGGACAGGGACAGTGGGCAGAGCAGCAAGGGCAGAGTAGCAAGTTTTCAGTGGATAGAACAGCAAGGGCAAAGTAGCAAGTTTTCAGTGGTTAGATCAACAGATATTGAAGGGTTAAGCATAAAATAGAGGGTCAGTTCTTGGCAGAGACTTTGATTCCCTTAATATCATCATGATAATGGGACAAGAAACATTAGAACCCATGGAAACAAATGATATAGGGCAAGTGAAAATTGCCTCATTAGCCAAAAGTGGGAAGTGGGTTTAGGTCAATGCCAAATAATATCTGGGCATTTTAAAACAGAGACTAGCTCGTCTAAAATGGGAGCAGACAAGGAAAAAAAGGTCTCAAAGGGAAAGTACTCGGGTCCTTCACAAGAAACAACATTCAAACAAGTCTTGTTTGCAAGCATGTGGCAACAAGTCCAAAGGAAAAGGAAAAATCATTGATGATTATACCTTATATAGTCCCACATCCACACCTCTCACTTGGTCATATGATCTTTATGTGAAAGAACTTTAAATGTAAAAGAGAGGTTGGAAGTAGTAGAAGCTAAAGAGCTTGAAAGAGATTGTACAATCCATATGATAACAGCGGAAAATCAGGTTTTAGCAGAAAGCAGTGAAGTTCTGAAGGAGAAAGTGTCATTGCTACAGGAAGCTCTCCGAATAGGGAAAACAAAATGGAAACACATGAAAGCAGAGGTGCAAAACATGAAGAAATTTGCAGTGGAGAATATAGAGGTGATGAATGTGAAACCATCACAGGATAAGGGGAAAGTAGTTGCCCAAATAAACAATAATGAAGAGACATCAAGAGAAGAGAGGAAAGGAGCCGCAAAACTCTCCAAAACCTGGGCTCAAGTTATTAGCAATTCTGCTAAGAGGGAAAGAGAAACAAACATTCAGGTTGACAACATGCGAGATAGAGAAAGCAAGGAAAGACAGGATAGATAAACAAACATTATTAATAAAGGGGTGAAAGATTATGGGAAAAATGAATGTACTCTTGACCTTGCAAGAGACTTCTTGAAAGACAAGCTCCAATGGCAAGGACAAATATGTCAAGCATGGAGAGTAGGTAAGCTTAATGGTGAAAGAGCCAGGCCCATAAAAGTCATCATGCCCAACTTGCGTGATAAAGATATCATTCTAAGCAAGAAGTAACTCTTGAGGGGTTCTCAGTTTTTTCTAGAAGAAGATTTAAATGTAAAACAACAAGAGGAAAGGAGGAACGAAATGACAAAAGTTAGGGCAGCAAGAGATGAGGGAAAAATAGCATGTATTTATAAAGGTAAAGTTGTGATAGCGCAATTTGGACCTCCTTCCAAAACAAGGCAGCAAAACAATAACAAAGAAGAGGCAACAAACTCTTCAGCAAGAAATGAGGAAGCAAGGTCAGTATGGGCAGGCAGGGACAAAGACTCAACTATGAGTCTTGCATGTCAAAACAAATAGCAATCAAGTCGTACCCAGGTTTCTTTAAGATTAGTTTGTTGGAATTGCACGAGGACCTAGGTTAGGGCCTATTGCGGAAGGTAGAGACATATTTGCCTCCTAGAAACACATGAGCATGAAGGGTGCAAGACACCTTTGTTTGAAGGGTGTTGGAAGATAGCAGTGCGGAACAAGGCAACAGGGAATGGCAAAGGGCACAGGGGTATCATGGTATTAGTAAGAGAAAAAGTGTAGAACCCCAAAACCATCAATTTTATACATGAATTTATCCTATACATATATTTAAGCATAAATGCAATTAAATGGAACCAACAATAAATTTAAACTTACATAAGTAACTATTTTATACATAGAAAAATACCTGGAATGAAACTGATGATTTCTTGGGCTGTGGTTCTCCTCGTGAATGCAGCGGACAGGTTACCGAAACAATCGTTTCCTCCCAGCCAATCTAGGAAACAATCCTAGACCTAGAAGATGCCTCTTCTGCCCCCGTGCCTAGAATTCCAAGAACAATGAGTCTCCCCTTCAGGAAAATTCATATCCCTCAATAATTCCTCTTGACAATAATGCAAAATTTAGCAAAGCAAAGTCTCTCCCTCTCCTTCATATTCCACTCCTTATTTAACTTTCTCCACCTCCTCACATCTATGTAGATATTTTTGGCATTTATGTGGATATTTTAGGCATTTATGGAGATATTTTACTCATTTATGAAGACATTGACTTTGATTAATTATTTTAAGATTAATTGTATAATTTTTTTTTAACTTAATTAAATTAACTTTATAATTAATTAAATTATATTATTATTTTATTTGTCCACACACACACACACACACACACACACATATATATATTTCTTGAATACTGCTCTACCACGCATACGCATATAAGGGCGGTATACGTGTTAAGTCTTTTGTTGATATTTCATTATATCTCGGCGAGATAAAATGCATTGTGATATTCAATTCGTTACTCTAACTTAGGTAGTCTTGATACTAATAGGTATGTATACTAGTGCGATGTATGCGATATATGCATGTGTAGCTATCACATACGTATGTCGTATACACACTAATATTATTTTGTTTATAACTTGGAATGGGTCGTTACAAAAGGAAGGTCGTTTCATTCAGCTAGAAAAAGAAGACCCAAATAAGCAATTTGTCTGGCTTAAAATATCAGAAAATGGAAATCACATCAGAATTGCAGCATGCTATTTTGTGTCGCAAGTTTCAAAAATCTACAAAAGTAGAGGGCTTGACCACAAAGATACCTTTGCAGCCCTAAAAACAGATATTGCAATATATTCGCAGCTAGGTGAAGTCCTTATAGTGGGGGATTTCAATGCTAGAACTGCAGGTGAACAAGCTAGCATTCTTTTTTGTAAAGAAGACTGTGACCTTATCTGGCTTACAGAAGAGAGTAATCATCAGTGGGAACGAATTTCAGAGGATAAAGGCTGCAATCTCTTTGGAGAACAATTTCTTATGCTATGTGGGGCTTTTGATTTAGTCATTTGTAATGGTTTGACTAGATGGGAAAAGTCCAGTAATTTCACTTGCAATACTTACAATGGAGCAAGTGTAATAGATTATGTAATTTGATCGCATAGTTTGTGTGAGAAAATGGAGGAAGTGTTGATTGGAGATCAAATTTGGGATTTAAAATCATATCACAAGCCAATTTATTTAAGTTTCTTTTGGACTGGAAAGAAGCTATTAGGGTCAAAAACTCAGTGTGTTCAACAAAATCTCCCAAAGGGCAAAATTATTTTGACTCCAGAGAATTGTAATACCTTCAAAATAATGCTAGAGAGGCTCATCGAGAAGGAGGAAATCCCATTTCATGGCCTTCATAGTCACAAATTAACACATTTAATTCAAAGCGCACTTGCTGAGTGCAAAAGAGAAAAAATTAAGAAGTATGAAACAAATTGCTTTTCGGTTAATGCTTGGTTTGACGAGGAATGCAAAAAGGCAAGGAGAAGGTGGAAGGAATCAGACAAGGATAACTTACAGCTCAAAGCTTACAAGCAGATAGTAAGAAAAAAAAACGTTGATTTCATGGTTTCAAGGAGAGAAGAACTAATCTTCCTTGGGAAAAAAAATCCCAAATTATTCTGGAAGGAGCTCCAACCAAAAAAGGTGCAAATTGAAAACAACATTACAGCGTCTAAATGGTTCGACTATGCAAGACAACTTTATGAGCAGGATCCCAAGGTTGACCCTCCTCCCTTGGTCAACATAGACACAAAAATCTTCATGGTGCAAGAGGTAGAGATGGGTATCAAGAAGTTGGGCGTTGGAAAAGCAAAAGACTTAGATGAACTCCAGAAATTCTTTCACCTCACATCACAAAAATTTTCAACAACATCATACAGCGGGGATTCTCCACAGATTGGACAACTAGTATGGCAATACCACTTTTCAAGAGTGGTGACGTCAATAACCCCTCCAATTATAGAACCATAATGATAAATCCCTTGTTTGCAAAGTTATTTGGAAGCATGTTAGAAAAAAAAATCAGCAAGTGGGCAGAAGAAAGAGATAAATGTGCTAAAGGGCAAGCAGGTTTTAGACCTAGACATTCCACAATTGATCATTGTATAAATTTAAGGCACATCATTGAAAAAGTTTGGGAAACAAAGGATGAAGTTTTTTGTTACTTTGTTGATTTTCGAAAATCCTTTGACACAGTTCCTAGGGATAAGCTTTGGGGCAGAATGGAGGAACTCAGGGTTCCCAGGTATTTGAGAGCAGCTGTGCATAGGCTTTATGAAGAGGTGAAAGTCAAAATTAGAACTTCAACAGACATTTCTGAAATTTTTAGAAGTGATATCGGGGTCAAGCAAAGTTCCCCATTGTCTCCTGCCCTTTTTGGGTTATATATTGACAAGCTTGAAGAGTGGCTAAATTCGCAAGGGGATGATGGTATCCATTTGGGCAAGTTTGTTATAAGGCTTCTTTTGTACGCAGATGGCCTTATATTGATTGCTAAATCGGCTCTTGGTTTGCAAGAGCACTTACGTTCCCTTGAGCATTTTTGTAGAAGGGTGGGGATGCAATTGAATATTAGCAAAACGAAAATAGTGGTTTTCTCTAACAAAAGAAATCATAACCAACATAAGTTCTACTTTGAAGGCAACATTCTAGAAGAAGTTGTAGACTATAAATATCTCGGAATTGACTTCAACTGAAATTTAAGTTGAGATGGTTGTAGAAAGAAAAGAACTTTAGGGGGTTGGAAAACATTTTATGCTCTTCAAAACAGGTGTAGAGAGGCATAGATGTGGGAGTGGAAAACCACTCTTACTCTTTTTGGGCTTCTAGTGATTCCAGTGATTCTCTACGGTTGTGAACTATGGGCCAGCAGCACAACCGAGAGGTAGTGGAAACAAATTGAGAAAATTCAGAAGCGTTTGATTACAAACAAATTCAAAATTAAAAGTGCAGTTCCTTATGCTATCCTGTTAAGTGAAACAGGGGCTGCTCCTATTGAAGCAATTGCTATGGTGCGAGTCATAAGGTATTTGAAAAAAAATGAGCAAATGGAAGAGGGTAGATGGCCAAAGGTTGTGTTTGGTGATAGATTGTGCAAAAGAAAGAAGACTTGGATGCAGCAAAATAACAAATGGTTTGGTAGATGGGGTATTTGCTTGAGCATGTGTCCTAAAAACAGTAAAGAGAGAAAAACCTTTGTTATGGATAAGTTCCACAAACGTACTTGGGAGAAAGAGCTAGGGAGAAAGAATAAGTACTACATTGAAGAGTTTAACCCTACTCATAACCATCAGCAAAAGGCGTACGTAGGGGCCAATATTTCTTGGAGATCTAAAATTCTTATTGTTCAATTAAGGACTAATTCTCATCAACTCCGTTGTGAAACAGGGCACTGAAAAAGGCCAAAAGAAATGTGGGAGGAAAGAGTATGTATTTTTTGCTCTTCCGGAAAAGTGGAAACAGAGAAAACATTTCATTTTAGAATGCGAAGCCTTCAAAGATAGCAGGAAAAATTATGTAGGTATTTTGGCAACTAGTTTTTGGGATAATCTATTCAGTAAAGAGTTTGTCAAGAAGCTGGTAGCGGTTATTGTAAAACTTCACAGGAAAAGGGCCGAATACAAGAGCGGGATGGAGAAGCAATCTGTCCCATAGGCTACTTTTAGCCTCGTGGACGTTAAAAATACTTCCTTTCTTTCTTCTTTCAATTTCGTGTCTGTTCATGAGAGAAATACTGCTGAGCATGCAGCTATCATCAATTTGTAGGCGGACGGAGGGATTTGTGGGTGGATTTTCACACAGTAAAATAGATCTGGCCGCTACATACTTAATTGTGGCCAGTGGGTTCACATTGGCGTCTTGCAGTGGCAGCTTGTAGCACTACAACCTACAAGGAGATTGCTCAAACAGGTAAAATAATAATTTAATAAATTATAACAGCAGCCTTTAAGTAATTGGTGGCTCCAAACTTTTGGTAGTTCTGACACCCTATTTTCCATAACCGGTAGCATCTTTAGTGATGGATGGCCTCCACCTGAGCATATATTGCCTGGAATATGGACATGAACCATAAATTTGCCCCCTTTAAAATTTTGATAGCTCAAAGTATGAGTTTAACTTACAACAGCCATTGGGAATCATAAAACGGGATTCATTTTTATGATTGAAAGGATAATCATAATACATTTAAATTTTACACAGATGTATGTTACAAAATCAAAACTATACAAATATGTAAGATTTAAGAGATCATCATGATTCATATCTGTAGATGTTTTAATTTCCAAAAAATATGGATCAGGCACTATAATTTCAGTATTTTATATATATATAACGTGTACTCTGTCCCCTGTTTCCGAATACTCGTATTTACTTGTCCTGTGTCTCGTGTCACATGACTTGGGTGGGATTTAAACATGGGTGAGGAGGATAACAATTTTGATTTTTTTTCTATTAGATTTAATTGAGTGTCTAATTCAATTTTTTATTTTAATAATCTGTTAAATTGAGTTTCAGGCCCTACATCCACATTCCCGTGATCCTGGTGATGCCCATTGCTTGGGTGGTTGAATTGACATTAAAAAAGCTGGCTTCATATGGGATGGCGGTGCCATGGTCGACACGTGCAACGATCAGATTGCTTTCTTATACCAGAACTTACGATTGTTCAAGAGCCCGAAAGTATATCAATTATTCGCCTGTAGTATCTCTCAAGGTCAGCTTTAAGCCCCCACCATTGAAAGTATGAATGTTAATGTGGAGTATCTTCTGGTTTGAGATGAATGACTAGCTTCTTAATAAAACAGACTGTTATTCGTATTTTCCCTTTTGATATGCAGGAAGGTATTAGGTTGACACTTGAGTCTTTCCAACATTTAGGATCTGGAGTGCTTAGTGTAATGCGTGAAGACTGTGATGAACCATCCAAGGTTTATAAATTTCTCGGAGGTGGAAGAGGTACCCACTACTATGACACCTGCGAAGTATTTATTTAGCATGCTACTATTCGTGTTGGATACATCATATTTCATTTTAACTTCCTATTCTGTGCAGTTGCTGATATACTCCTGTGGAGAGATGAGAAGCACACATTTACCATAATGCTGGCACTGGTAGTCGTTTTTTACTGCTTTTGTTTATCTGGATATACTTTTCTATGTGCTGCAGCGCAACTACTGCTACTGATCTCTGTGGTGTTATTCATCCATAGTATTCTGCCCTCTTCAATGTTAGTCAATACTTGATTTTTTTACAGAATATGAACCTTTTATGGGCTTGACTTTCCTCTGGTACTGATATTTGTATTGGAAATTCTAACCACAAAAAGGAAATGG
Organism: Pinus albicaulis; assembly: GCA_034641835.2. Taxonomy (NCBI): domain Eukaryota; kingdom Viridiplantae; phylum Streptophyta; class Pinopsida; order Pinales; family Pinaceae; genus Pinus; species Pinus albicaulis. Next base: position 126,818,081 of record CM076582.1, on the reverse strand, counting down.
ACCTGACAGGCTAGGATATACTATAAAAAAAATTCCTTCCTCGGCTTTTGAAATCTCGGAAGAAACTGTACAGAATATCTTCTTATCTCTAAGATCTTCCTGGAACACTGGAGTAGCGACTTTGAAGAAAATGGCCCAAGGAAAGGACTGGACACTGTTTTTCAAGGTATTCAAACTCTTCAATGTTAGAATTGTAGTTTCTAGAATATTTTGTGTTTGCTGTAGGGTACTGTTTGAAGTGGTCACTGGGACAACCTTATGCAAATTCACAATTAGCTAGATTGCGATGATAAAATATTAGTAACAACTATGAACAAGACTCATGTGCATAAGTAGCTAGATTGTGATGATCACAATTTCAAAGTGACCGGTGAATATCTCCCCAACCACTATTGGAATGTGGATGCCTAATAAGCATGGAATTATGTTTGAAAGCAGACCTTTGGCCAATCCAAAATCAAAATCAACGCACTTAACTATGGTGAAAATTTTCTAATTAGACACTGTTTTTGAAGTTAATAGAGCTGTTATATTTTTGTTATGGTTTCCAGAGACTTTTTGGGTGGGACTAAGGTGCTATGGTTGAAGTGTTCACTGGGACTGTTATGAGTGTATTTTTAAGTGGCTAGATTCATAAAGCATGACAAAAAATTCATAAGCAGCTGGTGCAGATCTCTTGAGCTACAATGAATTATGCAAATATGGATGCCTAATAAAAATGGAGTTATGTTTAAGCCCTCATTTTTGATCTCACAAACTCGAAATCGAAGTCAATGAACATAACTATGGTGGGAATCAGAAATAACAATTTAGATAGTTGCTGGACTTTATATATTCTGATGTTCATTTTGTTCTTTCATCCACTGAATGTTGAAACATTTTTTCCCCTCAGTCACTGATCACTAATCTTGCTGGCATGGATCATGTAACTAGGCAATGAGTCTCCTTTGTTTTCTCAACTTACTCGGAACAATCTCTTTCCCCACCTTGGTTGCAACAGGTAAGAAATATCAATCGACTTCAAGCAATATATATCCCCAAATTTTAATCAGTATTTTTTCTAATTTGTTAAATATTTTTTCTTCAGGCTTTATTTCCATGTTTACTTCCTTCTATATATACGAACAGAAGGAAGAAGAAATTGATGAACTGGCTAAAGTCACAGTCAAAGTCCTTTTGCACTTGAAGGAAACATTGATGAACAAATTGCCAAGCAATGTGACAGATTGTCTTCAGAAAATGTGACATCTGGTTTTCTGGAAGCCTGGCTTCATTCTGGAACCTGTCACTCTTTTATATATAGTTGTTTCTTGAATTACATTCCCTAGATGAGAGGATTATGTATAGTTGAGCAATAATGGTTACTACCAGTTGCAGTTGGAACCTGCCACTCTTCTTATATATAGACGTTTCTTGAATTACATTCCCTAGATGAGAGAATTATGTACAGTTGAGCAATAGTGGTTACTACAAGCCTCTTACCAGTAAGTAAAGTCTATGCCAAAAGACTAAAGTGGTGGTGGGCATTACGTGTAGGAGACGCATGGCATTGTTGGCATGCTGAATTATAGTAGTCTGTTGCAGTCTGTGTTACTTACAGCAGTTTGTTGCAGTCTGCTGGCATGTCATGAATGTAGCGGATTTGGCTGTGCGCAGGCATTTATTTAATATCTATGTAAATGGTTTGTTGTTGCAATGTGATAACCCGACTTTAAAGAGGGATTTGCTTCTGCGCGCAGGTTGATTTTTGTGGACTCATCTTATCAAAATAAAAAACAAAAAAGTCGCTTAAAAATCTGTGAAAATCCGTGAAATTTCAATTCCCCAGTCGTAGTGAAGAATTGAAAGGGTTTAGAGACTCCAATCCTCCCGAGACCGATGACATGTAAAATAACTTAAAACGTTGTTTTCTCTTATTCATAAATATAACATTTTTATAACACAATTTTTGTGCATGTTAAAATATTTAAAAAAAATTGTTAAAATTATGTTTTCTTGGTCTTTATAAATATAATTATTTCGTAACTGAATCCATATAATTCTTTCAGAGCACAATCAGCGGGTATTAAAATTATATCCTAAATCTTGGTATATATATGAGTTTATTTATTTTTACGAGTTAAAAAGTAAAATTTCAATAATATTAAAGGATGAAATATATTACATTTAATAATAAATTTATTATTTGTGAAATCAAACTTTTGTGATGGGTCAGGATTGAAAACTTTTTTTTTTCCCAAATAATTACATATTAGTGATTTGTTGTCAACCTACTTTAAAAAAAAATAAACTTTTTAAAATAAATGAAAATAAACTTTTGATATAAAAGTTAAAAAAATAAAAATAAAAATAAAAAGAATAAATATAATAATGTTAAATATTACCATAAACAAATAATTAAAAAATAAAAATAAAAATAAAGTCAGTAAAAAGATATATCACTAAATTAACTAAAAAATAAACAAACAATAAATAAATAAAAATGACTTTTCCCACCAAGAATATATATATAGAAAGAATCTCATTAAATTAAACAAATGCATTTTAAAAACTAAAATATAAAAGTAAAAATTGATATGAAAGTTAAAAAAAATAAAAATAAAATAATAATAAATATAATAATGTTAAATATTACCATAAACAAATAATTAAAAAAACAAAAAAAAAGGGTCAGTAAAAAGATATATCACTAAATTAACTAAAAAATAGACAAACAATAAATAAATAAATAAAAATGACTTTTCCCACATGGAATATATATATATATATATAAACGGTAAGGCGCCTCTACGCATTGGAAGGAAAGACGCCCGTGGTTGGGGAGCCGCCCCAGGGCTGTACATTGTTGCGCAGGGGTATAAAAGCCTCCTAGAGTGTCCACATGTCCCCCCAAACCTTGCTGTGTGGAAGGGGCTTTGGACTTACAAAACCATGCCAAAAGTGGACTCATTTTGCTCGCTGTTATGCCACAAAGGAATTTTAACAGAAGACAGATTGAAGAAGAAAGGGTTCCAAGGTCTCTCACGATGCCACTTGTGCTGTGACAGTGAAGAGAACGCTCAACACATTATCTTGGACTGCAATTTCTCAAAAGAAATCTGGCAGAACCTCTTGAGTCATTGGAAAACATAATTCATCCTACCTACGTCTATCTCTGACTTATTTGCAAACTGGCAGAACTTCTACCCAGGAACGTTCCCAAAAAAACGAAAGTTTTAACGCTGCATTGCTCTCCTTGCCGAAATTTATCTGGTGGCAAATCTGGCTGGAGAGAAACAGAAGAGTCTTTAGAGATGAAAGTTTAAATCTGCAGTTCACCATCATCAAAATAAAAAGTCTATGAAAAGAAAGTCTAGGGGAGCACTTGTCGGACTCGAACCTAAGTCAACAAGACTTAGACTAGGGTGCCTTGTTGGATCTCCAATTCTCTAGAGAAACAAGGCAACACAATGATACAAAAGAGTGGCAATTCAGAGGGAAGGAAAATCAGCTATCTGATTTTCTCATCAAGCAATCCAGATACACTCTGTTCTTCGATGGGGCAGCGAAAGGCAACCCCGAATTGGCTGGGGCAGGAGGAGTTATAAAGAATAAAGAGGGCAGAATTGTGACCAAGTTCGCTTGGGGATTAGGACAATCCACCAGCATTCAAGCAGAAGCCTTGGCACTTCTTCAAGGTCTCAAGCAAGCAAAGGCCTTTGGTTTATCGGATGTTAATATTATAGGAGATTCTCAGTCCATTATTAAAGTCTTACTGGAGGATTCTTCTCCTGCAGATCTCAGATTGGCAAGAGTGATTTCGAGAATCAGAATTCTGGTGAAATCTTTTCAGACTGCAAATTTCCTTCATGTATTGAGGGGGAACAATAAAGACGCTGATCTGGAAGCCAACAAGGTGGTGCCTCTTCCTGCTGGCTCTCTCTTGAAAGACGGAATTGAGGAGTGGGACTCCATCCCATAAAATAGAGTTATGTTTTACTGCATTATACTGAAACAATTCGTTTGTACATTTAAGACAGGGAAATTAACGGAGATTGATTCTCTAGTCTCGAGTAAACAACGTGGATATCCAAATTTTGGGGCCTATGATCAGTTAGTGGAAGAAAGTTCAAGGGCTATGCCCGACCTATTGTAACCGGTGAAAGGCATTTTGGCCAATATCTAATATAAATCCATATCCGTTTCTGATATATATATATATATATATATATATATATATATATATATATATATATATATATATATAAACAAATAAAATTTAGAAAGAATCTTATTAAATTAAACAAATGCATTTTAAAAAATAAAATAAAAATAAAGTCAGTAAAAAGATAAATTACTAAACCTTATTAAATTAAACAAATGCATTTAAAAAAATAAAATAAAGGTAAAAAGATAAATTACTAAATTGACAAAAAAAACAAGTAATAAATAACTCAATAAATAAAAATGACCTTTCCAACAAATTAAATAACCCAATAAATAAAAATGATCTTTCCAACAAATTAAAGGAAAGGAAAAAATAAATTTGTATATATGATTTAAGGATAAAAAAAAAAAGTTGATAAATCATATGTAAAAAAAAAATGATATGGTATTAAAAATTTATATAAACTTTTTTTTTTTTTTTTGGGTACAAGTTAGGTGTTGCATACTAATATAATACTTGGTATTACATATTAATGTTTGTGTGATTATTTTGTTACTAAGGAAACCATACCCATCACCTCAAAAGTGACATTGTCCATCAGAAATATCTAAAAACTAAAATAGAAACTAACATAAAATTGCATGTTAATATTGACATAACTAGCCTTCTCAATTCTACCCCTATCATTTGCAAATAACAAACACAAAAAAGAACTGGATGACTAACAAATTACATAACATAGTTGATCATTTACAAGGTGAATCCACTTGTATAGTAACACGCGGGCTAGTGTCATTCTTGGAGTCCGTAAAATCTAGATTATCTAATTCCCGTGCCATCTTTGTTATCCTCATATCCAATTTCCTCATTTGTTTTTGGGTCTCATCAAGGCACATATGTATCTCCCATTGCTTCTCCAATCTCTCCACTAGAAATCATCCCATTATCGTTTTGACATGTTAGTAAATATTTGCATGCAAATATTTTGTATCGTGAGTCCTCGTTGTGCCAATGTTAGGAATACATTTCCCCACCTTTGCGAGCTCTTCCTCATTGGTCATAAATCTTCGTTCAACCCGAGCCTTCTCTTCAGCCTTCTCAATCTCTTGTTGGACAAACAAGGGAGTGGCACTGTGATAGATAAGAGTTAAACTTAGTGCAACTTTTTGTGCCTGAGACATCGAGGGCCTCATAGCCTCTTGTCGCCACTTTCTCAATCTCATATTGGACAGATAAGGGAGTGGTAATGTGATAAATAAGAGTTGAACTTTCTACAACATTTTGTGCTTGAGACGTGGAGGGCCTCAAACCCTCTCATTGCCACTTGCAACTTCTACCTCCCCTACCTCTTGCTATAATAAAATTGAGGTAATTTGGGGATGAATATAGCTTGGGGAGGGTTGAGAAAATCGATACAAAGACCCCACTAGCTTACAGACAACCAAATGACCAATATAGGGAATGGAGATTGTTGGAGTGGAACCTTTATGAAGACATCCTAAAGAGGAATTTGCAAGAGGAATCGGTCGTGACCACTGACCTCTAAGTTGTTGGGAGTCTTGAAACAAGATTTGGCTTTCCAAGTTCTTACTAGAGGATAGTTCAAATCGAGACAAAGAATAAGACTAAGAGTAGGGAAACTTGAGGCCCATATAAAGCTAAAAAGAAATGGCAGTGAGGTGGATTAGAGTCTTGTAGAAATTATACAAGAAGCATGTATATCATGGATTCAAACCTATCTAACAATGTACTAAAGTTAAATACTGAATCTCCTCTATAAATCAATTGCGGAATTAAAAACATAATCGTCAATCACATGAAGCAAAGAAGAATCGATCAAGCCACAACACAAATAATTTCGTAGGGAAAACTTGCTGCTCAAAACCCCACTATTTTCTATTGTATATTCAACATGGAATTATGAAACAATTACATACAACTCTTCTCACAAGAGCCCTCCTTTATTTAGCTAATTGTCTCATACTGTCACACATAAAATTGACCAATACTTAGCCAATTTACTGCCTCCATACAACTTGTCTTTCTTGCACAATCCTTGATGAATGCAATCCCTATTATTTAGGAATTTGGGCCTTTCTTGACTGCACAAGTATCATGGGCACTCCAATGGGTGTTTGGTTGCATGGGTGCAACCCAATAATCCTACAACTGATAGTCAGCTTCTCTTTCACCTATATCTCAACTGGGTCTCTACTGGATCTGACATGCATGCAACTAATAATAATAAATCTTCAATTGCATGTGAGATCAATGATTGTGAATTAATTAATATTTAATTCACTTGATCTCTCACTAGTGTATCTAATAATTACAACTAGCACAACTGAGTTAAAATGATTACAACCTACATTAACTAATGCACCACTGTATTTCGAACTCTGTTACAACTAGAATTACTCTGCATGCCTCACCAATTACCTCTAACTCGAAATTCATGAGCTAACTAAGTTTATCACACTTAATTAACTATTACAAGTGATTTTGAGATTAGACTACATTTTATTGTCCATCTTAATTAATGGATAACTAAAATAGATATGTACCAAATTTAGCTTTGTGGTCCCACCCTAGTGTAGTGCTGCTTGGACCTCCTGGTCCCACACTAGGCATAGGTGCTGAAATTTCTTGTTGAATCTCAACACTCCCTCTCAACAAGAAAGGGATTATCCTTCACCTCGGTCTTGCCTCTATAGTATTCGAATTTGCTCTTGGTGAGCGCTTTTATCAGAATATTTGCATCCTGGTCTTTCGTGGGAATGTACTGAAGCAAAATTATTTTCCTCTGCACACAATCTCTGAGATGATGGTACCAGATATCTATGTGCTTGCACATATCATGAAACACAGGATTAATCGAGAGTTTAATGCAACTTTGATTATCACAATGTATCACTGTCAGATCCATCTAAGAACCAAAAAAACCAACCAAGATCTTTCTCATCTAGATAACCTCACATGCAACTTGACTTGCTTCCATGTACTATGCTTCTGCTGAACTGAGTGCTACAAATCGTTGCTTCCTGCTGTACCAAGAAATTTTCGTCGATCCTATGCTGAAGATCCCTCTTGATGTGCTCTTTTTGTCTGATGGACTGCCCGCCCAATCTGCATCCGTGAAGCCTTGAAGCTTCACTCCCTCTGTCTGTCTATACCATAGACCATACTCTAATGTGCCCCTCAAATATCTCAAGACATGCTTCCCCGCCTTCCAAAAGAGCTTGGTAGGCTTAACCATAGCTTGAATCAATTAGTTAACTGCGTAGAAAATGTCTAGTTTGGTGTTCACTAGATACATCAGTGAACCAACTAACTGCCTGTAAATAGTAGCATCCACTACCTCTCTAGAAGTAGCATCATCTTTCCTCCAATTTCATGGAAGAGGAGTATCTGTAGAAATTATATGCACTAAGAATGCATATGTCCTAGATCCACCTGATCTCACACTATTTAACTTTATGCAAGATACTAAATCATTCCACTTGTTAATATTTTGCGAAAAATTAATTGCACACACATGTAAAGTATAAATAAAAATAATCACACATAACACAGTGGTTTTTTAAACCGGGAAACCCTAAAGCTGAAAACCCAAACTATATATTATATATCATAGAATTATATGACAATTCTCATACAAAGCTTATCAAGCTCTCAGTACAGTACAATCGTCACACACTAATCAGGAACAATTTTGCAAATCCATGCACTGGTCTTTGCCTCCTGCTAGCTTGCCTCCACTGCGCAATCCCTACTGAAGAATAGCTCTGAATGAATTCAAATTACCCTTGGCTTGACTGCGCAATCTTCATTGGAAACTCCAATGTGTGTGTGATGCAATCAATGCATCACTATAGTCACAACAGATAGTCTATCTTGCCCTTTCACCTATCTCTCCATTGGGTCTCCACTGAAACAACCATGTACTGTAGTTAACTGCTGTATTGTTCAGTTGATTAATGAGTTCTTATTTGTGAATTAATTAACTAATTAATTCACTCCACTCTCACTAGTGTATCATTCAGTTAGACTAGATACAACTAGCTCAACTGAGTCTAACTGAGTTACACTGAATACAACTCCATAACTAATTCTTCCAACTGTGTCATAACTCTGCCATTTGAGTTCTCACTGAGTCTTCCATGCATTAGCTCCAGTAAACCCTTGGGAATTGCGTAATTTCCTCAGTCCACTGATGTGCCACATCTGTGCACTGAAATAAAGTGCTCCAAGAGAATAAGTTGTTGTTTAGTGTCTTATTATTATTAAGAGCTAATAATAATTTACATGCATCTATTTTTAGATCATCGATCTATAAATATACTTCGCCCAATATTCTAAAAATATAATTTCATTTATTTTTCCAACTTGATCACCCATCCACAAATAGCATAGACTTGCGCTAAAATACCTACGGGCCCACTTAGTGAAGGCGATTCTTTTCACTAAGCTCATCATCTTGTTGAATCTCAACACTCCCTCTCAATAAGATAGGGATTATCCTTCACCCAGATCCTGCCTCTATGGTATTCGAATTTGCTCCTAGTGAGCGCCTTTGTCAGAATATCTACACCCTGATCCTCCGTAGGAATGTACTGAAGCAACATGATCTTCCGTTGCACACAATCTCTGATATGATGATACTAGATATCAATATGTTTAGATCTATGATGAAACACAGGGTTAACTGAGAGTTTAATGCAACTCTGATTATCACAATGTATCACTATGGGATCTAAATGTGAACCAAACAAACCAACCAAGATCTTCCTCATCCAGATAGCTTCACATGCAGTTTGACTTGCTGCCATGTATTCCGCTTCCGCTGAACTGAGTGCCACGGATCTTTGTTTCCTGCTGTACCAAGAAACTACCGTAGATCCGATACTGAAAATCCCTCCTGATGTGCTATTTCTATCTGTTGGGCTTCCTGCCCAATCTGCATTCGTGAAGCCATGCAAATTCACCTCATCCGTCTGTCTGTACCATAAACCATACTCAGATGTGCCCCTGAGATATCTCAGGACATGCGTGCTTGCCTTCCAAAAGAGCTTGGTAGGATTAACCATAGCTTGTGAAAGCTGGTTCATCGCATAGCATATGTCTGGTCTTGTATTGACTAAATACATGAGCGAATCCACCAACTGTCGATAAACAGTGGCATCCACTACCTCTGCTGATGTAGCATCCTCTTTCTTCAAATTTCCTGGAAGAGGAGTGTCGATAGGCTTGCAGCCTTGCATGTGAAACTTCTCCAGTATCTCCCGGGCATTCTTGCCTTGAGACACAAACAATTCACCTTCCCGCTGCCATATTTCCAATCCAAGGAAATAATGAAGGAGGCCCAAATCCTTCGTCTCAAGCTCCTTTGCAATATCTGCCTTGCATGAGTGTATCAACTTCTCATCACCTGTTAGTATTAAATCATCAACATAAAGTATAATGATTAAAAACTTACCCTCCACCACAATCTGGTACAGGTTTGCATCCGCCTCACTCTTGGTGAGACCAAGTCTAGTGAAATAGCTATTGATCCAAGTGTACCAAGCACGTGGTGCTTGTTTCAGCCCATACAACTCTCTTTTGAGCCTGCACACATGCGACTCACTGCTGAAGATCTCAAATCCTTTAGGCTACTCAATGTACACCTCTTCCTTAATGATCTCATTAAAGAATGTAGTCTGCACATCCATCTGATGAATGTGCCAACCCATCTGCGCCGAGAGAGCAAGGATGGTCCGTATGGAAGAATACCGTGCGATAGGTGAAAAGGTTTTTCCATAGTCAATCCTCTCAATTTGTGAGAAGCCTCGGGCAACAAATCTTTCCTTATACTTCTTGACACTCCCATCAACAACTTACTTTACCTTGTAGATCCATCTTGATCCTACCACTGATTTTCCCACTAGCCTTGGAACAATCTCCCAAGCTCTGTTTCTGACAATAGAGTCATACTCCTCCACCATGGCATCTTACCCATGTGGGCTCTGTTGGGGTTTCTGTGATTTAGCAGATTTGGCAATACCAAATGACAAGACAAAATTAAATGACTTTGGGATCTCAGGATCTATCCCTCCTGGATCCAGAGAGGGATCTCTCTATAAAGGTAAAGAAATGTATATCTTTCAAGGTCAATTTAAGGTGTTAGGCTAGTTATGGAGTGCAAGGGTTTTTGTTTTGTTTTGTTTGTTTGTTTGGTTGGGAAACATGAAAGAAGGGTTAAATGAATGTAAATGAATGAGTAGAGAAGGATTTTGGCAATGGGGAGACAATTCAAAGAGAACACAAGTCCATTGGGAAATGGGGTCATAAAAGGGTTTACTTGCAATTCAAATATCCAAGGCTTTCAAAGGGCTAGTCATCTAAAACAGAGGATCTCTTAAGATGATAGTATGGGATGAAACAATAAGGAGATGAATAGGAATGACAATGAAAACCTTCCAAGGTGACTACTTCAGAGTGAGTCTAGGGACAGGACATGCCTTATACCTTTATGATCTAAACTCCTAATGAAGCTAACTCTGAAGACAACAATCCAACAATCCTCTTGACTACTTTCAGACAATAGAAAGCATTTAAGGTCAAACACAGAGTGAAGTCTAAGATCAGAGAAAGACTTTTAACCTTCTTTGCTTTTGGCATTCAACTCAAAGGGATCTTATAAAGGCTAACTGTTGGCGAAGGAATGTAGGGGACATGAATAATCACTAAATCTCCCTATTTTCCTATTTTTTCAGCAGAAACCAAACAAGAACATCTAAGAAACAAACTCTAATTCATACATTAGTAAGCATGGACAAACCAACTTCTATACTAGTTAAATTATATTGAATTTGTTCTTAGATACATAAATAACAGAAAACATAAAGATAAGAAAGTGCAGAAAGCATTAAGGTACTTGCAGCAGTATAACTTAAGCTAGAATTACTGATTCTTATCAGAGAAATGAAACATGATGTATAACAGAGGGAAAACAATAACAAAGATAGAACACATCACCACTGATTCAGGTCAGGATCCAATGAACATGCTTGTCATATTAGAAGAGCAAGACCAGTCACATACATTCTTGTCCAATAGCTTGATATCATCCAGAAATCATCTCCCAGCCTATTTACAACTACTACTCACAGAACTCTGACTTAGTGAAACAACTTACAATCTGTGATTTTCAATAATCAACCAACCAACCAACATTTACAATGTATTTCTTGTGAATTCTTATAGATGAAAGAGTGATAGTAGTGCTAGATAAAACTTAAATGGTTCATTAAAACAGAGGGAGAGGTGTCTATGAAGCCCATTCTGTTTTAATATCTTTACATTGACTTTTAGTACCCTTTTGATGAAATAGAGGTCTTTGACAGATTGATATTAACTTCCTGGGTATGTTCTTGGAGGTACTTTTCTGCCTGCAGTACCCTGTTTGTTTTCTGTGGCAAGGGGAAGATTTTGTCTTTCAGGTCTTCCATAATTCATAACCAATGCACTAATAGTTCTAGGAGATTTTTGTTAGAGTAATAACTGTTATGGGCTCGATGAGGCATGGAGAATGCTGTGGGAATTAGTCCTTCTTAGGAAAAGAAAAATCTGTTGATATGAAAACACTGATATAACCTGTTAATATGCTTTAGGCTTCATTAAGCCTCCTTGATCATTTTATGGTCTTCATTTGTGTCCTTGTTCTTTTAAACATCGGATTATAAGCATTAAGTCTTCAACATTAGGCATTAATCCTTAAATTTGTCTTTTGATACTATTTGCTTCTGCTTCTGACCTGTGTTTGTGAATATACAGGTTATGGAGGCGCTGGAAGGTTTGAATCAGGGTTAATGACACTGATCTTTCAATAAACGCGCTTTAAACCCTCCAGGGATGTCTCCTCTGTGATCTTTGGCTCTGGAAATGTCTTTCTGCACTCTAAATCACCCTGACTGTGACTGTAGAGACAGTATGGATTATCACCCTTTGAAAACCTGCAAAACACAATAAACTCATTAAAAAAAAATACCCGTGGGAGTGAGGAGGACTGCTTCATAGGCTCGTGGAGGATGGAGGAACAACGATGGAAAATGGTGGATGCAACGAAAATGTGATGAAAAACCATGGCGGAAGGCGAAAACACGTGCAGATGAAGGTTGAGTGCGAGGTGAGTTGTGGACCGTTGGATTAGATCCATCAACGGTGATCTACGGTTGAGATCCTTCGATTAGTTCGTTTGGAGGATAGATGAAAAAGTAAGTGAACGGGGGTGAGATTAGATCAGGGCCGTTAGATCAAAATAATCAACGGCTATGATCGCTTCATGGAGTCATTTGGGAGTATGGATGAAAAACAAACAAAGGAGGTTGCGATGTAATGTGGGCCGTTAGATTAGAACAATTCAACGACTATGATTAAACCTGAAATCACATTGCGGAGGGCGGTAAGGCGGAAAACCAGAGTGCTTTTCGCGCAACAAAAAGGGAGAAAGCAGAAATGCCCAAAAAAAAACGATTCCACTCAACGTCTAACACGTGGAAATCTAAAATCACCCATTTTTGTGTTTTTTTGAAACGTTAAACCCTGGGTGCAAAAATTATGCGAAACGGAGCGTCAGCCATCGGATCGTGATGCGTTGAACAGACGGTGCAGATTGCATGTGATGGGAGGTAAGATGCACGGGTGGAAAGGTGGGTAGGGCCCAGATGACGTGGGATGGCTTGGCGCGCAAAGGAAAGGCATCGGTTCATTGGGTTAAGTCCCGACCGTTGGATCTTATGGATGAACGGTCGAGATTGAAAGGTAGAGTGGAAGTTTTGAACAGGGGATGCAGAGGGTAAATGTATGGGCGGATGATATAAAGCCCGATGGCCGTTGATCTTTGCATATCAACACTTCGTATTCTTTTTAACCTTTTCTTCAAGGAATGGAAGAATAACGAAGAATAAGGCTTCGGGAGAGGATGTTAAGGCCTTTAAGCGCTCGATTGCGGGGTAGAGTTGTATGAGATGGGGGCTTTTAGGCCATAAGCCTTCGGGGGCTTAAATGTATTATAATGTAAAAGGGTTGTTTTAGACCCAAAATCAGTGCTTTTTAGGCCAAATGAGGGGTTCCGGTAGGTAAAAGAAGGGATTTTAAAACCAAATAAAGAGTAATGTAAGGTTTAAAAAAGGTTTAGGATGAAATGGGGGTTGGAATGAAGGATTTTTAGGATTTTTTGTGAATGTAATAAGGATGAAAAATGGGGGATTTTGTGGGGGTGAAATGGAGAAAATGGAGGTCTTGTAAAAGCAGTTTCTTTCACAAAACAATGAGGCTCATAAATGGAAACAACAATGAAGATTTCTTCAAAGGACAAAAACACATGAAGGCTTCAAGAATGATAGATTTTCAAGGGAAATGTTTCTCTTGAAGACTTAGAAACATACTTAGCCACCTGTTTGCTATGCCTAAATTTTATAGGTGGCTAACAGTGGCTCCACATGGGAATGCCATCTTCTTGAAGGTGTCAAGAATATCAGAAATAATCTTTGGAGGTAGGCTAGAGCCTGATACTTGACCATATTTTCTTCTTTAATTAGCTGCTACAAACATGATGGATATTATATCAGCAGAAGACATTTTCCCAAACAACTACCTACCCATCTTACCGTCCTAACATTTTTTCTCCAAGGTGCATTTAGACTTGCAGACCTTCTTCATCATATATATATATATATATATATATATATATATATATATATATATATTTTGAAAGAAAAAACTAATCTAATTCTACCCTTATTTCTCCATGAGACCAGATTAAACAGTTGGACTTATAGCTTCTTTACCTAAACTAATATCTGCCATGATTAAACTGTCTGACAAATTTTCATTCTCTACATTCTAAAACAGAAATTTAAACATAGACAAACCAGGATTAAAATTTCTGATTCGCTGTGAGTCCATGGCATAAAGACAAATTGCTCATGGACTGAACTTGGCAGAAATTTGAAACAAAACTGTGAAGGCTTGAAATTCTAAAAATTAAGAGCATCCCTCATCCTTGTGACTCAGATTTTTGAGCTTGTTAGAGTCACCTTTCTTTCTTCATTTCAACTCTGGTTTTTATCTTGTTAGAGTTGCTTCTTTTTCCTTTGCTGGTTCAAGTTTTGGGCATGTTAGAACCAACCCTTTTCCTCTTTCTTTGGCTCAAGGTTTTGGTCTAGTTTTGAGCCATTCCTTTAGAATTTTCGTAGGTTCAAGATTTGAGCTTGTCTGAACCTTTCCTTTTTATTTATTTTTGTATATTTTTCTTTCTTTTCAGAACTAAAACAGAGCAATGATATTTACAATGGAAGTGAAGAACATAAACTGAAAATTAGCAGAAATAATGCTTGAGCATCCCGCCATTGACAAGACCCCCAAATAGATCTGTACCATCCAATTCTTGCAGAAAAAAATGCATTGGGACCAATTTTAGATTGAATAATGTAAGGACTTTGCCATAAATTGTCAAATTTTCCATGCTTACCCTTATCCTCTCTCCTAGAGTCCCATTTGAGTACCTTGTCCCTAATTTTGAAATCACAGGCCTTTGTTCTTTTATCAAACAACTTTTTGATGTTCTCTTGCACTTTCTGAGCTCTGTTGTAGACTTCTTCCCTTGTTCGCTGGAGATGTATGGTTTGATTGATCCTCTTCACCATGTTGTCTTCTTTTGACTGCATTTCTTGGACCAATTTTGTCACTGGTACCCCCAAGCTGGTAGGAAAAACTGCATCTGCTCCATAGACTAACTGATAGGGAGACATTCCAATGGATTTCTTTGTTGTCAATCTGTCTGCCCATAAAGCATGCATTAACTTATTATGCCATGATTTCTTATTATCTTCAAGCAGCTTCTTGATGATGGTCACCAAACTTTTATTTGATGATTTTTCTAGCCCATTATCTTAAGGGTAATAACCAGTAGAATGACCAAGTGCAATCTAATACCTGTGACAAAAATCAATCATATTTTTGGAACCAAATGCAGCAACATTGTCAGTGATAATCTTTCTAGGGCAACCAAATCTAGATATGATATGGTCTTCAAGGAACTTTATAATAACAGAGTCTGTGACATTCCTAGAAGGGATGGCCTCTATCCATATGGTGAAATAGTCAGTGGCTGTGAGTATCCATTTATGTTGGGCATATGAAGCAGGATGGATTTTCCCTATGAAGTCTAGGCCCCATTGTTGAAAATGAGCTTCAACAGTGATTGGTTGTAAAGGTAAATGAAGGATTTTTCTTTTGCCCTCAAAGATTTGGCATTTGTGGCAGACAATTATCATCTTGTGAACATATTGGAAAAGGGTGGGCCAGTAATAGCCAACTCTAAGGATTTTATTGGCAGTGGTTTTCCAGTAGAGATGGCCTCCACACTCTCCTTCATGAAACTCATGCTTGATCTTATCTGCATCCACTTCAGGCAAACATTTAAGCAATAAACCACTGGCATTTTTCCAATATAAACATTCACTCAAAATGCAATAATTTATAGCTTTCAACTTTAAAAATCTTGCCTTTGTCTTAGATAAATCAGGAGGGGCATTGAGATTTGTAAGCACATACAGGATATCAACATACCAAGGTGAGTTTTGGAACTGCTCTTTAATAGTGGGAGCAGACAATCCTTCATGTTCATCCAATGCATCTACCATGTTTATGTCAAGGGCTTGTAAGTTAGATTCAACCATAAATTGTGCTAAGCCTTGATCCTTGATGAGTTTGGTGGGTTTGATCTCTAAATCATACTCTAGTATTACAACAATCCATTTGATGCTTTTGCCATCTGGATCTTGTGACAAAATGTCTTTTACCACTATATTAGGCACAAAGGAAATAATATGAGAATGTAAAATATATACTCTGAAATCTTTCAAGACCTTTACCAAAGCCTAGGCCTGTTTTTCCATGATATTATATTTCAAAGGTGCATCTCTTAATGCCTTGCTGAAAAATGCAATTGGCTGCTCTTGTCCCTTTTGATTTTTCTACAATAGGACAACAACCACATTATGTTCTGATGCAAATGAGAATATAAGTAAATCTTTTGTAAAATCTGGGCTGATGAGAACCGATGCTTGGGTGAGTGCATGTTTTACTAGTTCAAAAGAATTCTTGGCTTCTAGAGTCCATTTAACTCCTACTTATTTATTAAGCATATTTGTCATGTTTCTAAGGAGTTCTGCTAAGTTGGGTATAAACCTCCTCAGGAAATTAATCTTCCCAATGAAAGACTGCAATTCCTTAATGTTTCTAAGGTGACTAATTTGCAATATGCCTTCAACCATTTTTGAATCTATTTTAATCCCCTTTTCAGATATAATGTGACCAAGAAGTTTACCTTCTTGGAGACCAAACACCGTCTTTTTGGGATTTAAAGATAGCTCAAACCTTCTACACTTCTCAAAGACCTTTTTCAGATGTTTAAGGTGCTCTTCATCAGTTTTGGAATAGATTTTAATTTCATCAAGATAAATTACAATGAAGTACCATATTTCTTCTGAGAATGCAATGTCCATAGTTTTTTGGAAGGTGGCACCAGCGTTCATTAGTCCAAAAGACATTTTCGCATACATGAAAGTGCCCCAAGGAGTGGTGAAGGTTGTTTTAAGCTGATTTTCTGGGAGTACTAAGACCTGGTTATACCTTGAAAATCCATCTAACAGAGAAATTCTTTTAGAACCAACTACCTTTTGTAGGATATGTTCCATCTTGGGTAAAGGGTAATTGTCCTTTAAGGAGGCTCTGTTTAAGTTTCTAAAATCAATGCACGGCTTAATTTCTCCTGTCTTTTTCCTTACAGCCAAAAGGTTAGATACCCAATCTGAAAACCTCATAGGAACTATGATTCCAACCTCATACATTTTCTTAATTTCCTTTTCTACCAGAGGCAATTGTACAGGGTTTATTCTGCGCAGTTTTTGCCTAAATGGTTTCTGGTTTTCTTTCAATGGGATCTTCAGCTGAATGATCTTTGTGTCATAAGCTTTCAAATCCTCATAGCTCCAAGCAAAAACATCAGCATACTCTTTAAATAAATCAATGTATTTCTATTTGATATGAGCTGACAAAGTATTAGATAATTTAATCATCTTAGGCTTGTCTTTGCTGCCTATATTTCATTCTTCCACATCAGATTCAGTGGGTTCTATAGTGGGCTTCTTTGCCACATCATTAAAATAAAAAAAGTCCTTTAGGGGTGCTATTCCTTTGGGTATGCTTTTGTCTTTGGACTGTAGTATCTCTATGTCTTCTTTATCTGTGTTCTTGTATTCTTCTGTCTAATTTTCAAATTCTTTGGTCAGCAGGTTTATTTCTGCTGTAGGGAATGGTTTTTCCTCATCAGGGAGCTCTTTATCTAGACAGTTTTCATTGGACTTAGAGTTTGAATTTGGCAATTCAAACTCATTCCAAGAAAGCAAGAAATCCTCTATCTATTTATCACCCTAAAAGACCTACCAATATTTTTCATTATCTAGTACTGCTGGTCTATATTTTGTTTGAACTATGAGTTGTTTGTCACTAAGTGGTCTTTGACTTGAGCTAGCAGCACAAGCTAAACCATTTGCAAGTATGTTTTGGATTCTAGGGACAAACACAAGCTCATATTCTACAAATTTTTTCAAAATATCCATGGCATCATTCCTATATGCCCTTAATCTAGGATGTTTTGCAGTGTAATTTCCATTTATTTGTTTGATAACCAGTTCTGAATCTCCATGAACAATTATCCTCTTAGCTCCTAGTTTTTTCAATAGATGTAATCCTAAGAGGAGAGCCTCATATTCTGCTATGTTGTTTGTACATTTGAAATTTAGCTTGAAGGCATGACTATCAGCGTAATTTTTTTCAGTATTGTGCAACCATACCCCAGCTCCCGCACTCCTAGTGCAAGACCCATCAAAGCTCATGCTCCATAAGGGATTGTTTGCAGATTTGTTATCAGTTTCCTCCTTACTGTCATCTTGTTTCTTGAGGTTAGCAGGTTGATGGGTGATCTACTCTCTATAGTCTTGATTCTGATTTTCTAATTCTGTAAATTGTTCCAATGTTTCTCTCTTGTTTTCCTCCATATCCAGAGCTGCCATTATGTTTAGATTTGTGGCCTCTACTCTGCTGTTTGAATTTTTATTTTCTAGCTCTTGCTCATCTGTAAACTCATCATTGTAAAGGATAAAGAGTCTAGGTCTGTATGGACAGAGTAAAGAGGGGAATTTTCTGGTTTCTCTGAGTTGCTTACCATAAATTTCATGTGTGCTTCCTTATATAGTCTTCTAAGTTGGCTGGAAACAGGGATAGTGGCATATGTCATGTCCATTTGCATTGTACCTTGTAGTTTGGCACCCCATGATCTTGATAGCAACATACCATACTTAAGAGGTACATCAACCACTACAACATCCATTGCCATGCACTTGGCTGGGATTTGGGTCAAATTTACACAGAAATCTTTGATCATGCCTAAACACTTCACTCTGATAGAGTCAAAAGAATATAAATCCTTATATGGTTTAATTATTTCTAGGCCTAATTTTTCCATGATCACTTTTGGCATGAGGTAATGTGAAGCCCCTGAGTCATGCATAGCATTATGCAGGATTTTATCATGGATGTTAAGACTGACATAGAAAGGAGGTACCACTCATTCCTGAAATTTCCCTTCAATCTTTGGGCCAAACAAAAGAGCTGGTTGATCATCATTTAAATTAACAGAGTCATTGTTTTCTCCTAAGCTTAAAGCTTTCAAAATTTGACATTTATATACATCTTGGGTGGCCAACTCAGTGAGAGGGACACAAATTTTGATTTTGGCAATTTCACTTTCGAGATTGAAAGGAGATTGACTCTTTGAAAGGTTCAATTCTTTCTTGTTGGTCACTGTTTTATTGGCAAAATCAGCTTGCTGGTTTTCACTATGTACATTGGTTGAAACTGTTTTTTTAGGGGCATTAGCTATAATGCTAGTGCTACTAGATTCCTAATTTGATTTATCAATGGATTGGGAACTCTTAACCTTAGTTTTACTTGAACTTTCAGCCACTGTCTTGGCGTTTTCAACAGTTTCTTTAGGAGTCTTTTCAGGCATTTTATTAATAGTGACCTCAGAGGTTTTGGGTTTGCGAACTTCTGGGTTCTTTTTGCTTCTGAGATCATATTTTTCTCGGACCTGCATGATGGCATTCTCGAATCCTAATATATAGTCTTCAGACTCTAATCCTTCCTCATCCCAATGTGTGTATGAGGTCTGGTTGTCTTCTGTGGAAAAGGTGTGATCTTGGTTATCCACTTCCACCATGTTTATGGTATTTCCCTCTGACTCTTCTATTATTCCCTCATCCTCATCAAGAAAATTTTCTTGGAATGGAGGTATGACTTGTTGGTCAGGGTCCCTTTGTCTGTTTGGAGGAGTGTTTCTCCTAAATTTTTGGTTCTGGTTTTGAGACTGATTTCTATTCTGATTATTGGCTTGGACAACCATCTTCTCCATCATTATTTCTAACCTCTCCATGTTTTTGGCCAGATTATCAAATTTGGAATCAGATGTAGAAGATGTGTTGTATTCCCTATAGATTACCTTCTTTTCAACCCTCATCCTAACTCTTTTTTCAATTAAGTTTGCTTCTACACTCACAGCTCCTTTTTGTATATCTTCTAATGTGTTATAGTCTCTCTCCCTTAGCTGATAGGCCATGTCAGCATCAAAACCCTTAGGATATTTCACTAAGGCCATGCCTTGGGGAGGTTTCATGTGAGGTGGAAGGGCATTGTAGACACTGTTAAATCTGGTGGAGTAATCATGAACACTCTCTCCCTGATTTATTTTAAGATTCTTATACTCTGCTAGTATTTGTAGAGGGTTGCTTTTGATTTCCCATTTGTTTATAAAATCTTGATGTAAAGAGGGAAGGTCATTGATGCTATTAGGAGTTAAGCCTTTAAACCAATTTTTTACTTCTCCTCCTAAAATTTGAGCAAAGATTCTCATCTTAATGGTCTCATATTCTATTTCCATATAATCAAAAGCATCTTCCATCCTATCTACATGGTGTTGAGCTGTGGTAGATTTTTTACTAGTGAAATGAGGAATTTTAGACTGATAGTCATTGGGTAAAGGAGCTAGAGGCTGTGGCAACACTAGGGGAGCATACCATGCTGCCATGATAGTGTTTTGTCGAGGTGAAGGATTAGCTTGAGCAGCAGGTATATGGATGGCATAAATGTTTGGACCAACAACAAAATGTTGAGCAGATTTAGGGTGAGAAAGACCACAGTTATGAATGAAGTGGATATCAGGAGGTGTTGATGGAGGAGTTTCTCTGTCACTAATATGTTGAACACTATGTGGTGGTGAACTTGGAGGCTCAAAGTATGTCTGATCTATATCACTGAATGACTTAGTTCTTGGTAAGTTGCTTGGTAAATCTAAGTCAACTTGAGTTTTTGATAGCGCTGCAAGGTTTTCAGGTGCTAAGTTGGCTCTATGAAAGGGTCTGCCAATAGTTGGATCCCTAGATGTGAAAGACTTCCTAAGAATGCTCTCTGGATTGTCAACTATTTCAGGAGGATTTGGATTAGGATAAGCTCTGGTATGTATTGTTCTTGAAGCCAGTATGTTAGGTAAAATAATCTTTAAAGGCATATTATCCTTAAACCAAGAAGCTTAATCCTATGTGTTTCCTTTGGCATGGATGATGTTGTGACGAAACTGGTCTCCCAGTGGAGTCTTGTGAAAATAGTGATAATCAGTAGGCCTAGTAATCACCAGTGGAGTCTTTTGGCCATTTAGGAATTGTGGAGTTGCCAGGTGGAGGGTTTGAAATGTTTTGAGGCAGGCTGCTATCCACCATCAGCAATCTATACCAAATCTAGGCTACTTGGTCTTCTGAGCTCTCAAAGATGTCTAAAATAATAGTCTACTCAGAGTTTTCCCCGGCAGAGTCACCATTATGTTGGGGTTCCTGTGATTTGGCAGATTTGGCAATACCAAATGACAAGACAACATCAAACCACTTTGGGATCTCACGATCTAGCTCTCCTAGATCCTGAGAGGGATCTCTCTATACAGGTAAAGAAATGTATATATTTCAAGGTCAATTTAAGTTGTTAGGCTAGTTATGGAGTGCAAGGGTTTTTATTTTGTTTTGTTTGTTTGTTTGGTTGGGAAACATGAAAGAAGGGTTAAATGAATGTAAAGGAATGAGTAGAGAAGGATTTTGGCAATGGGGAGACAATTCAAAGAGAACACAAGTCCATTGGGCAATGGGGTCATAAAAGGGTTTACTTGCAATTCAAATATCCAAGGCTTTCAAAGGGCTAGTTATCTAAAACAGAGGATCTCTTAAGATGATAGTATGGGATGAAACAATAAGGAGATGAATAGGAATGACAAGGAAAATCTTCCAAGGTGACCACTTCGGAGTGAGTCTAGGGACAGGACATGCCTTATACCTCTATGATCTAAATTCCTAATGAAGTTAACTCTGAAGACAACAATCCAGCAGTCCTCCTGACTACTTTCAGACAATAGAAAACATTTAAGTTCAAACACACAGTGAAGTCTAACATCAGAGAAAGACTTTTTACCTTCTCTTCTTTTGGCATTCAACTCAAAGGGATCTTAGAAAGGCTAACTGTTGGCAAAGGAATGTAGGGGACAAGAATAATCACTAAATCTCCCTATTCTCCTATTTTTTCAGCAGAAACCAAACAAGAACATCTAAGAAACAAACTCTAATTCATACATTAGTAAGCATGGACAAACCAACTTCTATACTAGTTTAATTATATTGAATTTTTTCTTAGATACACAAATAGTAGAAAACATAAAGATAAGAAAGTGCAGGAAGCATTAGGGTACTTGCAGCAGTATATCCTAAGCTAAAATTACTAATTCTTATCAGAGAAAATGAAACATGATGTGTAACAAAGGGAAAACAATAAAAAATATAGAACACATCACCATTGATTCAGATCAGGATCCAATGAACATGCTTCTCATATTAGAAGAGTAAGACCAGTCACATACATTCTCGTCCAATAGCTTGATATCATCCAGAAATAATCTCCCAGCCTATTTACAACTACTACTCACAAAACTCTAACTCAGTGAAACAACTTACAATCAGTGATTTTCAATAATCAACCAACCAACCAACATTTACAATGTATTTCTTGTGAGTTCTTATAGATGAAAGAGTGATAGTAGTGGTAGATAAAAATTAAATGGTTCATTAAAACAAAGGGAGAGGTGTCTATGAAGCCCATTTTGTTTTAATATCTTTACATTGAATTTTAGTACCCTTTTGATGAAATAGGGGTCTTCGAAAGATTGACATTAACTCCTTGGGTATGTTCTTGGAGGTATTTTTCTGGCTGTAGTACCCTGTTTGTCTTCTGTGGCAAGTAAGGTGAATATTTTTTCTTTCAGGTCTTACATACTTCATAACCAATGCACTGACAGTTCTAGGAGCTTTCTGTCAGAGTAATTACTGTTATGGGCTCAATGAGGCATGGAGAATGTTGTGGGAATTAGTCCTTCTTAAGAAAAGAAAAATCTGCTAATATAAAAGCATTGATATAACCTGTTAATGTGCTTTAGGCTTCATTAAGCCTCCTTGATCATTTTCTGGTCTTCATTTGTGTCCTTGTGCTTTTAAACATCATATTATAAGCATTAAGTCTTCAACATTAGGCATTAATCCTTAAATTTGTTTTCTGATACTCTTTGCTGCTGCTTCTGACCTGTGTTTGTGAATATATAGGTTATGGAGGTGCTGGAGTGTTTGAATCAGGGTTAATGAGACTGATCTTTCAATAAACGTGCTTTAAACCCTCCAGGGATGTCTCCTCTATGATATTTGGCTCTGGAAATGTCTTTCTGTGCTCTAAATCACCTTGACTGTGACTGCAGAGACAATATGGCTTATCGCCCTTTGAAAATCTGCAAAACACAATAAACTCATTAAAAAAAAAAAATTGTGGGAGTGAGGAGGAATGTTTCGTAGGCTCGTGGAAGATGGAGGAACAATGATGGAAAATGGTGGATGCAGCAAAAATGTGATGAAAAACCATGGCGGAAAGCGAAAACACATGCAGATGAAGGTTGAGTGCGAGGTGAGTTGTGGACCGTTGGATTAGATCCATTAACGGTGATCTACGGTTGAGATCCTTCGATGAGGTCATTTGGAGGACAGATGAAAAGTAAGTGAACGGGGGTGAGATTAGATTAGGGCCATTAGATCAGAATAATCAACGGCTATGATCGCTTGATGGAGTCATTTGGGAGTATGGATGAAAAAAAAACGAAGGAGGTTGCGATTTAATGTGGGCCGTTATATTAGAACAAATAAACGACTATGATTAAACCTGAAATCACATTGCGGAGGGCAGTAAGGTGGAAAATCGGAGTGTTTTTCACACAACAAAAAGGGGGAAAGCGGAAATGCTCAGAAAAACGCGATTCCACTTAGCGCCTAACATGTGGAAATCTAAAACCGCCCATTTCACATTTTTTTGAAACGTTAAACCCTGGGTGCAAAAATTATGCGAAACGGAGCATCAGTCGTCGGATCGTGATGCATTGATTGGACGGTGCAAATTGCGTGTGATGGGAGGTAAGATGCACGGGTGGAAAGGTGGGTAGGGCCCAGATGACGTGGGATGGCTTTGCATGCAGAGGAAAGGCATCGGTTCATCGGGTTAGGTCCCAACCGTTGGATCTTGTGGATGAACAGTCGAGATTGAAAGGTAGAGTGGAAGTTTTGAATGGGGGAGGCAGAGGGTAAATGTATGGTCAGATGATAGAAAGCCCGATGGCCGTTGATCTTTGTAGATCAACGGTCCGTATTCTTTTTAACCTTTTCGTTGGGGAATGGAAGAATAACGAAGAATAAGGCTTTGGGAGAGGATGTTAAGGCCTTTAAACGCTTGATTGCGGGGCTAGGGTTGTATGAGACGGGGGATTTTAGGCCATAAGCCCTCTGGGGCTTAAATGTATTATAATGTAAAAACGTTGTTTTAGACCCAAAATCAGTGCTTTTTAGGCCAAATGAGGGGTTCCGGTAGGTAAAAAAAGGGATTTTTAAACCAAATAAAGGGTAATGTAAGGTTTAGGATGAAATGGGAGTTGAAATGAAGGATTTTTAGGAGTTTTTGTGAATGTAATAAGGATGAAAAATGGGGGATTTTGTGGGGGTGAAATGGAGAAAATGGAGGCCTTTTAAAAGCAGTTTCTTTCACAAAAAAATGAAGCTCATCAATGGAAAAAACAATGAAGATTTATTCAAAGGACAGAAACACATGAAGGCTTCAAGAATGATAGATTTTCAAGGGAAATGTTTCTCTTGAAGATTTAGAAACATACTTAGCCACCTATTTGCTATGCCAAAATTTTATAGGTGGCTAACAGGCTCCTACATTGCTTCTTCAAAAGAAGATGGCTCTGTCACGATACACTTTCTCATAAGAGCCATGTATCCAGTAAATCGATCAAGTGACTGTCTCTGTCTATGCTATGATGTAGGGACTCCTACATTCTGTGCCACATCAAGCTTTAGTCTCTCAGCTTATGTGGTACACTTTCTGCCTTGTCTGATGTTTGGTTTTGCATAAGTGGACTCCTCCACTCCATGAATCTCCTCCTGTGGCTGATCCATATCCAGAGGCTCATCTTTGGGAACAAGAAGTTCCTCCTCTGCATGAAAGTTTAGATCCCTCTCAAGCGAAAAATTCATGGCTTTCACCTCATTGAATTTTATATCCCGTCGCACAACAGTCATCCGACTGTCTGGAAAATACACACGATAGTTATGGGGTGTTTCGGTGTACCCCACAAATATCCCAAATTCTGCAGTCGGCTCCAGCATCTTCTTGGCGTCCTTTGTCACATGAATGTAAACAGGTGAGCCAAAAATCTTCAAATGAGAAATATCAGATTTCTTACCATTAAAAGCTTCTTCAGGTGTACTCAAGCCAAGTACTTTATGAGGACAACAGTTTTTCACATAAACCGCAGTGTTGCATGCTTCCGCCCACAAGTGCATCGGTAAGCCCTGGTCATGCAGCACCCACGATCATTTTGTTATTTCTCTCCGCGACCCCATTATGCTGTGGGTTATGAGACACTATGAGTTCTCTTCGAATTCCTTCTTTACTACAGAAGTCTTTGAATTCACCCGAGATGTATTCACCACCATTATCGCTCCGTAGAGCTTTCACTTGCTTCCCTGACTCCTTCTCCACCAATGCCTTGAACTCACAGAACTTTGAGAACGTTTCACTCTTCTTCTACATGAAAAAGGTCCAACATCTATGAGAATAGTCATCAAAAAATATAAAATAATACCTGTGTTTTTGTGTTGAAGTAACCGAGAAAGGTCCACACACATCTGTGTGAATTCTCTCCAGGATCACCGAAGCACGGTTCTCCTTCTCATGAAAGGTGGTCTTCAAAAACTTACCCATAGTACATCCCTTGCAGTGATTTGACTGCGCAATAGTACCCTTGGGAAGTCTAGTATAAATCTGCTGCAAAATCTTCAAAGCGCCATGGTGAAGATGGCCCAATCTCCTGTGCCATAATTCTCCCTCATCCCAGCTCACCACTTCTTCTGCTTTGCCCAACATTGCAGCACAACCATCTGCCTCCAGCTTGTAGAGATTCTTAATTCGAACCCCTATCTTCTTGGTTTGACCCATTGTTTTATGTCGAAGGAAGGATTTTCCCTCACTGAAAACAACATCATAACCCTTGTCTTCCAGCATTGTGACTGAGACCAAGTTCTTCTTCAGACTTGGAACATGCATAACATTCTTCAACAAGAATGGATTACAGGAATCCCTCTCAAAGGTAATGGTACCAATTCCATTCGCACTGTACCGACCATCATCACCCATCTCTATATGCATCTGGAGGTCCCTCTCCTCCAAGTCACTAAACAACTCTTTGTCTCCTGTCATATGGAAAGATGCACCACTATCAAGATACCACACCGATCCCATACAACGTGAAACCAAGCATGCGATCAAGGAGAAATCAAGTTCAAATTGTGAGGCTAAGGCCTCTCCAGCTGTAGATCCAGTAGCCTTCTTGTTCTTCTTCTTTTGTGGATAGTTAGTGGCGAAATTTCCATGTTCGTGACAGTGAAAACACTTCACTTTGGACAAATCCTACTTCTTGCCTTTAGCATCGGATTTTGAAGGATGTTTCTTCCCCTTCCCTTTCCTTGCTTTGGAATCCAAAGCAAAATTCTCTTCATCTTCATTCTTCGATGAAGATCCATCCCTGGTACCCTGCCTTATCTCCTCTTGCACAAGATCCGACCAAAGTCGCTCCCATCCCGACAGTTTCTCCCGTCCACTGACAGAGTCTTCGTAGCTATGCCAACTCTTCAGAAGCCAAAGGAGAGCCAAGCTCACTAAGTCTTCTTCATCAAAAGTAACCCCCACACTTCCCAGTTCATCCTTGCGGTGGACAAACTTCGTGAGTTATTTTGGAATACTGTCGCCTTTCTCCATTTTTATTTTTCTGAGCTTGTCTTTAAGCGCCAACTTCCTCTGGTCACTTCTGCTTTGGAAAAAGTCTATCAAAGCCTTCCACATTAAGAATGGAGTGGCTTTCTCATGAAGGCTGGACACAATATGGTCCTTCACACCTTCCAACAAAATCCTTCTCGTCTTTGTTGTCTTCTTTTTCCATGCGTCAAGTAATGCAGCATCGCTAGATCCCGGCTTAGGAACATCGCTATCGATGAAATCCTTCAGTCCATTATCCTCCAACACTGCCTCCATCCTGTCCTTCCAGGATATGTAATTCAAGCTCCCATCAAGGGCATACTCCAAACTCAACCCATTGAAAAACATTTCAATGTATACTCGACTTCTGCACCAAGAATCTTCTGTAGCAAATTCGAATTGTCCACCAGCACAAAATCACTTTACAATTGCAATCTTCAATCAACAATGCTCTGATACCATGCAGAAATTATATGCACTAATCATGCATATGTCCTAGATCCACCTGATTTCACACTATTTAACTTTATGCAAGATATTGAATCATTCCACTTGTTAATCTTTTGCGGAAAATTAATTGCACACACATGTAAAGTATAAATAAAAATAATCGCACATAACACAGTTGTTTTTTTAACCGGGAAAGCTTGAAGCTGAAAACCTCAACTATATATTATGTATCATGGAATCATATGACAATCCTCATACAAAGCTTATCAAGTTCTTAATACAGTACAATCGTCATACACTAATCAGGAACAATCTTGCAAATCCATGCACCGATCTTTGCCTCCTGCTAGCCTGCCTCCACTGCGCAATCCCTGCTGAAGAACAGCTTTGGATGAATTTGAATTACCCTTGCCTTGGCTACACAATCCTCATTGGAAACTCCAATGTGTGTGTGATGCAATCAATGCATCACTATAGTCACAACAGATAGTCTTTCTTGCCCTTTCACCTATCACTCCACTTTGTCTCCACTAAAACTGCCATGCACTGTAGTTAAATGCGGTATTGTTTAGTTGATTAATGAGTTATTATTTGTGAATTAATGAACTAATTAATTCACTCCACTCTCACTAGTGTATCATTCAGTTAGACTAGATACAACTAGCTCAACTGAGTCTAACTGAGTTACAATAAATACAACTCCATAACTACTTCTTTCAACTGTGTGATAACTATGCCACTTGAGTTCTAACTGAGTCCTCTCCATACATGGCTCGATGAAACCTTGAGGCCGTAATTCCTGAGTCCTTGATGTGCCACATACATGCCTTTGAAATTAAGTGCTCCAAGAGAATAAGTTGTTGTTTATTGTCGGATTATTATTAAGAGCTAATAATAATCGACATGCATCTATTTTTAGATCAACAATATATAAATAGACTTCACCCAATATTCTAAAAATATAATTTCATCTATTTTTCCAACTTGATCAACCATTCACAAATAGCATCCTGCAACTTCTGAAATATGATCATCATGTCTAAAAATAGACATAGTCTAAAAATAGACTTGCACCAAAAATAGCCTGCGGGCCCACTTAGTGAAGGCGACTCTTTTCACTAAGCTCATCATCTTGTTGAATCTCAACAATATCCATGGGTTTGTAGCTCTCTATGTGAAACTTACCTAGTATCTCTTTGGCATACTTTCCTTGAGAAACAAAAAGTTCACCATCTCGCTGCCATATTTCCAAACCAAGGAAATAATGAAGGAGTCCCATGTCCTTCATTTCGAACTCCCTTGCAAGATCATCCTTGCATGCGTGTATCAACAACTCATCACCAGTTAAAATTAGATCATTAACATAAAGAAAAATAATCAATAGCTTACCCTCAACCACAATCTAGTACAGGTTTTCATCAGCTTCACTTTTGGTGAAGCCTAGTCCAGTGAAATAGCTATCTATCAGAGTGTACCAAGCACGAGGTGCTTGCTTCAGCCCATACAATGCTCTCTTGAGTTGACACACATGCGAATCACTGTTGAAGATCTTGAAACCTTCAGGCTACTCTATTTACACTTCTTCCTCAATGATCCCATTGAGAAACACAATTTTCACATCCATCTGATGAATGCGCCAGCCCATTTGCATTGAGAGTGCAAGGATGGATCTAATGGAACAGTACCTTGCAACATGTGAAAAAGTATCATCATAATTGATCCCCTCAATCTGTGAGAATCCATGGGCCACAAATCTAGCCTTGTATTTCTCCAAACTCCCATCAGCAACCTGCTTTACCTTGTAGATCCATCTAGATCCAACAATTGATTTGTTGATCGGTCTTGGGACAATATCCCATGCACTGTTCTTGACAATGGAGTCATAATCCTCCACCATTGCATCAACACAAGTTGATTGCTGTACTGCCTCTTGAAAGGAAGATGGTTCAGTCACAATACATTTTATCATAAGAGCCATGTGTCCAGTAAACCTTTCTGGAGACTGTCTCTCTTTTCACTATGAAATAGGGGCTCCTACATTCTCTGCAGCATAAAATCTCAATATATTAGCTTCCGTGGTGCGCCTTATGCCATTTCTGATGGATGGCTTTGCATGAGTGTTTTCTGCCACTCCATGATCCTCCTCATGTGGCTGCTCCACATCTTGAGGCTCATCCTTGGGAACCAACAGTTCCTCCTCTGCATGCAAGCCCAACGCCCTCTCAAGGGAAAACTGCATGGCTTTCTCCTCATCAAATTTTATATCCCATCACACAGCATTCATTCTGTTGTTTGGAAAATACACTCGATAGTTGTGGGGCGTTTCAGTGTACCCCACAAAAATATCGATCTCACTTGTCGGTTCTAGCTTCTTCCTGACGTCTTTGGTCACATGCACATAAACAGATGAGCTAAAGCCTCATCAGGTTTCTTACATAAGGTTTCTTACCAGTGAAATCCTCTTCAGGTGTACTCATGCCAAGTATCATATGAGGACAATGGTTCTGCACAAATATCGCAGTGTTGCATGCTTCTGCCCACAAATGCATCGGTAGGCCTTGATCATGCAACATTGCTCTTGATGCACCCACATGTTGAGATTCAACAAGATGACGAGCTTAGTGAAAATTAAGCACTTCACTAAGTGGGTCCCGCAGGATATTTTTAGGTGTATGTCTATTTTTAGAATGGTGAGCATATTCTAAAGTTAGTAGGATGCTGATTCCAGATGGTTGAGAAAATTATATCTTTGGATGAATTTCTATTTTTAGAAGATTAGACAAAGTCTATTTATAGATCTCTAATCTAAAAATAGATGCATGTCCATTATTATTAGCCCTTAATAATCATCTGACAATAAATACCAACTTATTCTCTTGGAGCACTTTGTTTCAGTAAACAGATTTGACACATCAGTGGGCTGAAGGAATTACGCAATTCCTAGGATGGTTGGTGACTCTTGCATGGAGGACTTTGTTAATTGATAGTGGTAAGTTGTGACAGAGTTGGAAGAGTAGTTATGAGAGTTGTTATTTAGTTTAACTCATTTAAATGTGTTAAACTCAGTTGTGCTAGTTGTATCTAGTTCTAACTGAAGATACACTAGTGAGAGTTTAGTGAATCAATTATTTAATTAATTCAAAACTAGAGACTCACTTGCAACTGAACAAATACAATAGTTAACTACTTGCATGTAAGGTCCAGTGGAGACCCAGTGGAGAGATAGGTGAAAGGGTGAGATGGAATATTTGTTGTGAATATAGTGATGCATTCAATGCATCTACACAGACATTGGAGTTGCCAATGAGGATTGGATAGTCAATGCAAGGAAAGATCGAATTCATTCAGGGTTCTTCTTCATCAGGGATTGTGCAGTGGAGGCATGCTGTCAGGAGGCAAGAAATTGGTGCATAGATATGAAAATTTCTGCATGACAGTGTGTGATGATTGTGTATTGTACTGCGAGCTCTATGAGCTGAGCTTTGTATGAGATTGTTACATGTTTGATTGATATACACAATACATGATAGTTGGAGTTTTTATCTTTAAGCTTTCCTGGTAAAAAATTCTTGTTATGTGCGATTGATTTTTCTTCATATGTGTTCGCAATTAGCGATTTAATTTCCACAAAGAATTAAGAGGAAGGATTATGTATTTAAAATAAGATTAATTTGTTAGATCAAGAGAGTCTGGTAATATACATGAATCTTGTATAATTTCTTCACCACAATTGTTATGTTCTTTCTTTTAGCAACCCCATTCTGCTGTGGGTTATGAGGCACTATAATTTCTCTTCGAATTCCTTCTTTGCTGTAGAAGATATTGAATTCATTAGATATGTATTTTCCACCATTATCACTCCTAAGAGCCTTCACTTTCTTCCCCAACTCTTTCTCCACCAGTGCCTTAAACTCAAGAAACTTTGAGAATGTCTGTTCTTTCTTCTGCATGAATAAAATCCAACACTTACGAGAAAATTCATCTACAAATATCACATAGTACTTATGTTTTGTTGTCGAAGCAATAGAGAATGGTCCACACACATCTGCGTGAACTCTCTCAAGGATCCCCGAGGCTTAGTTCTCCTTTTCATGAAAGGAAACCTTTACATATTTTCCCATAGTACACCCCTTTCATGTGTCTAACTGCGCAAGTGTACCCTTGGGAAGACCAGTAGAAATATATTGCATGAATTTCAAGGCTCCATGGTGAAGATGTCCCAATCTCCTGTGCCATAATTCACCCTCATCCCGACTCACCACTTTGTCCGCCTTTCCCATCAATGCTGCGCAGCCATATACATCCAGCTTGTTGAGATTCTTAACTCAAATCCCTATCTTCTTGGCTTGTCCTGTTGTTTTGTGTCACAGGAAAGATTTTCCTTCACTAAAAACAACATCATAGCCTCTATCCTCCAACATTGAAACTAAGACTAAATTTTTCTTCAAACCTGGTACATGCATTACATATTTTAAATGAAAGGGTTTACCTGAATGCCTTTGGAAGGTAATGGTACAAATCCCGGTAGCACTGTACCCTCATCATTATCCATTTCAATATGGCTATGGAGATCCTTCTCCTCCAGGCTACTGAAAAGTTCCTTGTCTCCTGTCATGTGAAAGGAAGCGCCACTATCCAAATACCACACAGATCCCAATTCAATTGACACCATGCATGCGATCAATGAGAATTCAAGCTCAAATTGTGAGGCCAAAGCCACACTAGCTACAGATCCTCCAACCTTCTTGTTCTTCTCCCTTTGTGGATAGTTAGTAGCATAATGCCCATGCTCGTGACAGTTAAAACACTTCACCCTGGACATGTCCCGCTTCTTGTGATCTTTGGACTCAGATTTGGAATGGAATTTCTTCCCCTTTCCCTTCTTTTCCTCGGCATCCAAAGCATAATCTTCTTCATCTTCATTCTTAGATGAATATCATACAACACCTTGTAAACATTGATGAAGACTTAGGAAATTGGCATCCTGAGGATATTTTAGAGGAGGTTCATACTTTTCATACCCAAGATAAATATCTTGACAACCAAGAAATATTGGTTGAGGATGAAATCAAATATGAAATGGAAGAAAAAACAAAACCTTTAGGATCTCTACCTTTGTGCTTTGAGTCATTTCAGATTATACAAGCAAATTGGCCTCCTAAGAATCTATCAGAGGTGTTATCATTCAGATTTTCCTTGAAGTTGTTGGAAGAGGAAAGGGGTCCGAGGTAACCACAAACCAACCTTTAGATACATAATCTAGCCAATCTGTATCCAGAGAGGGCTCTCTCTTTAAAATTTAGCTAGTTGTAAAGTCCAGGGGTTTTGATTTTGTTTTGGGTTGATGGAATTCTTTAGCTGAGATTAAGATCAAATAGTTTCACTCCATTGGGCTAATGGAGTTAAAGGATTGGCTGCACTGGCTTAAGTTTTTTAACAAAAGATGGTTTATTAGGGCAAGATAATCAAATTAGAAACAATTATAGATCTAAAGTGAATGGAATGGAATTCAAACGGATGAAAGGCAATAAAGAATCTTTCAACACATTCAAGAGAAGAGAAATAGATTTATTATCAATAAAGAGCAGTTAAGTATTCTTTACTAAATAACCAAAGATGTATGAACTAGACAAATAGGAGCAATTAAGAATTCACTGTTTAAACTAGTTTATAAGAAAACATTTAGAATAATAACGACTGAAATCAGATTACACCTAAGTACTTTCTGATTTAATCTTTTTGTTAAATATCAAGATAATGAAACACAGATGATATTGTAAACAAATATTAAACTTCAAAACATGAGATAGAAATGACTTATTGATCCTTCATTTGACGCATGAATCCTGAGAAAAGTCTTTTGCCTCAATTCCTTGTCCAGTTTTGCCACGAAAAATTTCTCCAAAAAGCTCTTTATTCCAAAATATTCAATGTTACATCTGAGTATAAGAATCCACGCTCAA
Source organism: Pinus albicaulis (assembly GCA_034641835.2). NCBI lineage: Eukaryota > Viridiplantae > Streptophyta > Pinopsida > Pinales > Pinaceae > Pinus > Pinus albicaulis. Next base: position 126,784,976 of record CM076582.1, on the reverse strand, counting down.
TACTCTGATTGAGGGCTTATTTATACAAAAAATCATACAAAATATCTCTTAACAAAATGAGATATAATCTAAGATGAATCACAAATAAGTTACAATAAAAATAGAGACAAATGGTCTCATAGATAAGACAAAAAGCAACCAATGTTGTGCTGTTTCCTCCTTTTGAGAATGTGCTGGAGGCAGGACCTATATTTTAGCTCTTCGTTGTCCTCTTCAGTAATTTTTTTCTAACTGACTTGCTTCACTGATACTCTTTGTTTTTACTGATACACTTTAACTAAACTGATACTCTTTGACCTTTGTTTGTCCCTTTATCCTTTATACTGTAGTAAATAGGCAAAATTTGATATAAGGATAAATTTTACAAAAGTTCCAATAGATCTTCCCACCATTTATCTTCTGCTATTTTGGTCCGTTGAAGCTTCCTTAATGTTTCATCAGCCTCGATATATCTGAAGAAATTAGGCTGATTAGGAAACAAATGTCTTACTTCATGTTCTAGATAAAAAAGATTCTCTAATTTGTCATGAAGATTCCTTCCTGTAGGTAACGTTGCTTCTGATGAAATGGTTGAAGAACTAGCAATGAAATGATTTTGAGCATGTATGTCCAATTTCTTGACATAAGTTTCCAGGTCCATTATTTTATCTTCTGAAACCATAGGGCTGGGCAACCCTTTATTCAATAAAACATTAAACCTTTCTCTGAAAGCAATGATTTCACTTTGCATGTCAAAACACCTTCGTTCTAAATTTTGCATAAGAGTTCTTTTAGTAAAAACTCTTTTTATCTCCAAGATTGTTGCAGTTCTGTCCTGAATACCCACATTTACAAGTTGCTGTCTGGTTTGGGTGTTTAGAAACTGTATAAGCTGATTGGCTTTCTCAGGCCTATTTCCTAATTCTGCTCGTGTATTCTCAACTTCATCCAGAGCTACTTTGACCAAATCATTCTGCTCGTATATTATCTGGATTGAGGACCAAATATCTTTTATTGACTAAATAATATCATCCCAAAGAATGTCATTTATTTCTCTTAAAGGTTTCTCCAATGTGAGATCCCTTTCCAAAGCTTTAACCAAATTTTCCAACTTTTTGACTTCTCTTGTTTTGTCAGCAACAGTCATTTTTGAAAGATCATATTTCTGTTCCAAACTAATAAGCTGTAAATTTGTGTGCTGGAGTTCTGTTACTTGAAGTTTCAAGTCATTCATTTTCTTTACTAATTCTTCTGTACTCAAATTTGAAGTATTTACCTGTGATGGCTCTGCTGGTTGACCTGTTGGATGACTTGTTGTACCTGTGATAACCACTGTTGTAGACACTGGAACATTGGACTGCTTGTCTTTTAAAGCTTGTTCCAGTTATTTTTATGTTTCAATCAGTTGCTCATTCATTTTTAAGAGCAACTCCATCATTTCTTCTTCAGAATTCTTCTTTATTACTTCTTCAGTTTGAGGATGTCTGGAGGTTGGCAATTTCAACTGCTTTCTCAAAGCAGCAATGTCATCATCTTTTTTCTTGATTAGTGCTTCTATACCTTTGACATCCTTTGGATTGTGACCTAATCCAATTATTATTTCCTCCAATGTTTTTATCCTGTTATCTTTGGCTTGAGAAGAAGCCTTTTCAAGCTGCAATTGTGTATTGGTGTTCTCCAAAGAATCGTGTAACCTGTGAACTGCTATTGCCTTATCAGTCAAAGTAGAATAGATCATTTCACCAGTCTGCTTATGTAACTCAATCTGATCTAAATGATGGGTATCCTTTGCTAGGACTTCAAAGTTTGTCCTAATATAATCAGCAGCTGTTTGGGGTTGTTGCACCTTGGGTTTGAAATGGCTCATTAACATTTTGCACTGTTGGATGTCAAAAGCTGACATCAATCTTTCTTGATTCTTTGGAGCCATTTTCAGATATTGATTATATACTTGTATTTTCAGTGGATCATTCCTGGCCTTGATATTGATAAATGTCTTCTTTATATCTCCTGTATCTTTGACTGGTGTTTTGAAAGAGGATATTTCAACACTCTATTGCTTCTGTAGCTCTTTCCTTTGTGAGGTAGTGGATGCTTCACTGACTGTACCTGTTTTTTGACTGCCCAATTGTTCTGGTCCTTGACTATCAAGGATTTCATCAATAGATTCTACTTTTGGAGGAATATTCAATTTCTGTCTTTTGGCCTGAGGCTGTTGTGAAGATCCAATGAAAGGGGTAGCAGCTTCAACTTCTCTCCTTTTTCCCTTTTCCACATTTAATGGAGTCTGCAAAATTGACACTTCTACTGGATTGGTTTGAACGGAAGAAACCTGTACTTGATCCTGTCCCTTGGAAGTTTGAGGTTTTTCTGTCATAATGAATGTTTCTTTAACTTGTGTATCAATCTCTTTCTCTTTTCCCTTAGATGATACTGAAATATTTTCTTGTAACTCCTGCAGAACAATCCCAGCTGAGGAAGGACCAACTTCTGATCTTGGTACCTGTGCAAAAGAGTTTAGGTCAAGCATTTTTTCAAGATCTTTCATAACATTGTCTATATTGACCTGCTCAATATCCTGCTCTATCAATGTTCCTTCTATCCATTCATCTGTATTAGCATATTTTTCAATCTCTGGGATTCTTTGATGTATATATGGTGCTGATTTATTCTTCTTTCTTTTATCACAAATGAAGTTGAAGGGGTCATAAGGCACCCAATAGAAACTCTTTTGTAATATGAAATGGTCTTCTAATATCTTTTCAGCCTCTTCCCCTACATCCCTAGAGTTATAGATAAAGGGACCTAATTGACTTTTGATTCGGAGTTGAGCCTTCTTCTTTGCATTACAAAAATGAATTATATCAGAATTGTTCATCTGCCTGAAATATTCTAATGCAAAGATTCTCATGGGGACATATTTTGGCAATTTGAAGGGACATAATTCACATCCATAGGTTCTGACTTCTGTGTGATTTTGGTACAAGTACCAATCACCAAATTTGTATTGTTTTGAGAGCTGTAATTTTTTCTTGATTTCATTGCTGAGTCTTGGAGGAGAAACTCCTGTCAACAAAGTAGTTGCAGGGTGTATAAAAAGATCAATAAACTCATTATAGGAATAGGGAGAATCTCGAGAACTATACGTGACGGCTGACCAAAAGATAACAGACCTAGGATTCCCTTGGGCATCAAGCTTCTTGATATAGAAAGGGAAATTTTCCGACTGATAATAGAGCATGAGGTGGTAGATGACAGAGGAATACTTGAATACTTTCTCATTTTCTAATCTCATGAATTGATCATGGATTTTATCTGCAATGTATGATGCAACATCATACCTGACATCAGGAGGTTGTCCAGGGGTGAAAATAGACAATAATACTAGAGTTAAATGATCAACATATTCACTGGTATTAAAGCCCATTATAAAGGATATCATTTCCAAAATAAGTTTACCCTCCTCAGTGAAAAAAGCATACCCATAAGGGGGAGGGCCTTTAGGCTGATGATTAGGCAACATAAAGGTCTGGCAGATGTGGCTTAATTCTTCATGGGATAGTTTTGTGGATTTCTCAAGTAGTTCTCCCATGGACAGGGGAGTGAGGGCTTGGTCAGGTTGAAAATGTAGCATCTCATTGATAGAATGAGCAGTAATTGGGAAAAGGACATCTTGATTTGGGGATAAGACTGCTCTTTGGTTAGGATCATACTTTGCATGGAAAAAATGGATTATTTCAGCGAAAATATGGACAAAGGGAAAGAGGTACCGGGGAATATTAGATTCCCATAACCCAATCGTATCCAAGCCATTCAAATAATTGTCTCTACAGCGACAAAAAATTCGAAGAGGACTATCCAGAAAAACCAGGTCTTTGATTTGGAAATCTGTGTCAACTAATGATAAATAATCCAGGTCTCTTTGAGGGGCGTTCAATGGGGTGACGTTTAAAGCCATAGGAACTTCCATTTTTGGTTCTTGTGTATTCAAAAATGGAATTTCATCTTATGGTGAAGAATTGAGTAAAATTACAGGTTTCGACGGGAGAAACAGGTACAATTGCAGATTGGGAATTCAATTACAGTTCTTGGGATTAAGGAATGAACCAGCAATTATTTTTTTAACTCTGTTTCAGTGAAAGAAAAAGGAAAATCGAGTTTCTTACAGAGTTTAGTGCGAATTTAGGGTAAATATCTGTTTTTGGAGAAAACAGCGTTTTGAACAGATGCTGGTTAATGCAGATAATCTCCTGAGAGGCTTGACTGTAATTTTCTTCGACAGGATGAAGGTTGGCGGACTTCAAAAATTTGAAATTCGAAACTTCTGCAGGAAGGGTGTATTTGTTTTCTGCGTACGAAATAATGAAAACGACGCAAATTTTTGTTTTATTGGCAAAGTCGAATGGGGGGTGAATTTTTAATAAATGACGTCAACACGTACGGGATGAGTCATGGGGAAAGGTGGTAAGTGGTTTATTCTGCACCACTTTTGAGGGTATGCGGTTTTGGGCAGAGAGGCAGCGAATCCAAAAAACAAACGACGCATGGCCAGGGTACTATTTGAAAACCACTGTCATTTCACGCGTTAACTTTCGGATCGGAGATGGCTAGCAGAATTGATAAGAGTCGTCGATTTTGGAGTGATCAATCAAACGGTTTACGGGACGTGAAGTTGGCAGGTGTTTAACGGGCAGGACCTGACATGTTTTATTACGAATTAATCTTTTTGGGGGCATTCTGATTGGTAGGGATCGGTTATTAATTAATCATAAGGATTAATTAATCCCTTGTACAGTGGATGGTCGGGGATGAAAAATGCGCAGGGATGGATTATTTTCAAAGTTTGGTTTTAATTAAACTTTGAGTTTCATTTTTGTTTTAAACACATATACATATGTTTAAACGTTTTTCATATATTTTTATTTATACAATAATTAAATCAATGCGATTTATTTACTGTAGGGGGGCGGAAATAATATTAATGTTATATTTTAGCCAAAAGGGGGTATATTGTGGGTTTTTTATTTGAATAAAATAGGAATTAAATACTTTTGGCTAAAAAGTCATAATATAAGGGTTTTGGGGATATTACTATAAAAGGATTTATATATAATAGGAAAAGGTGATTTTCATAGGGAGTTAATATATAAATTAGAGTTAATATGACAAAGGGACAATGTAAACTCAAAACACTTAAATATAACCAAGAAAGTGAAGATTCAAAAGTAAATGGCATTATTATACTTTCATCACTTAGACTTAGAATAAAAGTGATTTTGAGGGCTTTTCATGAAATATTGAAGGATTTTCCTAAGTAAAATAGGATTTTACTTAGAAAAATATTTTTGAGAGGTGGATGAATGATTTTAAGCACTTAGGTTTATCCAATTATTGGGCCGAGGGTCCGGTCCCTCCAAAAGTCAAGGAAATGCCTTGAGCCCCTCTAATCTTCAAATACCTTAGCACTTATGGGAAATTAGTGAAATATTTAGGGAAAAATGAAGGGGAAGTTAATAATCTTGACTTTGCTTTGCTGTGAACTTTTCCAATGTAGTATCTGCCTTTGCACTTGTGATGAAAGTAAAATTGAGCACATTTAGAACCATCATTCATCACATGTAATTCAGCAACATCATCTACCTACCCTACCTACTTTACTCTACCATTTTTTCTTCTTTATTATGGTGCACTTAGACTGGAAAACCCTTATCAATCTTCTTTTTATTTTACATGGCAAACCTATCTAAGTCTACACTTATTACATCCAAGGGTTCATATTAAACTGTTGAGCTCCTTTTATTTACTCTACCTATCTACTTATCTGCCAAGATTAAACTGTTTGGCCATATATTTATTCTCTATTCTACAGCATGAAATTGAAAAATGAATGAGTCAAGTTTAAACAGTTTGACTCTTCATAAATTGTGGCGAAAGTTTGACAAACTGCACACAATTTTGTTTATTACATCAGAGCAAAAGGTAGTGGCATTTAGACTAGCACACTTTCCTTGGCCTTTCTTTTGGTGGGGTTCATTTTCTTTCACTTTTTTGGCCAATTTTATTTTTTCACCCTTTGATTTTTCTTTTAGGGTATACCCTCTTTACATTTTTTTAAATTTTTTGATTTTTTTTTTTTTTTTTTAAGAATATGGAACACCTTTGCAACAACAAAAAGGTTTGAACATATTACATAGTTCAACAAGTCAATCATGAAAAATGACACCTATTGGTATAGGAGTCTAACAAGAGGCACCTCATGAATCCCATGCTTATTGTTCCAAACATCAAGAAGAGTGGATTGAAGATAAAATCCATCAAGAAGTAGGAGAAAACCCACAGGTTCTCTCTGAAGACACAAGTGATGATTCATCACCCCTACTAGATGAGGCTTAGGAAGATATCTAACCTCATAATCAGTTTTCTCTAGAGAAGGAAAACAATTGTTGCCCAATCCAAAGAAAACAGAAAATGCCTCCTCCTTTAAATAAAGAAGAGACAGATTAGATGTTGAGAGTAAAACCAGCCTCTGAACCTTTATATAAGGAAAGTATTCCTGTTTTTATCATTCCTACCTTACCTACTAAAGAAATTGCTCATAAATAAAAAATGGAACAAATTGTTGTTGAGGTTGTAATACCTCCTCAAGAAGACATTCATCCTTGTGAGTAGTCACGAAAGGAAGAGAAACATCATAGTTCCATCCAGAGAAAGAGAAAGACACCACCCCTTTTAACAAAAGAAGAAAGCAATGAAATCCTAAGCATACAGCCAACATCCAAACTTTTTTGTAAAGAAGATATGTATATGTGTTCTATTGTTGACTTATCTACTAATGCATTTTCTCATACTGAAATTAAAGAACAGATTGATGCTGATACTAGAATATCTTCTCAAGAAGACCTGGTGCCAAAGAATGGTCCTGCTCATTAGGACAATGGCTCACAAATAGAAATCATTTGACTCAATCAGGGCATACCAATATTGCTTGAAAGTAGCATAACACTGCATTCTGAAGCTGCCAAATCAGATAATCATAAAGAGGGAGAAGAGATTCTTTCTCAAAAGAATCCCAAGGTTAGTCAAGTAAAGGAGGGAGTAATCCTAAATGAGGTCTATTTCTCAAATCCTCTAGGCCAGTTGTTATTCGAAGACCCCTTTGTTGTCTCCTTAGAGACCTTTAAAGAGGGAGTAAAACATGCCAAGAATAGTTTGTGGCAGAGCTTAAAGAAGATTTGGGGCGCTATTGTTAAGAAGAAGACAAAGTGGGAGTCGCTTGCCAACATACCTAGGAAGTGGAACAAAAGGCAATCATCTAGTCACTTACTTGATTAGCTATACTGGAAAAAAGAGTTCACCTAATGAATGTACATCATGTGTAAAGTTAGATTAGGATAGATAGGTGTGAAAAATAAGCTTAGCCTTGTGAGCATATTTTCAGTTCTAGATTGTTTGAAGAAAAAGTAAAAATAGAAAATACAAAAACAATAGAAAAGTAGAAAAGGAGGGCAGTTTTAAAAATAACAGAAAAGACGCATGTTCAAAAAATAGTCATGCTGAAAGTGCGCAAATATCAATTCCACTACTAGTGCTCAAAAGATATCTTGTTCAATTATCTTGCCTAATCATAACTGGACATGTTTTAAATTCATTGCTGATAATTTAGTAAAAGAAGTGATAGTCAAATTGTGTAAGCTTGACTTATCAATGAAAGTAGATTAGGAAAAGATACTGGTTCCACACGCTCAAAAAAGAACCAAAGAGGAAAACATGGATGAAAAATAAACTACGTATCCTAGCCCTGATTTTTCTAAATCTCATTTTGTGCAAAAATAATATTTGTGTGCAGCTTGTCTTTTATGCCACAAACACATGACAAATTAGACCGTCTAATCCTGATTTGGTCATTTTTCAATTTCATGTTTTTGTTTAGTGAATGAAATCCTGTCAAACAGCTTAATCTTGACAGTCAATCTAGCATAGGTAGAGAATCAAAGGATTTCTTCAGTTTAATCTGAACTCCCGGAGGATATAAGTGTAGAATTAGATAGTTTTTCTTTTTTAAAAAATATCATGTCAAAGTGTTTTCCAGTCCAAGTGCAACCAAAGAAGAAAAAATGCTAGGAAATATAGCTGGGTAGGTAGAGATGAGGTTGATGCTAATCATGTTGTAAATTTGTCAAAGAGCATCATTTCCAGGAATAGAATCAAGAAAAAGAGAAATATGCGCCAATGGATGAGGCACTGGTCTTCACAAGCCTGAGATCTGTAGTTCTGGACACCTCCTGAAAAGGAGCTGCCCTCCCCAAATGGAGCCACTGTTAGTGATCCAACTTTAGAATTGTTAAAGTTGTATTGAAATTACTCAAACAACCAAGATGGTTATTTGAAATTTTGTAATTTTCGATTATGTAATAATTGATCAAGATGATCATTAAAATTGTGAAGTTTAAATGTGCGACATCGATCGACATCAACTTCAGATGTGACTCTAGCAAATTTCCAAAGCGCCAATCAAAGACATCGTCAAATCGACCCGCGACAGAAACAACAGAGTTTGTTATAAGACTTATGTAAGTAAATATTGTTCTAAATATTTTTGTAAAGGTCGGAAATGTCTAATGTCTGCTTTTGTAAAAGCCTAAAATCTATTTCTAGGGAGAATTGTTATATTAAGTCCTATTCCTAAGTTTTCTAAACTTATGGACTTCAAAGTCCCTAGCACCAAAAATCAAGCCATAAACCTTTGAAAAAGGTTCGGAGGATAGATGTCAAAGTCTTAGGCACAAAGGTTTTATATTTTAAACCTACCAAAAACATTATTATAATTTTCAGATGTCTTGTTATAAAACACATTGTAAATGGGTTCGAACTAAGTCAAATTTCGAATATCAAAGTTCCATAAACTTTAATGTAACGTTCGGAGTACATTGTAATGGAGTTCGAATGTAAAGGTTTGGTAAACCTTATTGCAAAGTTCAGAAGTCATATATTATATGTCAAAGAACATTATGTAATGGGTCGGTTTCTATTAAAACTTATGTCATAAACCTTATTTCAAAGGTTCGATGTAATGTCGTATCAAATCCACAGAAACAACAGAGTTTGTTATAAGACTTATGTAAGTAAATATTGTTCTAAATCTTTTTGTAAAGGTCAGAAATGTCTAATGTCCACTTTTTTAAAAGCCTAAAATCTATTTCTAGGGAGAATTTTTATATTAATTCCTATTCCTAAGTTTTCTAAACTTATGGACTTCAAAGTCCCTAGCACCAAAAATCAAGCCATAAACCTTTGAAAAAGGTTCGGAGGATAGATGTCAAAGTCTTAGGCACAAAGGTTTTATATTTTAAACCTACCAAAAACATTATTATAATTTTCAGATGTCTTTTTATAAAACGCATTGTAAATGGGTTCGAACTAAGTCAAAGTTCGAATATCAAAGTTCCATAAACCTTAATGTAAGGTTCGGAGTACATTGTAATGGAGTTCGAATGTAAAGGTTTCGTAAACCTTATTGTAAAGTTCAGAAGTCATATATTATATGTCAAAGAACATTGTGTAATGGGTCGGTTTCTATTAAAAATTATGTCATAAACCTTATTTCAAAGGTTCGATGTAATGTCGTATCAAATCCACATTGTAAAGATTCACACTATGTTATAAAGTTAGAAAGGCTTGGGTTATATGTTTTTAAAACATTGTAAATAACCCACAGTGTTAAGTCCAGACTAAGAGTTATCAAACCGCGTCGGAAGGCAATGAAATGTGAACACACAAACTGTGTTGAAGACTGCAGAACCACGTGGTTAAGAAACCGCGTCGGAAGCCACAACAGAAAGTTCCAGAATAGTCGAAGGGAAGTCGCAATCATATGACCATAATGGTGGAGACCGCAACCACGTGGATTATGAACTGTCATGACATATGGCAAACCGCATCGGATAAGTCGTGACCGTCGGGAAGTTGCATGTGACCAGGCTTCAAGACCGGAGTTAAGACTGCTGAGATAAGACCTTGACCACCGGATTCAATAAAAAATATATCCGTTGGACTGTTCACACAGTGTAGGTAACGGACCCTGCGCGGTTAGCATAACCGTCGGAGAATACTTTATTATAAAGTATAATTATGGGTTTTTGAATTAATATCAACGCAATGATAAGGCAAAAAAAACCTATGTAATGAAACCTTTATCCAAAGGTTCATGAATGATGAGTTGGTTCGAATCCCTCATCACTAAACAATCTCCAACATATTTCTAAAGGAGGCAAACAGAGTTCGAATTTCCAGCCAACATAATGTGAGATGATGGCTTTCGAAGTGAATTAAGCATGAAGCTTAAGAACCGAGTTAAAGAGGTTCATGAATTAAGTTAAATTCAAAGGCCTTATAATCTTAACCAAAATCTTAAATTGGTTTATTGAAGATTGAGGCAGCAGCAATATTTGCCATGAATGTATGAGCTCTTATGTATAAAAGCAAGCATGTTTCTTTTCATGAGTTAGGAGTGTAGAGAGCACTTCATGAGAGGATAGAGAGCACTTCATAAGAGTGTAGAAGGCACTTTTAAATGAGAGTGTAAGAGAGCACTTCAATGGAGAGTGTGAGCACTTTTTGAAGAGAGGAGTGTTGAGAGTAAGTTCTCAAGAGAGGAGAGTTTTCCCTACTTCAGGAGGAAGTAGGCCCTCTTCAGAAGACAGATAAAGTAATTGGTGGAGAGTTTTTTCTTTGTAGGTTATTAAAGGAGCAAAGTGTCCTACTTGCATAAAGTCAGCATTGAAGTACGTTGATAATCGATGAGTTCAACTTCAACATTCTGAAACTTTTTCAGCCACCAATCTTTCGAAGTTCCTAATCGCTTCAGTCCTCAGTTTGTTTTAGTGTGCGAATCATCCATGTCCTTTCTTATGTGTTGAAAGAAAGGAGTTGTACCAGTTAGCCTGTTCAAGGGAAGGTCCATATCTGCAACATCAGTAGTGAAACTGATGATTCCTTGTAGCATATTTCTCTCGCCTTAAAGAATACAATGGACGCACAATTCTGAGGCTGACCCGGAGATGTAGTCCAGGTGGGACGAACTCCGTCACAAACATCTTTGTCTTATCATATAATTTGTGTGATTGATGTGAAATTGTTCAATATTTATTTCATGCCTAAACAATTAATTCTCATAATAACTGTTTAGTAAAATTGGCAATCACATGTTGTACAAGGACTAGAAACGATCTTGGTTAAAATTTCACATTTTAATAACCTGAGTGTTAATTGCTTTAAATTTCTATAGACAGAGTCTGTAGAGGGCAAGGTAGCCTCTGGATCTCATCCTTTTCTTAAGGGTGACATATCCAGTAAACTCCCCTACAGTCAATCTCTGAAATAGAACTAAGTAACTCAGGTCATTTTCAGATCCAGTGGTATCAGAGCAAGCTAGTTCTTTGCAGGTACAAGATGGGCAAGAACCCTCGCCAGCTTCCAACTTATCAAAGTTGCAAATTGTCAGGGCATGTTCAAGAAAATTGTCCAATGCTTCCGAAGGAAACAGTATCGACACCAGCAGCCCGGGAAGAACCCAAGTCACCTGCTGGAGACCAAACAAGTACTGAATGAAATTGGGTCGATTTCATGCCATATGCTTAAATTATTTTGTAATATCTAGATCTAGTAAGATTGTAACTAGGTTCAGGTGATCCATATGGAGATTCCTATGCTGCTGCCCCTGCGCTGTGCCTGCTCTCGCAGGGCCCTGCCCCTTCTGTTCCTGCTGCGTCCTGCTGTGCCTGCTGCCTCCTGCTGCGCCTTGCTGGCTGCGCCCTGCTGTGTCATGTCAATGACTAGGTCGGGATCCGACGGTTCTCTCTGCGCGTCCCGAGCTTTGCTAGGGCTTCTGCTGCGTGGCTGCCCCTGCAGCGGCCGGCCTCAGGCCTTCCCTATGGAGACGCTAGGTCCTTCTATGGATCCAAATTCTTCTCCTGCCATCGACGCCTTCAACCAGATTCTTTCCGGTTTGCATCAGAAGAAAAGAAACAAAGCATCCAAATTTGTTAAGAAGCTGGATGAAATTCCTGAGATCGCTTTGCCTCCGGAGGCCCCCATTCAAGTAGCTTTATCTTTGGCGGATCGAGGACTCATTGGCCAATTTACGGGTCTATGAACTTCTCCGAAAACTACCGAGCAATGGGTTAACAGGAACTGGGCTCCTCTGATCAAGGAAAATGTTACCTCTTACTTTCTGGGGAAAGGGTACTTCCTCTTCGAATTTTCCTCCAAAGAAGACAAAGACTTGATCTTTCAAAATGGGCCATATTTCACGGGTTCTCAGGGCCTATATCTGAACAAATGGACTCCGGAATTTGATCCGACTGTCGATGTTCCCAAGGCTATCCTAGTGTGGGTTCATCTTCCAAATCTGCCAGTTCACTGCTGGAACTGGAGTTCCTTGATACACATTGGCAACACTCTCGGGAAATTCATAGATCGGGCAAACAATAAGGATCAGTACGACTGTGCCAGGATCTGCGTGGAAGTAGATCTAGAGGTGGGTCTTCTAGAGGCTATCAAAATCAAAGTCAGAAGCTGGTATCATGTACAAATCTTGGACTATGAGAAACTGCCGTTCAAATGTAGGAAATGCCACGTTCATGGACACTTTGCTAGAAACTGTCCTTCCAACGTTGAGCCAGAGAAAGGGATTGAAGAGGGTTGGAACCAAGTCAAGCGAGCAAAAACCAATCATAAAGGGAAAAAACCGGGAGGACCCTCTGGAAAAGGCTCTCTTCAGGCTAATGTTCAACGCCTCCCCCCAAAAAGGCGCAAGAAAACAAGTTTGACCCACTAAGCCAGCAGTCAGAAAATCCTCCAGAGGTCGAGAATCAAAATCCAGTTTCTCCAAACAAAGGTTCTCCCTCAGTCTCCCTCAAAGGAACAAGTGCCGAAGAATCCAAAGGCATGACTTCAGAAGAAGAGGATGGAGGACAGCAGCCTGGGACAGTCAGAGGGTGAAGAGTAGGTGTAACAGAGATGACCCAATCTTCTGCACGGTGATCACAAGAGGCCTAAAACTAACAGAAAAAGAGCAAGACTACAAAGATAAGCCACAGTAGAAGTCAGCCAACTGAAAAACCTGGCCTTTAAAGTCAGATGCTGGTAAAATCAGCCCTAAGGCTCCAAGGGAGCCCACCAGAAACATAAATAATGAAGATCATCTCCTGGAATTGTAGAGGTATGGGGAGCAAAGTCAAGGAAGAAGCCATGAGAAGCTTAATAAGAACAGAAACTCTAGACATACTTCTCATCCAGGAGACTAAGCTGGAAGACGTAGTCTTCCTGCAAGCAAGCAAGAAGATTTGGTTCAAAAGTGAAGCTAGAGAAATCTCTGCCCAAAGTCGGATGGGATTTGGCATCTATGGTCAAAGAAATCTTCAAACACCTGAGGTGAAGAATACTATCAAGGAGCCACTAAAATGTGGTAACTGGATACTAAGAAAGACTCTGCCTTCTTCAATGTATACTCTCCAGTCAATGACGGGGAAAAAAAAGATTGTTGGGATTCTATAAGGCACCAAGAAGACGTGACAAATCTGGAAAATATATTTATTGCTGGAGATCTCAATCTCACTCTTCACTTGTTTGAAAAAAGAGGAGGTAGCGCTGTCCGAGACCCGGCAAGGGAATGGGCAGAGGATCTAATGCAGGACTAGGACTTGATGGATATCAAACCCTCTTCCAGTAAGTTCTCTTGGTCTAATAAAAGAGTAGGCCCTGGTCATATTGCTGCCGACAGATAGATTTTTCATTCAGCTCCCATCTGCTTTGGGATTAGAACCAAATGTACATTCTTACTTGGTCAAACATCTCACCATGCTTCTCATAGTTAGAGCTCCTGTCATCTAGATCTGGACCCATCCCTTTAGATTTAGTCCCCTCTGGGTCAAGGAACCATATTTCATGCAAATAGTCAAGGAAAGTTGGAGTCAACCTGTCAATGGATCTCCGTTCTTTATCTGGGAGGAGAAACTTAGAAGAGTGAAAGGAGTCCTAAAATGTTGGGTCAAAACCCTGTCTAACCCTATCACAGAAAGAAAAGCCATTAAAGTAGCTCTTGCCTCTCACCAATCTCATTTAGAACACGCTATAGTCACAGAGGAGCTGTTAGACCAAGAGGCTCAACTACAACAACGCTTTCATAAGGCTTGCTTAGCCGAAGAAGAATACTGAAGATTGAAATCTCGAAATCTCTGGCTCAAAGAAGGGGACAGGAATTCTGCTTTTTTCCACAAACAAGCCTAGGCCAGGCAATGCTTCAACACTATTTTTGAGATTAAGGAGGACAACGGCACCCACAAGGATTTTGAAGACATTAAAAAATCAGCCTTTTCTCACTTTCAAAACTTGTATAGTGAGGATAAGGACCTGGATCATCTCCCAGATCTGCTTGACATTATTCCTTCTGCAATCTCTCCTCTTATGAACGAGATCCTTGAGGCCAAAGTCACCAAAGACGAAGTCAAAAAGGCCCTTTTTGATATGGAACCGGATAAGGCACCTGGGCCGGATGGATTTTCTGCCAGGTTTTTTCAAGTTTGTTGGTCGATTGTTGAAAAGGATCTGCTCAAAATGGTTCAAAAGTGCCAAAATACTCAGAAAATTGGAGGCAGCACAAACTCCGCTTTCTTAGCCCTCATTCCCAAGGAAAAAGGCGCCAACAATTTCAGCAGATTCCGTCCGATTTCCTTGTGCAACACAGGATACAAGCTAATCACCAAAGTAATTGCAAACAAATTGAAGCTCATTCTCCCCAATATTATTCCGGAGAATCAAGGAGGCTTCATCAAAGGAAGGCAGATCGTGGACAACTTCACCCTTGTTCAAGAGGCAATTCATTCAAGCCTTCTTCGAAAAGAACAAGGTATGGTGATTAAACTAGATTTAGCAAATGCTTTTGATCGAGTTAATCATAGCTTTCTTTTAAAAGTCATGAGCAAGTTTGGTTTTGGAGAAAAGTTCATCAAATGGATCTGGGCTTGTATCTCGGAACCATGGATTGCCCCTCTTTTAAATGGAAGAGCCACTGATTTCTTCATAGCTTCGAGAGGGCTAAGGCAGGGGTGTCCCCTCTCCCCTCTTCTCTTTGTCATCCAAGCCTCTGTTCTCAGCTTCCTATTAGACAAAAAGATGCAAGATCAAGATAATAATGGACTGTGTATTGCAAGAGGGGTCAAAAATATAAACCATGCCTTATTTGCGGATGACACTCTGCTTTTTGGTGCTGCCTATCTTTCCTCTGCCTCTAAATTTAAAGCAGTTTTGGATGATTTCAGTGAAGCCTCAGGCAGCATTGTCAATAAGAGCAAATGTCATATCTTCAGCTGGACCACTTCGCCCAGATTGCTCTCCACTATTTCTAGATGTTTGGGTTTTGCAGCCTCCTCTACTTGGACCTCTTTCAAATATTTGGGTCTTCCCGTGTTTCTTAAGAGACCTGAAAGCAAATATTGGCTCCCTCAGCTTGAGAAATTCAAGTCTAGGATCCAAGCCTGGGGTTTTTCCTGGCTCAACGCTGCTGGCAAATCTGTCCTTATTAAATCTGTGCTTACCAGCCTTCCTCTTTTTCAATTTGCTGTGCTTCTTGCTCCGACAAACATATTAAAAAAAATGGAAGAGTTCATGCGGAGGTTTTTTTGGAAGGGTGGCAAACAGAATGATCACAAGATTCCTCTTATCAGTTGGGAAACCATATCTAGGCCAATTTGGGAGGGAGGTTTGAATTTCAAAAACCTCTGCCAACAAAACGTGGCTATGGCAGCTAAGTTTATATGGAGGATCATTGCGCCCAAGCCAGGCTGGGCCCAGCTGGCTCTCTGGAAAAAGTACTTCAGAGGTCCTCGTTCTAGCTGTTTAGGCAATGTGACTCATTTGCCTAATTCATCTTTTCTCAAACTGTATGCTAAAGCTGCTCCTCTAATCAATGAACACTCCTACTGGATCCCTAGAAATGGAAAAAAGATCAATATTTGGACTGATAAAATCATGAATAAGGACCCAATTGAAGACAGAGCCTCCATCAGA
Source organism: Pinus albicaulis (assembly GCA_034641835.2). Classification (NCBI taxonomy): domain Eukaryota; kingdom Viridiplantae; phylum Streptophyta; class Pinopsida; order Pinales; family Pinaceae; genus Pinus; species Pinus albicaulis. The sequence goes on along the minus strand of CM076582.1, from coordinate 126,768,932 downwards.
GCGCTGCGTTGTTGGATGGATAGAGAGGGGCTGTGTTCGTTGTGGGATATTTCCCTTTGGAGCGATTCTGTTTGGGCAGGCTGGAAACGTATTGAGGTGCCGGTTCATCTGGCCAACGAATGGTCCACGCTGCTCGACCTCCTCCATGGCTTGGCCCCCACGCGCATGAGAAAAAGAGATTGAAAAGGCTGGGGGCCGAATGCCAGTGGCTACACTGTCTCCATGGGATATGCCAAGATGAAAGAAAGGCCATACGTCCCACCTAACCCTGCACCTTGGCAGGGTGTCTGGCATTTTCCTTCTTGGCCCAAAGTCGATTTTTTTGCTTGGTTTCTCTGCCATGGCAAGATCCTTATGTATGATATTCTGCAGAGAAAAGGGTTTTACGGTCCCTCCATCTGCTCGCTGTGCAACGAAAATGCAGAGACTGCAGTCCACTTAATCCTCGATTGTAATTTTTCTAAGCAGATCTGGTGCTCCTTTATTCACAATTTGGATTCCAACTTTATGCTCCCTCGTTCCATTGCTGATCTTTTTTCTAATTGCGAAAACAAATATCTTGGCCCTCCTCCCAAAAATCAAATAATCAAAACTGCATGGGTTGCCCTGCCAAAGGTTATTTGTTGGCAGATCTGGCTAGAACGCAACAGAAGAATCTTCAGAAATATTAAACAGAATCACAAAGTCTTAGAAATCAAGATTAAATGCCATTTAAAGGAGTGCTTGACAGATATAATAGACGACTCCAATCTCAGCCAACAGGACATTGCTTGGGGATCATTCCTTGACTTGCATTTTCAGCCAGCAGTTAGAATCACTCCTCCTCTTAAAGACTGGCAAATAAGGAAACCTGAAACTGACTTTAAAGATTGGCTCAATTTGCACTCAAGGCACTCTCTCTTTTTTTATGGAGCAGCAAAGGGAAATCTGGGCAAAGCTGGTGCAGGAGGTGTTGTTGTTAGTCCAACTGGGGAAAAAATTCACTCCTTTGCTTGGGGGCTTGGACTTTCATCCAGCATCCAAGCTGAGGCTTTGGCCCTCTATCAAGGCCTCAAGTTCCTCAAAGATTTAAGTATAAGCGAAGCTAACGTTATAGGTGATTCCCAGATTATTATAAACGCAATGGTTTCCAATTCTCAAGCCTTGGATCTCAAACTGGCAAGGCTAATATCTAGAATTATGGCTTTGGAAAACGCTTTTCAGAACTTGAACTACTTTCATGTGCTGAGAACTCATAACAAAGAGGCGGACACTGAAGCCAAAAAAGCTATCCTCCTTTCAGCCGGGGTCAAGATGAAAGACGAAGAAGAATCCTGGGAACCCATCCCTTAAGCTGATTGTTGACATGTTTTACTGCTTGCTCTTAAATAAATTTGTTTGTATCTTCAAGCTGGGAAAAATCTCTGAAATCGAATTTATATATTTCTTATCAAGGAAGAAGTCTTCAAGTTTCAGCTGCATTCTCATTCTTAGCAGTGAGATGCATCAGGATTTAGACATCCTCATTGTAATCAAATTTTCGGCTTTCAGGCCAAGATGAATATAAATACAACATAACCGTTTCTGTCAAAAAAAAAAATATTGTAACTAGGTTATAGGATTGAATTCGTTTTTCAAAAGCGTTGTAAATAAAAATTTTGGAGAACCAAAAGTTCTTTTAGTTGGGAGGTGTGATCCAACTTTAGAATTTTTAAAGTTGTATCGAAATTACTCAAACAACCAAGATGGTTATCTGAAATTTTGTAATTGTCGATTATGTAATAATTGATCAAGATGATCATTAAAATTGTGAATTTTAAATGTGCGACATTGATTGACATCAACTTCAGATGCGACTCCAGCAAATTTCCAAAGCGCCAATCAAATACATCGTCAAATCGACCTGCGACAGAAACAACAGAGTTTGTTATAAGACTTATGTAAGTAAAAATTGTTCTAAGTCTTTTTGTAAAGGTCAGAAATGTCTAATGTCCGCTTTTGTAAAAGCCTAAAATCTATTCCTAAGTTTTCTAAACTTATGGCCTTGAGCACTGTTCACAAAACCACCATCATCGCGCATTAAATTTTGGACATGGGCCCGACGCGATATTGACGTGCACCGTCCGATCTGAGGTCGCTCATCGGACAGTGATCGCTCTCCAAAGAAGTCCGACAGTTAACCAGGATACAGCGCGGTCATTAAAGCATCTCTGTTTTCGATCTAATTTACAGATAGATGGCCCATATTTCATCGCCCTGATTCGTCGCCCAGTGAGCATTTTTGGACCCGGGGTTTTATTTCGCCTCAATTTTATTGAAAATATGAAGTCCGGGTGCATTCTATAAGGTTTTGATCATGGGATCTCCGCCGTTAATCGCTTGGGCTGCTCTCATCCGACGGCCCATGATCGTCCCAACTCTCGATCTTGAATTTTGATCATTTTTTCCTGAAACAGAGGTTTTTACCCATTTCTCCGTTTTTCCAAAAACTGACACCTCCGCTTTGACTTTTCGCCTCCACTCTCGACCGTCAATCTCTGCGCGATCGACGGCTCCGATTTAGTTCTTCCTCCATTTATTTTTGACCTCCTCTAAATCAATCTCGACCGTTGGATGATGCCATCCAACGGCCACACTCCCCCCACATGTCCTCTGAAGCAATATAACCTATACATGCAGGATTTCATAACATTATTTGTATTTTGCAGGGTTCCAATTATTTTTTCTGCTATGTCTGAAGAAAATTCAGAGGCAGAAGGTGACGATCCTCCCGCCTTCGATTCACCAGAGGAAACCATTCGCAGGAAGAAGCTCCACGTTTCATCAATCATTCATGAAGCATTGATGCCACATAACCCCTGCGCAGCCCTGCATAATAGCAAAAACCATGAATCGAGCACAGTCAGAGAGTATCAATGCCGAAGACAAAATATATCAAAACAAAAGATTAAAGACAGGTCTATGGGGATTACATCTAATATGATTTATCAAAAGCCTAATCCCCAATTAAAACACAGTTTGAAGGGAAATCATAAAGGTTCATCAGCTAGAAAGCCTTCACCGCCACAACTGAGGCAAAACGATCCCTCTAGCTACCGCGATGCCACCTATGCCTCAAAGCATTCATATCTGAGGCCGGAGTTATTGATGAAGATCAGATATTTGTCTCAAGCGCAGCCAGAGAGTGAATTCTGCAAAAAAACTTAATAACAAAACATCAACAGAGTTACTTTGACATCACACAGAGCCTCAAAGGTCAAGAAAATCTCCCACTGAGGTTAAATCTTTATGTAAACCATTTAATACAGAAGACACCTATGCAAGTTTCTTCATCGAGCCCCCCAAAGGCCGAGGAACCATTAAGTCCGTATTAATTATCTTTAGAGATTTTTTATTAGATCTCACCTCCTCATTCTTCTATATATACTACTGTAGAAGATGAGTGAGGGGTTGGTTGATGTAGTTGCTAAACATTGAAATGTAATTGAGCTTGAGACTTCTATCTGTAAATAGTGTTCACTGGCCCTTGGAGCTCTGCTCGTGATAAATAAGTTAGGCTGAGATGAGTAGATGATTTCTAAACTAAAGCATTGGACTTAAAGCTGTAACTGGTTTGGAGCATCAATACAAGCTGATTTATGGGATCCTGGTCTATGTTGACGGTGATGTTTTTCTCATTGTAACTTGTTATTTTGTTTCTGTTTTCACTATGTTTCATCTTCTCTTATAAAGAACAACATGCATGGAGTTAGGACCTACTGTATATCAGTACCCTTCTCTGACTGAAGATCTTTATCTTCATGTTTTCTTCCAATCTGTGCTATTTGGGAATGATTCAATTCAGTTTAAGCATAGGAATGTTGGCATTCCCTCGTCTTATTGTCTTAGCTGAATATTATTCTTAAATGTTATGTTCAATACTAGTTAAGTAGAGATGAACTAAGGAAGATATGGTGCGCCCTGGTCCTAGTTTTATCCTCAATGACTGTCTGAATGTTTCCCTTGGAATGTGTTGAAAGCTGGCTAGTTTAGAAGTACTTACCAGATCTTAGACCATCCTTTGTTATCATTAGTGTTTCCCCTTGTTTTTATATGTTTTTTATTGAAAGTGTATCAAAGGCTGGCTAGTTTAAAGGTACTTACCAGATCCTAGTTTACTTTCATGTCTTTCTTCAGTGTATGTCAAAATATGGCTAGTTTAAAAGTACTTACCAGATCTTAGGCTGCTTTTTGTTTCTTCATCTATTTATTTCCCCTTCTTGTTGCATCATTTCATTCCATAAATAAAACCTTAAAGAGATCCTTAGACATAGATGACTTGCCCCATGGACCACTCTTGCCTCTTGCTGTTTCAATTAAACCCTATTATGACTCCATAGCCCAATGGACTAAAACCTGCAGTTATCTATCTTCCTGGCCAAAGCTTATTCTATTTTCTTGCAACTTCACACCTTTGAAACTCTTTTCATTTAGAACTCTCCACCTCAGACAGTAATCATGCTCAACCATCCAAAAAACAAACAGAACCCTTGGCCTTCATAACTAGCCTAATATCATTACCCAAAACTTCAAAGACAAATCCATCTTTGCACTTATTGGAGAGATCCCTCTCCGGATTCAGGAGGGCTAGATCCTATAATCCCAAAGTGGTTGAAATAATGCTGTTTCTGTGATTGGACTTTGCCAATCTTGCTAATTACAGATTCCTAACATTTCTGGTGACTCCACTAGGGAAACTTCCCTTAAAAGCTTCATAAACATTGTGAGTAAAAAGCAACCTTTTTAAGCACTACCAAGAAATGGTAATCATGATGAAACTTGTTTGAATCAGTGAAAAACTAGGCAAACCCTAAGATTCTCATGAGTCCTTATCTAACCTTGAAATATCAGCTGGCTTAGCATAAGAATAGACTGTCTTTGTCTCATAACCGTAGCTAAGTTTTGGATAGAGTTAGTACATTATTAGAAACCACACAACTGAAAAATAACTCAGAAAACACAAAAATATTTCAGATTGGTATCCAATAAACATGGTGGTGGACCATAAAACCTTTAACCTCCTTAGGAGCTAAAAACTTCCACTTGGCGACTCCACAATCCTGAACAGACCTTAAGACTCCACTGGGAAGAACCCTTATCATTTTAATGTCATTCAAACTCAGTTAGAGGACTGTAGGATTAAAATTTGTGTAAAAAGATTAGTTAACCTCTCAAATATTGTCATACCTGGTTGAAATTTTCTTGTTTATTTGGGTCTAAAAAACACAGCATAGTGGCTCCTAGAAAGATTCATACTAGAGCCTATCATGACCCAGATCCACCTGAGATAGTTGATAACCCAGAAGGTATTCTTAGGAACTCTCCTAGGATTTAATCATCAACTATTTTCAGATCACCCTTGAGAGCTAATTCAGTCCCTGTAAATCTTTCAGCTCTACAATAATCACAAGTTGACTTAGTAAATCCCTTTAGAACTAGGTCTCTTGGTGATTTAGATTAGTTAGATTCTGAGTCTTCACTTTCTTCTCCTGAAACAAGTGAACATCTTGGTAGCAGAGAAACAACACCTCCTGATTTACATTTCCTTCACAACCTAGGTGTCTCTCATCCAAGATCAGATCAGAAATCTACTCCTGGTCCATCCACTTATTCTCACCCTACATCCACTGTTCAAACCACTCCATTCCATCCCACCTTCCCTCTTGTTAATCCACCTCTTGTAAATCCACCCCCACCACATATCATGGCAGCATGGTATGCTCCCTTAGTCCTTCCTGTACCATTAGTCAATATTCCACAGAACTATCAGTCCAAAATTCCATTATATGATGCTAGCAATGCTACAACTGCATCACAACATGTGGATAAGATGAATGAATACTTCGACAAAAATGAAATTGATGATGATTCTGTCAAGCTTAGATTGTTTTCTCAAAGTCTGGGGGGAGAAGTAAGAAAATGGTTTAAGGGCTTAACCCCCCATAGTCTCAATGATCTCCAAACCTTTCATCAAACATTCTTAAACAAATGGGAAGTAAAGAAGAATCCTCTCCAAGTCCTTTCTGATTATAAGAACCTCCATAGAAACACGGGGGAAAGTGTACAAGCTTACTTCACTAGATTTAATAGTGTATATAATGCACTTTCGCCAGATCTAAAACCTCCACAAGGCTTAGATTTAAACAAGTTTCCTGAAGGGTTTGACCCTGAGATGGCCTATCAACTGAGAGAGAGAAATCCTGCAACTCTTGAAGAGATGCAAAAATGTGCTCTCTCTGTGGAAGTCAACTTGATGGAGAAGAGAGCAAGAATGAAAAATGAAAAGAGAGTGTCATTTAGAGAGGAATCCATACCTTCTACTTCAAAATAAAAGATGGAAAAAATGATGGAGGAAATGATGAAGAAAATGAGCATCCTTGAGAGAGCACAAGCCAGCCAAAACCAAACTGCTCCTCAAAACAGAAACTAGAACCAGAATTAGAATTTTAAAAGGAACCAACCTCCAAACAGTCCTAGGGAAGATGATCAACAGATCACTCCTCCCTTTCATCAAAACTATATAAGTGAGGTTGAAGAAACAAACGAGATAATAGAGGAAGAGGATATCAACATGCTAGGGGTAGATAATGATGACTTTGAAGTTCATTATGATAGAAAACAAGGTCTATACACACCTTATGATGAAAAAAGAGATGATGATGAAAGTTATTATCAAGACATGGAAAATGTCATCATAGAGTCTCAAAGAGAATATGACCTTAGAAGCAAAACTAGTCAACAAACTCCCAACAATAAAACCTCTGACAAATCTTCACAAAATAGCACTACAACCAAGCCTAAAATTATCAAACAAAAGGATAAAATAGTGGTTGTACTTTCTGATAAAGGTAAAGAGAAAGGCACTCAAAAAAATGAAAAATAGAGTGCAGACCTTAGCAGTACTAACACTTCAGCTAGTACTCCTATCAAAATGATTTTTTCAAATGTAAATAGGACAAATCAGCAAGTTGGTGTTGCTGATAGACTGACAGCTAATAAGGCTGAGACCAGCACTTCAAAGAGTCAAATTCCTTTCAGCCTGGAGCAGGAAATTTCAAATATCAAAATCTCTATTCCCTTGACTGAGTTAGCTGCCCAGAATGTATATAGGACCCAAATTTTGAAGGCTTTGAATATAGAAGAAAATGAGGACACCGTCAATCTTAATGATGACCAGCCAGAGCTTATTTTTGGTCCTAAGATTGAAGGTAAGTATCAAGAGGGACCTATGCCTCCCTTTTATATAAGTTTAAACGTTCATGACAAAGTTTTGCACAACGCTATGCATGACTCAGGAGCTTCTCATAATTTAATGCCTAAAGATATAATGGAGAGCCTGGGTCTAGAAATCACCAGAACTTACAAAGATATTTACTCCTTTGAATCAAGCAGAGTAAAATGTTTAGGATTAATCAAATACCTCTGTGTTAACTTAGCCCAAATTCTAGCCAAATTCTTAGTAATGGATATTGTTGTGGCTGATGTGCCCCCAAAATATGGAATGCTATTATCAAGATCTTGGGAGGCTAAGTTACAAGGGACTATGCAGATGGACATGATCTATGCGACTATCCCTGTTTTCAATCAGAATAGAAGACTTTACAGGGAATCCCATATGAAATACACAATTACAAGTCAAGACCGACCACAAAACTCTCCTCTGTATTCTATAAATACAGGCCTTGATTCTTTTATTATGTTTAATGATGAAACACTTAGTGAACAAGTCACTTTAACAGGATTAATGGCTGATAGGGAGGAAGAGGAACACAACGGAGAAGTGTCAAAACAGTTTTCTGCATTTGAAGACATTAGCAAAGAAAACAAAGGTCTTGAACTACAAGTCAGGTGTCCATTTCTTTTAAAAAATAAAAATCAAGAAAACAACCCTTAAATAAACGAAAATCTTGGGGAATCAAAACAAATACAACTAAGTGTTGGGATTCCACAAAAACCCTTGAGCACGTTAGTTGAAGAGGACAGTAACCAGGATGAAACCGAAAATATTCCTCTGTGGAGTATGTATTTTGATGGGTCATGCACTAAGAACAATGCTGGTGCAAGTGTCTGGATTACCAACACTGAAAAAAACCACACAGAAAGCATTTATTGCAAATTAAAATTTCAGTGTTCCAATAACATATCAGAATATGAATCCCTTCTCTTAGGCTTACATCTATTGAAAAATTTAGGAGCCACAATAATTAATGTGTATGGGGATTTAGAGTTAGTCATTAGGCAAGTCAATGGGGAGTATAACGCAAATCATCCCAGACTTAGAGCCTACCGAAACGATGTCATGGACCTTTTGAAAACATTCGAGGAGTCCAAAATATTTTTTGTCACAAGAAAAAGAAATATTGCGGCCCACAATTTAGCCTTTGCAGCTAGAACATGCTTAATGCCATATGAAACCAAAGACTGCACTACTCAGATAAAATTTAGACCAGCCGTGCCCGATAACGAAAAGTATTGGTAGGTGTTTGACAAAGAGAAACAAATAGAATACTTCATGCAATTCATAAATGAATTCGAACTAAACAGTTCAGGCTCAGATTATGAAACAGACTGCAGTGAAGAAAATTTTCTTGGTGAATAAGAGACGTCTCCTGAACTTATCAACATTAATCTTCTGATTAGAAAACTTAAAAACAAAACTGAATTGAATGCAGAGTTAGAAACAGAAGAGTTAGAAACTCTGCACTCTAAAGATGAAAGTTTGCCCAGTAGTCTGGCACCTTTGGAAGAGTTGTTTGATTTTAATGATGTGGCCAGAAGACCAAAAATGGAATCTGTAGAGACTAAAGTAGAAGAGTGCAATATAGGCAGTGAAATTAAACCAAAAATGATTAAATTGTCTAAATATTTACTAGCTCACATTAAACTCAAATACATAGAGTTGTTTAAAGAATTTTCTGATGTTTTTGCATGGAGTTACGAAGATCTAAAATCCTATGACACTGAAATAATACAACACAAAATTCCCCTCAAATAAAACCAAAAGCCATTCAAACAGAAAATGTGTAGAACAAACCCTGTTCAGTTGCCTTTGGTTCAGAAGGAGATCATGAAAATGTATGAAGCTGATATTATTGTCCCTATTAGATACTCTGAGTGGGTGTTTGTTAGGAAGAAAACTGGAGAGATCATGCTTTGTATAGACTTTAGAGACTTTAACAAAGCTTCATTAAAAGACAACTACCCTTTACCTAAGATGGATCATATTTTACAAAGGGTGGTAGGGTCTAGAAGAATTTCTTTGCTTGATGGCTACTCAGGGTACAATCAGATTTTAGTTCACCCTACTGATCAATTAAAGACAACCTTTACTACACCATGGGGCACTTTCATGTATGTGAAAATGCCCTTTGGTCTAATGAATGTTGGAGCAAATTTTCCGAGAGCCATGGACAAAGCATTCTCGGAAGAATTGGGCTACTTCATCATTATATACCTTGATGATGTCACTGTGTTTTGAAAAACAGATGAAGAGCACTTAGCACACTTAATAAAAGTTTTTGAGAAATGCAGGAAGTTTGGAATATCTTTAAACCCTAAGAAGACACTATTTGGGCTCCAAGAAGGTAAACTTCTTGGGCACATTATTTAAGAAGAGGGTATTAAGATAGATCCAAAGAGGATTGAGGCCATAATGCAAATCTCTCATCCTCGAAACATCAAGGAGTTGCAATATTTCATTGGAAAGATTAAATTTTTGAGAAGGTTCATCCCCAACCTGGCTGAGCTCCTTAGGAATATCACAAACATGTTAAAGAAGGAGCAAGGGGTAAAATGGACCTTGGAAGCAAAGAAATCCTTTGAGCAGGTGAAACAAGCGTTAACCAAAACACCAGTTCTAATAAGTCCTGATTTTTCAAAAGATTTTTATATTTTTTCATTCACATCAGAACATACCATAACTACTGTCCTTCTACAGAAAAATCCACAAGGACAAGAGCAGCCTATTGCATTATTTAGTAAGGCATTGAGGGATGCTCATTTGAATTATAACATTATGGATAAGCAAGCTTTTGCTTTGGTTAAAGCATTGAAAGACTTCATGGTATACATTCTTCACTCACACATCATTGCCTTTGTCCCAAATTCAGTTGTGAAAGACATTCTAACACAGGACCCAGATGGTAAGAGAGGTAAGTGGATTGCTGTTATTCTTGAATATGATTTAGAGATACAACCCACTAAACTCATCAAAGGCCAAGGTCTAGCTAGATTAATGGCTGAATCCAATTTTGAAGTTCTTGATATTAATATGATTAATGCTTTAGATGACCAAGAAGAATTCTCAATTTCCTTTTTTGAAGACCATTTCATGAATTCCTCTTGGTATGTTGATATTGTGTATGTTTTGCTTAATTTGAATACACCTCCTAGTTTGACAAAAACAAAGGCAAGGTTCCTAAAGTTAAAAGTTGTAAACTATTTCATTGTAGATAGATGTCTTCATTGGAAAAATGCAAGTGGTGTATTGCTTAAATGTTTTCTTGAGGTTGATGCAGAGAAGGTTAAATACCAGTTCCATGAAGGAGAGTGTGGAGGTCATTTGTACTGGAAGACAACATCCAACAAAATTTTGAGGGCTGGTTTCTATTGGCCTACTCTTTTCCATGATTTGCACAAGATGATCATAGCCTGTCATAAATGTCAACTTTTTGAAGGCAAAGGAAAAATGCTACCCCTACCTCTGCATCCAATCACTGTTGAAGCTCCTTTTCAACAGTGGGGACTTGACTTCATAGGAGAAATACATCCACCATATCCTGCCCAGCATAGATGGATTCTCACTGCCACAGACTATTTCACTAAGTGGATAGAAGCCATACCTTGTAGGCAGGCCAATGATTCTGTTATTATAAAATTTATGGAGACTAATATTCTCTCCAGATTTGGCTGTCCTACCAAGATTATCACTGATAATGCAGCAGAATTTGGATCAAAGAAGATGGTTGAGTTCTGTCACAGATATCAGATAACATTGGGGCATTCCACAGCCTATTACCCTCAAGGTAATGGACCTGCATAATCCTCAAACAAAATTTTAGTGAACATAATCAAGAAAATTTTGGAGGACAATAAAAAGTCTTGGCACACAAAGCTGGTCCATGCACTTTGGGCTGACAGATTGACTTTGAAGAAATATATTGGTATGTCACCTTTCCATCTTGTGTATGGTATTGATGCAATTTTTCCAAACAACCTTGGTGTACCAGTGATGAAGTTGATTCAAGAGTTGCAAATTGAAGAAAATGACATGATCAGAAGAATAAATCAGATAATTCATCTTCAACAAACCAGAGAGGAGGAGTATAACAGAGCATTACAGAAGCAGGAGAGCATTAAAAAGCTTTTTGACAGAAGAACAAAGGCCAACAATTTCAATATTGGGGACAAAGTTTGAAAGTGGGACTCAAGGAGGGAAGACAAGGGCAAGCACGGGAAATTTGACAATTTATGGCTTGGCCCTTACTCTATCCATTCGGTTGCTGGTAATAATGCATTTTTATTGTAGGAGTTGAATGGAACAGAATTGTTTTGGGGGTCTTGTCAATGGCAGGATGCTTAAGCATTACTTCTCTTGATCCATGTTATGTTTCGGAAGCCTTTTATCTTTTTTCTCATTATAAATATTTCACCCACCATTTCATTCAAAATCATAAAAATAAAAAATACAGAAACAAAGAAAAGAGGGCAGACTATGGAAACAAGAAAGGTATAGCCCCATGCCAAAAAGAGAAACAAATCTGAAAGTGTGCAAGCTCAAATTCCACCCTTGAAGAACACACTTCTAGTTAGTCAAACTGTCTAATCTTGACTAATTAGTTTTGAATTTTCTACTGATAGGATAGTAAATTCGATTTGCCAAACTGTTTAATCTTGGCCTATCAGTAGATAGTTTAGGATAGAAAATTAAAGGTTCAAACATGCTCAAATTCTGAACCTAAGTTTCCAAAGAAAATGACTCAAATCTGCTTTAAATTCTGAGTCAAAAGATGTAAAAATCTTGTTCTGAACAGCTTAAAATCTGAACCAGTTAGCAAAGGAAAGACAGCTCAAGTAAGAGTCAAAACAGAGCTGCAGAAAAGTGGAAGGAAATGCTTTCAAATTTTAGATCTCAAGCCTTCCATTTTGTTTTAAATTTTGTGCAAAATAATGTCTATGTGCAATTTGTTCTTATGCCATAGACCAACATCAAGTTAGACTGTTCAATCCTGACTTGAATGCTTTTAAATTTCTGTTGTAGAATTTAGAGAATGAAAGTCTGTTGGACAGTTTAATCCCAACAGAGAGTAGACTAGGTAGAGAATCATATGGGCTCAACTGTTTAATCTGGGTTCATGGAGAAATAAGGAGTAGAAATAGATTAGTTTTCTTGTTTTCAAAAGAATAAAATGTGGTGAAATATTTTTCCAATCCAAGTGCACTTTAATGAAGAAAAAATGCTAGATCAGTAGGATTGGGTAAGTAGAAAGCTTGTATTGATAAAGATCCATTGTTTTTATGACTGCTAATATGTTTTCAAAGCAAGATTGTCCCAGCAAAGGAAAGGTAGCCCAATGAATGAGACACAGATCAGCCTCCCAGAGAATGCAAGTCTGAAGTTCTTGATGCATTCAAGAAGGCACCATCCCCAAGTGGAGCCACTGTTAGTCACTAGTGAAATTTATTATACCAAAAGGTGGCTAAAACTCTTTGGAGCCTTCAAGGAACAAATTTTATTGCTAAAAAGTGTTGGCTCTTGAAGACTCTTGAAAGCCTCATGCCTCTATCCCAATCTTCACTACTATTCCTATTCTACATTCAGAAATCCTGCTGATTCCCAAGAAAGAATACTGCTGCAAGCACCATTTTCCTTTTCCCCTTCTTCCAAAACTAGCCTCATCTTTTCCTTTCTTTTTCCCATGAAATCCTTCATTTTCATGTTTTTCCCATTTTTCCTTCATCAAAACCCCTTTGATAAGTTTTAAAGACTCCTTCTTTGCCTTATCGAAACCCTCAAAACCTTTGAAAATCATTGAAAATCCATGAAAATCATGTTTTTTATATATTATAGAATTAAGCCCCTTGGGCTAAGTCTTTAACCCTTCCCCTCCATGCGTCTTGGTGCTAGAACCAAGCGCTTATCACATCGCTCAATCGCGATTAGACCTTCCTCCATAAGCCCCAGTCATATTATTTTCCAAATAACCCACGACCCCACAGTCGGGTGCCTATCCGCTTTGAATAAATATTTTCGCCCCCAAAGTCTAAACCTTCGTTTTATATGAATTTGTCAGTTTTATTATGGAATAAAATTTTCCGCCGGTGTAAAGGTTATCAACGATCTCCGCCGTTGGTCTGATCCGCAGATCGACGGCACGTAATCTATCACTCTGGTGGTCCCCGCCAGCCATTCACTGGTTCAAAACCAAGCAGATTTCATCGCACCGCTTTTGAGAGTGGGGTGGTTTTCTTTATTTCACAGCGATTCCATTCACCGCCCGACGTGTGGCCTTGAGCACTGTCCACAAAACCGCCCTCATCACGCATTAAAGTTCGGACATGGGCCCGACGCGATATTGACGTGTGTCGTCCGATCTGAGGTCGCTCATCAGACGGTGATCGCTCTCCGAAGAAGCCCGACAGTTAACCAGGATACAATGCGGTCATTAAAGCATCTCTGCCGTCGATCTAATTTACGGATCGACGACCCATATTTCATCGCCCTGATTCGTCGCCCAGTCAACATTTCTAGACCCAGGGTTTTATTTCGCCTCAATTTTATTGAAAATATAAAGTCTGGGTGCATTCTATAAGGTTTTGATCGCTTGGGACACTCTCATATGACGGCCCACGATTTTCCTAACTCCCGATCTTGATTTTTGATCATTTTTTCTCGAAACTGAGGTTTTTACCCATTTCTCCGTTTTTCCAAAAATTGACTCCTCCGCTTTGACTTTTCGCCTCTGCTCTCGACCATCGATCTCTGCGCGATCGACGGCTCTGATTTAATTCTTCCTCCCTTTCTTTTTGACCTCCTCTAAATCAATCTCAACCATTGGATGATGCCATCCAATGGCAACGCTCCCCCCACATGTCCTCTAAAGAAATATAACCTATACATGCAAGATTTCATAACATTATTTGTATTTTGCAGGTTTCCAATGGTTTTTTCCGCTATGTCTGAAGAAAATTCAGAGGAAGAAGGTAAAGATCTTCCCGCCTTCGATTCACCAGAGGAAACCATTCGCAGGAAGAAGCTCCATGTTTCATCAATCATCCATGAAGCATTGATTCCACATAACCCCTGCGCAACCCTGCATACTAGCTAAAAACCATGAATCAAGAACAGTCAGAGAGTATCAGTGCCGAAGACAAAATATATCAGAACAGAAGATTAAAGATAGGTCTATGGGGATTACGTCTAAGATGGTTTATCAAAAGCCTAATCCCCAATTAAAACACAGTTTGAAGGGAAATCATAAAGGTTCATTAGCTAGAAAGCCTTCACCGCCACAACTGAGGCAAATCAATCCCTCTAGCTACCACGATGCCACTTGTGCCTCTAAGCATTCATATCCGAGGACGGAGTTATTGATAAAGATAATATATTTGTCTCAAGCGCAACTAGAGAGTGAATTATGCAAACAAACTTAATGACAAAACATCATCGGAGTTACTTTGGCATCACATAGAGCCTCAAAGGTCAAGAAAATCTCCCACCTAGCCTAAATCATTATGTAAACCATTTAATACAGAAGACACCTATGTAATTTTCTTCATCGAGCCCCCCAAAGGCCGAGGAACCATTAATTATGTATTAATTATCTTTAAAGATCTTTTATCAGATCTCACCTCCTCATTCTTCTATATATACTACTGCAGAAGATGAGTGAGGGGTTGGTTGATGTAGTTGCTGATCATTGTAATGTAATTGAGCTTGAGACTTCTACTTGTAAATAGTGTTCACTGGCCCTTGAAGCTCTTGTTGTGATAGATAAGTTAGGCTGAGATGAGTAGATCATTGCTAAACTAAAGCATTGGACTTAAAGCTGTAACTGGTTTGGAGCATCAATACAAGCTGATTTATGGGAACCTGGTCTATGTTGACGGTGATGTTTTTCTCATTGTAACTTGTTATTTTGTTTTTGTTTTCACTGTGTT
>CM076582.1:126580051-126753655 GCA_034641835.2 Pinus albicaulis | reverse complement strand
TAAATACCAACAAAAGTGTCCGATACTTCATTATAGTTTTAGCAAAGAAATAATGCAATAAGCACCACTTTACAAGAGAATTCTTCCAAACAAAGAATTTATCAAGCGAAAAAAAAAAATCGACAATCTAAGCATTTACCTCTGGCAGTAAATTTCTGGTATTTGATCTATTTAGAACCAGATCCCAACACTCTAAACGTGAAGAAAACCGAAAAGTCATTAGGTAGGCAAAATAATGGGTCATGGACTCAATTTTTATCGGCAAATTCATTTTAATCTCCATGATAAAGCAACAGATTCATCATAAAGACACTAAAATAAGAAATGATCCATGGAAACCCAAATACCGGACAATCCGCACAGAATCCATAGAATTCTAAAAGCAAATGAAAATGGAAAACTACTCCAAAAAAAATTGAAATGAAAATCTTTACGGTACCTGTCACTTCGAAACTCTTTGCAATGAAGAATTGTTCAAACAATAAAAAATTGGTAGAAATTACAAAAGAACGGACAATCGGCACAAAATCCATTGACTTTTACAGCAGAATACGCAGCAGAATTATCGAAAGCCAACAACCGTCCCCAATAACCCAAAGCAAACTACCACGAACACTGAATTTAGCAATCGGTTACTTAAATACTGGTAATTAAAGATTAATAACTGAAGAACATCCTAACCTTCAACCAGCGCCGCCTTATTTCTGACATCAGCACCATAATATACAGCCCGTCCAGACCTCAGAGCCTCCGCGAGAATCGAACTCCGCTCGTCGTTCTCATCTAAAGTATTTGTGCGAGCTAAATCAACAATTCTTACGATCCATCGCCCGGATTCCAGAAGTTTCCGAACAAGATGACGAGCCACAAATCCTCGTCCTCCCGTCACAACGCAGCAATCAAAATCCAATGCTGGGAAATTTTTTAAACCCTCCTCGATCGCCATTGAGGGAACTCGAAGCGAAATTGAAGAATTTCCTTGTGTCTGTGTGTATTTATTCGTGAGACTCACATCTTTTGTTTGCATGAAGGGCGTAGATAATTCGTTGTTTGACGGACAGATTCCCGTCTTTTACTGTGGATATATTTTAAGCAAATTTAGTTAGGTGTGGTCGGTTGATTAAAAGTTACTTTGTCCGCCTTTTAAGGCAAGCAAGGAGCGTATAAAATTTGTTTGCCTTATTATTTTGTCTTATCCTGGAGGTATGCTTTTGTGATTTAAAATTATTTTATCTTTATTTTTATTTTTTGGTTATGTTGATTAAAAATTTCTTTATACTGGAGGCATGCTTTTGTGATTTAAAATTATTTTATCTGTATTTATTTTTTTATTTTGGTTATGTTGATTAAAGATTTCGGTTTGGACGATGCTTTATTTATCTTATTTTTATCCTTTATTTTAATTTAGTTCATTTTTCTCCCCTCGCCGTAAATGCAGCATTCCACTTAAAGAAGATAGCTTTTTTATCTTTAGCTTTTATTCCACTTAAACAGTAAATATAGCTTCGATGGCTTGTAGCTTTTTTTATTAGCTGTCTTTTCTTTCTTTTATATATATTCAAGCGAGAGGAGGTTGTGTGGTGTGTGGTGTGGTCGAACGAATATATATAGTAGGTGTGGGGTGGTTAGGTTAATTATTGTTATTTTAGGGAGAGGATATTGTATTGAGTTTATGGTTACATTTATATTATTTGTAACGTCCCTCTTACGACTACTAAATTTTTTTTTTTTTTCTTTATAGGTGTATTTTCAAATTCCTTTAATTCCATTCATAGTAAGTTTATTTCTAGTTCCCATATACAATAGGTTCTAATGCCTCTTTAAATCAATATATATCGTTCATATATACTTATATGAGAAATTTATTCTCTTACCTGGAATGTCTGTTTACAACTTATTTTAAATTGGACACCTTTCAATATATCATTATACTGAACAAAGTTTAGTCAACTATATCCACCCTATATATAGTTGATTGTATATATTATACTAACCCAAAGTTTAGTCAATTATATCCACTATATATTTTTGCTTTGCTATCCACCATATGTTGTTTTTGTTGGCATTTACTCTTATCTTCCATAATTCATGAGGATTAATGTATATTCCATTTTGTGTTTTTATGGGACTAATATATCCCTAACCGTCGAACGTATCATGGCAATTGAAGTGATCGGAATTTAATTGATTTTACATATAAAAATTGTCACATTTGTAAGGGATCGCATCACTCTATTATTGCGTCCCTAATACATATATATTGCCATGGCAGATGGTAGTATAAATATTACCCTTCAAACCTTTGACTTCGTTCTTTTAGATGCAGGTCGATATTCTATAATTCCTTTCCCAGGGTTCAATGGTCACATGTTTATATATTTTATGAATCTTCGTTTTGTAAGCCTAAGCGTTCACGTTTTGACCTTGCGTGATTTGTAATGTCGCCACTTCTTTCATAACCGTCGTTTTGGTACAACGCATCAGGGTACAGAGACTCTCTTTTTTCCTGTTGTGTACACGCCTTGGGTTACCCAACCCTAGCTGGCATATGCCTACGCATTGGAGTATGGTTCCCGTGGTGAGTCTTTACTCCACTCGTACTGTGACAAGGCCGGTGTATCTACGTGCCTTGAGTGGTTGATTTAACAAATGTGTTTGTTTATTGTTATCTCGTCAACTGGCTCATATGACCATCTCCGAAATTTTAATGCATTCATTCCTTCGTGCGATATATATGGCTGGCGATTATTTATGAAGCTCATCGTCGAGACCAAGGTCTCAATCCACGCCAACCTTTCTCAGATTAGTACGCGTGGACAGTGAGATTTGCTCCAATTTAGGTTTTCGACTCAAAATAAAATTTGCCGCCCTCATGTTATTTCTCTTTCTAGAGTGTTGACTCTCGTTTGCTACCAGAGTTCGGCTCTCGTTTGCTACCAGAGTTCGACGGCGACACGAGAGGGTTTATGCACCCAGGTAAAATTGTTTTTGCCTTTGTTAATTTTTCTTGTGATCATATCTCAGAATTACCTCAGGTTATAGATTTCATTTTGTTCTCGATTTCTACTATCGTTATACACTGTAAGCTTTAATTCTTGTTTGTGTTTATCTCGACTTCATTGTGTAGCTCAAACACCAACAAATACATAACGCAAGAGGCGTTTGCGTCCCTCACGGCCAATCTCGTCGTCTCTCTTCAGAACGAATTCTGTGGTGAAGCTAAATTTCGATGATGGTATTCGGCCCTTCTTGCGTTTGCATCCTCGTCCGAGTTTTCCCAAGGTGATTTGAACGAAGTTTTGTCCATGTATTCCTTCGTTTTCGACAGATAACCATCATCCTTGGGGGTTTACGTATCATTTGCCTTTGCAGAGGCGTTTGCATTTAAAGGATGAGCAAAGAGGTAACTATTTTGGCGGCGACCTTCATGAGTTTGCCTTACAATTTAATTTAATTTAATTCATCGTTTTCCTCTTCTTATCTATTCCATCGGTTTGGCGCAGGTGAGCTACTACTCTGAGGTGGATTGGTATTCTCAGTGATTTCCCTACAATTGATCCCCGGAGGTCGTTAACATCATTTTTTCTTTTTTTATCGTTGATTTCAGGTCGGTATTTGTGACTCGTTGCATTACTCCGACGAGATATTTCTTCATAACTCATTATGAATTTCTAAAAGTCGATACCCTGAAATTTTCTCAGGAACTCATTAATTGTAAATTATAAGTGGTGACTAGTCTTTCGGGAGATTCAGAAATGAAACCCCAGCAATACGTCTGTTGATTACTATGTCGGCAGAGTTACATTCTCTGTTAGTGATTGACTGTGGACTGTTTAAATAACTGTGCAGGAGTAGTTTTGGGTTTCTCTACTCTGTTATTATAAATATCATAACGTATCCAGATGATACACATAATTTTTTCATGTTTAACTTTCCATTCATTTAACTACCAAAGTAACACTCACCGATGATTTTGTGAACACTAAATAATTTTACTTATGTGCACTCCGGATGTCTCCGAGAAGTTACTACAGCAACTGAATTTTCGTTTAATTCACCACTGGAATAAAATAAGAGATAGGAGACATATTTAATAATGTCTTACCAGTGTTCTGTTTTCAAATTTAACTTCTGTACACATTTAAAAGTGTTATGTTTTCTAGTATAATTGTTCATTCTTTTAGGTACTTGGATAATTCCAGACTTTTCTAATGCTATGATGGCGATAAGTTCATAAGGTTTTGATAATAACCTCATTGGAATTTTTTTTTTCTTGACAGAATTCATGTGTCTATAATTTTTCATGTCTAGCATGCCATGTTAATCAACGATATTATCACCTTTATATCACAGGCCTTTGATTTCATTATAAATAGCTTGGTAGCATATTAACTATACATCTGTACTTAGGTTTTGAGTTAGATTAATTCTGTTGGTAGACATAGAGGTATACATGTAGCACCTATTCATGGTTTTGCCATTTAATTGAATTCTGTATACTTTAGCTATTGGTTCATTGCATTGGTACCAATTGTTATAACTCATTATTCCCATTTATTTATGTCACTACTTATATTAAATAGATGTAACTTATGTCTAGCTTCAGTCATCTATGATGCATGTAAGGATACTTTGCTTCTTTTTTCTATACACAGTATTTAGTTAATAATACAGAAGCAGATTAAAGTTAAAATGTAAGTCATCTTTGGGAAAAGATGTATTCTCATATTTAGACCAACACTGGTTTAGAGATTCTGCTGAATTCTTTCCCATAGATATGATTCTTACAACTGTACAAAGCTAAGAGGATAATTTTCTTCTACAGACTTATGTTAAATGTAGAGAATAACAATTGCAAAATATTGATCTACTTAGCATCTACCATATTAAACAATAACTGATGGTGTAAACATTAGTGAATCTTAAACATACCACTTCTGCAATTGACCAACCTCCCAACCTTGGAGTTCTTCTGTCCTCAAGAACTCACCCTCGAGCTGAGATCATCTCCTAGAACAGACCAACCTCTAATCTGTTCAGGAATAGCTTATTTAAGCTTTTGCTCCCCCAAAGCCTGTTTCTAATTTTGCGTCTAGAATATCAGGATGTTTTTCTTCCTGTTTGCCTAGGCTTCCCTTATTTAGGGATTTTTAAAGCTGCTTTCTGCTTTTCTCAGCTTTTTACCTCTTCCCAACTACTCTCCACTTCATTGGGGAAAAACTAGATTTTTCCTCAATAATCTAATTTGGAAATAATTTATTTCAAGGATTTTTGAAAGATTTTTGGGGAAAGTATTTGCCTCTTTCCATCCTCATGGATTTAGCAAGTGATCTCATAATTCTCATTTGGTCAATCTGCACAGAATTATTTTATTTATTTTTCATAATTAAATATTTAAGTACATCCACAAAATACTTATTCATTGGGGTCCACTCCCCTTTGGATTAAAGTTCAAATGTCTAACTTTGAAAAAGAACATAAACTAGGGGTGTTACATATTCCCCCTCTGAAAGCAAACACCGTCCTCGGTGTTGATATTTAACTACTAGAGTTCATTTTTTTTCAAACAAAAATGGATATTTTTCCATCATCTCAGCTTCTCTTTCCCAGGTAGCTTCTTCATCATTAAAGTGCTTCCATTGCACCTTTAATCTTGCTACTGTTCGATTCCTCAATTCAATTTCTTCCCGTTCCAATATTTGGAGCGGTTCTGGAAGGAACTCCCCTTCTGGTTCCACTTGTATCACATTCCAATTAACAATGTGAGAAGCATCATGTATATATCTTTTTAATAATGAAACATGAAACACATCATGCACTTTAATATGGGGTGGTAAGGCTAGTTTATAAGCCATCGGTCCCACCCTTTCTAACACCTCAAAAGGACCACAATATCTAGGAGCCAATTTTGCACAATTTCTCGCATAAAGTGTGCTCTTTTTGGGTTTAATACGCAAATACACATGTTCCCCCACTTTAAATTCTTGATGTACCCTCTTCTTATTAGCATAGTTTTTCTGGCAATCTTGTGTTGTCTTGATGTTTCTTTGTATTTGTTTAACAATTCTTTCCATCTCTTGTAAAGCATCTGGTCCCGACATTAGCTTGTCCTCGGGTTGGCTCCAGCTCAAAGGAGTACGACATTTCCTTCCATAGAGTGCCTCAAACAGACTCATTTTAATGGAGGATTGATAGCTGTTATTATAGGAAAATTCAACTAAATGCAAGTAGTCTTCCCATTTTGATGGCCTATCCATCACATACATTCTCAACATATCCTCCAAAATCTGATTAGTTCTCTCTGTCTGACCATCTGTCTAAGGGTGATAGGCAGTGCTAAAATTCAACTTAGTGCCCATGCCCCCAAATAGACCTTTCCAAAAAGCTGCTGTGAATTTGGCATCTCTATCTGAAATAATTATCTTTGGGACCCCATGTAACCTTACTATCTCTTTTAGGAACACTTCTGCTACTTGGGTTGTTCCAAAAGTAGATTTTACAGGTATAAAGTGGGCAGCTTTTGTTAAAGTGTCTACTACTACCATAACTGAGTCATGCTGGTACTTGGTTCTGGGTAACCCTGTTATGAAATCTATAGAAACGGTATCCCATTTCGATTCTGCAACTGGCAAGGGATTTAATAGACCAGCTGGGTGTTGATGTTCAACTTTAACTAGTTGGCATTCCATGCACCTAGTCAAATATTCTGCTACATCTTTTTTCATTCCTAGCCAAAACAACTTCTTTTTCAAGGCTATAAGCATTTTCTGATATCCTGGATGTCCTGCGTATGGCTGTTTATGGTATTCATCTAGGATCTCTCTTTTCAAAGACTCTACATTGGGGATGTACAATCTGTTTTTATAGCAAATCAGCCCTTTCTGGTTTTGAATATATTCATCCATTTCCTTTTTTAGTATTTTCACCTGTAGATTCTCATAATTTGGATCCTGGTCTGCTACCTTTTTCACTAGATCTTCTAACTCAAAATTAGCACTACTTCCAATATTGTTTATATTTTGACAAGCATTTCTGCTCAAGGCATCAACAATTTTATTTTCTTTCCCTCTGATATGTTCTATGTCCATATCAAATTCACTCAGAAAAGACAGCCATTTGGTTTGTCTCGCATTCAAATTAGTTTGGGAAAAGAAATATTTAAGACTAATATGATCAGTCATCAATGTAAATTTTTTTCCAAGAAGATAGTGTTGCCACATCTTCAAGGCATGAATAACAACAGCCAATTCCAAATCATATGCACTATAGTTCTATTCATGTGTCTTAAGTTTCCTAGACTCATATGCAATAACTGAATTTTCTTGCAAAAGGACTCCTCCCAACCCCTCTCTACAGGCATCCGTACATACAAAAAATTCTTTACTAGGATCTGCAATTTTCAGTATAGGGGCTGTAGTGAGTTTTAATTTTAATTTTTCAAAACTATTTTGGCATTTTTTAGTCCACTCAAATTTGACACCCTTTCTTTGTAGTGAGGTTATGGGATATGTTATGGCAGAAAATCTTTCCACAAATCTGCGGTAATAATCTGCAATCCCTATGAACGATCTCACTGCTGAAACATTAGTTGGCACCGACAATTCTCTAATATCCTTTATCTTTTCAGGGTCAACAGCCAACCCTTGTTCAGAAATAATATGACCCAAGTATTGGATCTTGTCCTTATAGAATTCACATTTAATGAATTTGGCATATAACTGGTTTTCTTTCAAAGTTTGCAACACTATCCTCAAGTGCTCTCTATGCTCCTCCTCACTTTTTGAATAAACTAAAATATCGTCTATGAACACTAGAACGAATTTATCCAAGTACTTGTTTAACACACTGTTCATTAAGCACATAAAGGTGGCAGGGGCATTTGTCAAACCGAAAGGTAGGACTACAAATTCGTAGTGACCATACCTGGTTCGAAAAGTTGTTTTGCTAATATCTTCCTCCTTAATTATGAGTTGGTGATAACCAGTTCTTAAGTCAATCTTTGAGAATACTGAAGCCCCTCTCACTTGATCAAAAAGATCATCAATTCTAGGCAAAGGGTATTTGTTTTTAATTGTCAGCTTATTCAGCTGACGATAATCAATACACATTCTAAAAGTTCTATCTTTCTTTTTCACAAACAGCACCGGTGCTCCCAAGGAGACACACTCGATCTGATATAACCCTTATCCAGCAATTCTTGCAATTGCATTTTCAGTTCCATGAGTTCAGGGGGACTCATTCGATAAGGGGCTCGGGAAACAGGTGTTTCTCCTGGCACCAAATCGATTGAAAAGTCAATCTCTCTTTTGGGGGGAAGATGAGGAATCTCATCTGGAAAAACTTCCTTAAATTCTCTCACTACTGGCAAGGTATCCAGCAGATTTTCTTCAGGTTGTTGTTCTAATTCTTCAACATGTACTACATATACTTGATATCCTTTCCTAGCTATTCTTTTTAATTGCAGTGCTGATATTTGTCTTACAGAGATGGGTTTTGGTTTTCCCTTAAGAATAAAAGGTTTCCCTTCTTCATTTATGCAATGCAGAGTTTTATCCCAATAGTTCATCACATCCTTTCTCTTTTCCAGCCAATCCCTCCCTATCAGCAAGTCATATGAGCCTAAGGGCAGAATGTTTAAATTCACTTCTGTCTGAAAATCATTTAATTTAATTACTGTTTGCGGTAATTTATGTGTTACCTTCCTCTTGGTTCCAGTGGCTAACTAGACCAACTAAGACTGCTGAAATTTTTCAGTTTTGAGATTGCATTTTTCTACCACTTGTGGACTAATGTAACTCAAAGAAGCACCTGGGTCAATTAAAACAGTAACAGATTGGTCAGCAATCTTACCTTCCATTTCAACCATGGTAGCTTGATGTTCTGCTTGTCGATTTTCCAAGGATGCACTGATAGTGGGTATATTTCTTGCTATATCATTTACTGTGGTAGCTTCTCGATCTCTCATAATCATCTGAATGTTTCGATAGGGACAATCCCTCAACAGATGATGTTCTCCACAACCCCAGCATTTCAAAGGTTCCCTCATTTTAACTGTGCCTTCCTTCTTATTTCCTTCATCTAGTTATTTGGAACCAACTTGAGACTGAGCAGTTTGACTTTCTTTTGGTTTATTAAACTTTTTCTGCTGATGATCCCTGCCAAAATTCTTTAAATAAGTTGGTTTCTGTTCCTTTCCTTTGATTTCACCTTTGTTTATCCAGCCTTTTCCATGCTCACCCTTTCCTTTAAACTGCTGGTAGCATAATCTAGCTTTTCTCACTGCTTCGTCCATAGTTTTTTGGGTTATCAAACTCGATCTTCTCTTTGTACACAGTAGGCAAACAGTTCAAAAACCTTTGTACCTTGGCCTTCTCTTCCCTAATGTAAGGGACATATCTCAACAGATTTGTAAACTTGGTGACAAACTCATCAATAGTAAGCTGTCCCAATCTAAGCTCATGAAATTCCTTTGCTTTATCATCATAATAACGTTAATTTAAATAGCGGTTTTTTTAAACTTAACCTGGAAATCTTCCCAAGTAACTGTCTTTTCATCAATGGCATGAACCATTTTTGTCTCCTCCCACCACAAGGTAGTCTTACCTTGTAGCTGGTAGACAGCTAATCTGGCCTTCAGATTGCTTTCATATTCATAGACCTGGAAATACTTAATCATGTTCAACAACCAGACTTCAGCATCTTCCTCCTTCTCCCCATCATAGGAGGGAGGTTTGATCTTTCGGAATTCCCCCTGTAATTCATTTTTCTGCTTATACTGATGCCTAACAGCATCATCTTCCTCGGACTCATCATTCTTCTTCTTTCCGGAACCTTCACCTTCTTGGCTGTTCCGCGAAGTTAATTCTCTGATGAGCTTTTCCTGCTCCTCACTGGCTAATGACAATCTGTCATTCTGGCTTCTTAGTTCAGCCAGCTTTCGTTGCAGACTGTGCAACATAGCCATCACCGGAGCGTTAGGATCTGGTGTATTATCTTCATCACGCAGATCAACATAAATTTCATCACTTCCAGCCATTTAACTTTTCTGTTTCCGCAACACTGTACACTAAACAACACATATCCGTAATAAATTTTTTTTTTCCAACAATAAATAATTTATACAGTGCACATAAGAACAGTGAGCACAACAACAACAACCCAGTTTATGTAACCTAGGCTTTGATACCATTTGTAACGTCCCTCCTACGACTACTAATTTTTATTTTATTTTTCTCTATAGGTGTATTTTCAAACTCCTTTAATTCCATTCATAGTAAGTTCATTTCTAGTTCCCACATACAGTAGGTTCTGATGCCTCTTTAAATCAATATATATCGTTCTACTTATATGAGAAATTTTCCTTTTTCCCAGTAATTATTCTCTTACCTGGAATGTCTGTTTACGACTTATTTTAATTTGGACACCTTTCAATATATCATTATACTAAACAAAGTTTAGTCAACTATATCCACCCTATATATAGTTGACTGTATATATTATACTAACCCAAAGTTTAGTCAACTATATCAACTATATATTTTTGCTTTGCTATCCACCATATGTTGTTTTTGTTGGCATTTACTCCTATCTTCCATAATTCATGAGGATTAATGCATATTCCATTTTGTGTTTTTATGGGACTAATATATCCCTAACCGTCGAACGTATCGTGGCAATTGAAGCGATTGGAATTTAATTGATTTTACATATAAAAATTGTCACCTTTGTAAGGGATTGCATCACTCTATTATTGCGTCCCTAATACATATATATTGCCATGGCAGATGGTAGTATAAATATTACCCTTCAAACCTTTGACTTCGTTCTTTTAGACGCAGGTCGATATTCTATAATTCCTTTCCCAAGGTTCAATGGTCACATGTTTATATATTTTATGAATCTTCGTTTTGTAAGCCTAAGCGTTCACGTTTTGACCTTGCATGATTTGTAATGTCGCCACTTTTTTCATAACCGTCGTTTTGGTACAACGCAACATGGTACAGAGACTTGGTTTTTACATTAAATTTTTTTAATTTTTTTTACATTAAAATTTATTTATTTATTTATTATTATTATTATTATTTATTATTTATTTTTATTTTTATTTATTTATTTATTTTCTGTTGTGTACACGCCTTGGATTACCCAACCCTAGCTGGCATATGCCTACGCATTGGAGTATGGTTTCAGTGGTGAGTCTTTACTCCACTCGTACTGTGACAAGGCCGGTGTATCTACGTGCCTTGAGTGGTTGATTTAACAAATGTGTTTGTTTCTTGTTATCTCGTCAACTGGCTCATATGACCATCTCCAAAATTTTATTGCATTCATTCCTCCGTGCGATATATATGGCTAGCGATTATTTATGAAGCTCATCGTCGAGACCGAGGTCTTGATCCACGCCAACCTTTCTCAGATCAGTACGCGTGGACGGTGAGATTTGCTCCAATTTAGGTTTTCGACTCAAAATAAAATTTGCCGCCCTCATGTTATTTCTCTTTCCAGAGTGTTCGACTCTCGTTTGCTACCAGAGTTCGGCTCTCGTTTGCTACCAGAGTTCGACGGCGACATGAGAGGGTTTATGCACCCAGGTAAAATTGTTTTTGCCTTTGTTAATTTTTCTTGTGATCATATCTCATAATTACCTCAGGTTATAGATTTCATTCTGTTCTTGATTTCTACTATCGTTATACACTGTAAGCTTCAATTCTTGTTTGTGTTTATCTCGACTTCATTATGTAGCTCAACCACCAGCGAATACATAATGCAAGAGGCACTTGCATCCTTCATGGCCAATCTGGCCGTCTCTCTTCGGAATGAGTTCTGTGGTGTAGCTAAATTTCGATGATGGTATTCGACCCTTCTTGCGTTTGCATCCTCGTCAGAGTTTTCCCAAGGTGAGTTGAACAAATTTTTGTCCATGTATTCCTTTATTTTTGACAGATAACCATCATCCTTGGGGGTTTACGTATCGTTTGCCTTTGCAGAGGCGTTTCCATTTACAGGATGAGCAAAGAGGTAACTATTTTGGCGGCGACCTTCATGAGTTTGCCTTACAATTTAATTTAATTTAATTCATCGTTTTCCTCTTCTTATCTATCCCATCGGTTTGGCGCAGGTGAGCTACTACTCTGAGGTGGATTGGTATTCTCAATGATTTCCCTACAATTGATCCCCAGAGGTCGTTAACATTATCTTTTCTTTTTTTATCGTTGATTTCAGGTCGGTATTTGTGACTCGTTGCATTACTCCGACGAGATATTTCTTCATAACTCATTATGAATTTCTAAAAGCCGATACCATGAAATTTTCTTAGGAACTCATTAATTGTAAATTATAAGTGGTGACTAGTCTTTCGGGAGATTCAAAAATGAAACACCGGCAATACGTCTTTTGATTACTATGTCTGCAGAGTTACATTCTCTGCTAGTGATTGACTGTGGACTGTTTAAATAACTGTGCAGGAGTAGTTCTGGGTTTCTCTACTCTGTTATTATAAATATCATAACGTATCCAGATGATACACATAATTTTTTCATGTTTAACTTTCCATTCATTTAACTACCAAAGTAACACTCACCGATGATTTTGTGAACACTAAATAATTTTACTTATGTGCACTCCAGATGTCTCCGAGAAGTTACTACAGCAACTGAATTTTCGTTTAATTCACCACTGGAATAAAATAAGAGATAGGAGACATATTTAATAATGTCTTACCAGTGTTCTGTTTTCAAATTTAACTTATGTACACATATTTAAAAGTGCTATGTTTTCTAGTATAATTGTTCATTCTTTTAGGTACTTGGATAATTCCAGACTTTTCTAATGCTATGATGGCGATAAATTCATAAGGTTTTGATAATAACCTCATTAGACTTTTTTTTTTTTCTTGAGAGAATTCATATGTCTATAATTTTTCCTCATGTCTAGCATGCCATGTTAATCAGCAATATTATCACCTTTATATCACAGGCCTTTGATTTCATTATAAATAGCTTGGTAGCATATTAACTATACATTTGTGCTTAGGTTTTGAGTTAGATTAATTCTGTTGGTAGACATATAGGTATACCTGTAGCACCTATTCATGGTTCTGCCATTTAATTGAATTCTATATACTTTAGCTATTGGTTCATTGCATTGGTACCAATTGTTATAACTCATTTTTCCCATTTATTTATGTCACTACTTATATTAAATAGATGTAACTTATGTCTAGCTTCAGTCATCTATGATGCATGTAAGGATACTTTGCTTCTTTTTTCTATACACAGTATTTAGTTAATAATACAGAAGCAGATTAAAGTTAAAATGTAAGTCATCTTTGGGAAAAGATGTATTCTCAGATTTAGAACAACACTGGTTTAGAGATTCTGCTGAATTCTTTCCCATAGATATGATTCCTACAATTGTACAGAGCTGAGAGGATAATTTTCTTCTACAGACTTCTGTTAAATGTAGAGAATAACAATTGCAAAATATTGATCTACTTAGCATCTACCATATTAAACAATAACTGATGGTGTAAACATTAGTGAATCTTAAACATACCACTTCTGCAATTGACCAACCTCCCAACTTTAGAGTTCTTCTATCCTCAAGAACTCACCCCCGAGCTGAAATCATCTCCTAGAACAGACCAACCTCTAATCTGTTCAGGAATAGCTTATTTAAGCTTTTGCTCCCCCAAAGCCTGTTTCTAATTCTGCGTCTAGAATATCAGGATGCTTTTCTTCCTGTTTGCCTAGGGTTCTCTTATTTAGGGATTTTTAAATCTGCTTTCTGCTTTTCTCAGCTTTTTACCTCTTCCCAACTACTCTCCACCTCATTGGGGAAAAACTAGATTTTTCCTCAAAAATCTAATTTGGAAATAATTTCTTTCAAGGATTTTTGAAAGATTTTTGGAGAAAGTATTTGCCTCTTTCCATCCTCATGGATTTAGCAAGTGATCTCATAATTCTCATTTGGTCAATCTGCACAGAATTATTTTATTTATTTTTCATAATTAAATATTTAAGTACATCCACAAAATACTTATCCATTGGGGTCCACTCCCCTTTGGATTAAAGTTCAAATGTCTAACTTTGAAAAAAAACATAAACTAGAGGTATTACATTATTTTGAAATTGATTTAAAAATATATATATAATTTAATTATATATATATATAAATTTATTATCTTTTGATAATATTTTAATTTATTTTCCTGTGATTTAATTGATTATGAAATAAGCATATTATTGTTCAATATATAGATTAATGAGTAAAAAATATAAAAGCCTAATCATAAATTGTAGTCATGCACTCATTGCTCAATATATAGATTAATAAGAAAAAATACCTTTGCAGCCCAGTGTTTAGAATACGTCCAGTTATACCATATCTCAACGTTTGAATTAACAACGTAATTTAAAATAAAAAAACTCCATCAAAACTTAGCCTTTCGTCAACTCCTAGATAATATCCAACAATATCTTCACATGAAATCCAAATGTGAACCCGACGAGCAAGTATATTTATCCATTGGGAAGAGATTATCATATAATGTTACATTTATCTTTTTATAATCATTTAAAGCTTAACTTCTACTTATCTTTTTATTAATTCATAATGTCATATTTTTTTGGTAGACTAATTAAGAAATATATAGCATTTACTCTCTCGAGTAATTAATATATTTTTTTATTTTAACTTGTTTCCATTTTTTATATATATTTTTAAAAATGATATATTAAAAAAAAATATATTATTATATTTAGTTGTTAATAATTAATGAAAATAGTCATTTGTAAATTTTAGTTTAGATTTACTATCATTATTTAGGAAAAAATTTGTTATTTGAAATAACTTACTAATGATTTACAGGGCTTCTTTTCATTTGAGGAAGATGAATCCTTAGGCAATCAAAAAGTAATTTTAAGTCTTACTTCAAGATCAAATGTGGTTTCAA
Source organism: Pinus albicaulis (assembly GCA_034641835.2). Taxonomy (NCBI): domain Eukaryota; kingdom Viridiplantae; phylum Streptophyta; class Pinopsida; order Pinales; family Pinaceae; genus Pinus; species Pinus albicaulis. The sequence goes on along the minus strand of CM076582.1, from coordinate 126,738,702 downwards.
ACTAATCTCTTTTTTTATTATTGCTTGTATTACTTTTAATGAAATTATGTATTTTCTAGGCCCAAGGTACTCCCATACTCTCAAGAATAGAATCCAAAACTCACTAGCGACCACCCAAATTATTATCTTTAAACCATTTTTTTTTTTTTTTTTTGTAAGTTTTGGTAGGACCATATCTTTACATTTTCATCAACATGTCCAGATACATCACCCCGATCGGGGAAGGGAATTGAACTTGTGATCAGTGCCATAACAGCCCGCCTCATCACCGTTTAACCAAGACCCCACGGACATCTTTAAACCAATTTCAAAATATGTAACCTATTCTTCTTACATTTTGTCTTGGTTAACTTTTCATTTAAAAATTTTCAAATATATTATCATATTTTATCATCATAATTTTAGATAAATATAGATTTTCAACTCTGTAATTCACACTTATTCTAAAGTTGATGAATGTCACTAGACTTCATGGTCAATGAGGAGGATATAGTACAAATTAATAATAAAAATAGCATATATTTTAATTTAGCTATATTTGAACTAAATGGGCCTCTGATAGGAGTTCTCTTAGTACGCTATGGATGTTTAATTTTGATATGTAGATATTACTAGTATGAAGCTTATGTTTTTTAGTTATAGACATATAGTAAATAGGAGACTTAAAGATATTCAGGTTTATATAGCTCTACAAAACATTTGGCCTATAATGTTGTCAAATGGCCAACAGACATGGTTTCCCAATGGGTAGGTTGAGGTCATTTGATCATATATATATATATATATATATATATATATATATAGTTTTAATAATTTCTCAAATTACTTGATATAATAAAATTAAAATTTAATTTAATTCACAATAATAATGTGAATAGTTAAAAAAAACATTGGGCTTGGAGTATGCTCTAAAATTACTTGTGCTTGGTTAAGAATTGGTCTTCTTACACATCCCAAGACCTAATTTCATCTCGCACGAACATGAATAAAAGTCTACTCCCTTATTTACCACAAGTAATTCTAGGTGGTATGATTTTCCTTGAATAATGATAATGAATCAACCTACATTAATAGATAGTAGCCAGTTATGATTGTCCCCACTACTGATATGCCAACTAAATTATGATAGATTTCCCCACTATATGTTAAATGCCTAAAAAAAATAAAAAATATATAAATTTATAAAATTACAAGCTATTCAAATACCAAATGAAATAAATTTATAAAATTACAAACTATTTAAACAACTTCTCCCTGATCTAATCAGGGACTTCTTCACACACATACACATATAATGTTGGAAATACTGAGAGAGGGGTGAATCAGTGTTTCTTTTCAATTGTTAATTATATCCAGTTAGATTCTTCACAATTAAAGACAGAGAGGTGTATAATGATAATATTAAGAATTAATAAGAATTTCAATCCCCTTTCTAATAATAGTATACAATAGAAGAGTGAGGGCACCAACCTTTTTAATGAAATAGGCACCAACCTGTTTCCAAGCACCAACTTGGACCTTGATGAGGCTCCGACCTCTAGGGCTTTGACCCTATCTTCTCAAGGCACCAACCTTGTGTTTAGGAGCTCCTACTCTTGAAGGACGCCAATCCTTCTTTGCTTGGTTTAATAGAGAATGTGAATAGTGCTTACTTGAATGTTCTTGACATATTCATCACTGTATTGTTTCTTCCAAAATTCTTCACTAACTTCATTGTCCACTTGTCTTCATCACTGTATTATTTCTTCCAAAAAAATTATTCACTGACTTCACTGTCCACTTGTCTTCATCATTGTTCAAGTCTTCAAATAGTTCATACCTCTAATAGCAAGTATGTGATCACTGTTTCGAGTCCCTCAAGGTCACAGGTCTGAGGTACTAGTCCATCCACCGCATCGAGTTGTTGTGACTGTCAAGGATGCCACATGTATCTTCAAATCATTGCTACAATAATCTGCTCCCCAAACTGTTCTTAATGGTGATTGTTCTTAATTAGTTAAAGCTATGTTGCTATAGGTCCGGGCTCCACAAGTATCCCTTCAAGGTGCTACTGTCTGAGCTTCTAAAAAAGGAGTTGCCACAGGTCCGAGTATAGCCCTCTGCAACAACCTCACTACAGGTCCGAAAGTCTGAAGTTGTTCAAGAAGAATTCGATGTCTTATTAACCTCAAACCCAAATCAGATATATCTCTCCCTTCTTCAATGTTCACAAGTTGTGAACAGTGGTATTAATTCTATGATTATCACCGAATTTCTGTGTTCAAAATGAAGACCGAAAACCTTGTATATATAGTCTTATTTCGATGCTAAATTAAAAGACATGTCTCCACACACAGGCCGACAAGGGAAGGCTAGGACAGGTTGGCTCCAAGACCAGAAAAATTTCCTTAACTTGAAAAATTCATATCTCCCAAACTGCTTGGATTTTTGGGGCGTGTAAGGTCTCATTAGAAAGGGAAAATTATGCTCTAAAGGATGGTGAAGGTCTCACAAAGAAATTATGCTTCTAAGATCGTGAAACATATTTTTCTTTGTGCCTGTCCTTAAATTTTATGCATAAAAAGATTGGGAGAGCATGAGGAATGTTTGGGGCAGCGTGGCTTATACATTCTTTGGTTTCTTCATTGATATTAATGCCATGTAGCATCATGTATCAACAATTTCATCATATACTAATGCAGTGATATGTCATAGTGCAGCCTTCATCTCAGTCAAATTCATATTGACATCAATGACAATCTAAATTAACAATCTCCCCCTTTGTCATTGATGGCAATATTCTCGCCCTTCCAACATTCTTTCCCCCTTTGTCATCAATGGCAAATGGGGTGCCCAAGTACTCCCCCTGTCAAGTTTCTCCCCCTAACATATTGTACTCCTGACATGTTGTGTGATTTAATGTGATGCAAAAGCAACGACTCCCATCTTTTGGCGAAGATACTCAAATGCTTCTCGTGGAAGGGGTTTTGTAAAGATATCATCAATTTGCTCTTTTTGTATTGTCGTATTCCAACCTGATATTGTGTTCAGCAACTTGTTCACGGAGAAAGTGGTATTTGATTGGAATATGTTTGGTCCTTGAGTGCATCACCGGATTCTTTGAAAGACTGATGGCGCTAGTATTGTCACAAAAAATAGTAATTGGATGCTTAGTTTCTATGTTGACATCCTTCAAGGCTTCCTTCGTCCATCGAATTTGTGTACAACAATCAGTAGCAGCTATATATTCGGCTTCAGCTGTAGAAATGGATATAGATGATTTCTTTTTGCTGAGCCAAGATACAAGACAGTCTCCCATAAAGAATGCATTTCCACTAGTGCTTTTTCGATCATCCACACAACATCGAAGTAAGTTGTCACAATAAGAGTTGAACTCTTAGGATACCAAAGACCGAAATCAATCATTCCTTTCAAATATCTGAGAATTCTCTTCACAGATGCTAGATGGGATTGTTTAGGACTTGACTAAAATCTTGCTACCATTCCTACTGCTTGAAAAATATCTGGTCTTGTAGCAGTTAAGTATAGGAGAGCTCCAATTATTGACCTGTAAATAGTTGTATCTATGAGAGGGGTATCATCATCTTTGCTTAATTTACAATATGTGTTCATCGGTGTGCTCATAGGTGCACAATCTTCCATCCCATATCTTTTGAGCATGTCTTTAAGATATTTTTCTTGAGATATAAACATGCCTGCAGAGGTTTGAGATATTTTTAGCCCAAGAAAGTAAGACAACTCACCAATCATTGACATCTTGAATTTTTTGGACATATTTAGAGCAAATTCATGGCTCATTTCTTCATTATTGATAGCAAAGATTAGATCATCAACATAAACAAGAGTGATTATAAGTTTTTCCTTGTCCATCTTCATGTAGAGATTGCTACCTTCCACTCCCTTTTTGAAACCCCTTGTTGCAGATAGTGATCCAACTTTGCATACCATGCTCTAGGGGCTTGTTTTAATCCATACAAGGCCTTTTTTAGTTTGCATACAAAGTCTTTTCCTTCAACAAGATCAAATCCTTCTGGTTGCTTCTGGTTGCTCCATGTAAACTTCTTCCTTGAGATCTCCATTCAGGAATGTTGATTTTACATCCATTTGATAAACCTTGAATCCTTTTGAGCAAGTAAAAGCTAAAAACATTCGTATGGCTTCCATTCGAGCTACTGGTGCAAAGGTTTCTTCGAATTCAATTCCTTCGATTTGCGAGTATCCTTTGCAAACAAGTTTGGCTTTATTTCTGATGATTTGTCCATCTTCATTCATCTTGTTTTTGAATAACCATTTTGTTCCAATTATATTTTTATCTTTTGGGCAAGCTACCAATTCCCAAGTCTCATTTTTTTCGATTTGGGACATTTCTTCTTCCATGGCCTTTATCCAATAAGGATCTTTGCTTGCTTGAGAAAATTTTTCAGGTTCTATTAAAGATAATAGAGCCACATCATCTTTTCTTGGGGTGCTTATCATCCTTCTTCGAGTTTGAATTCCTTCATCTATATTTCTGATGACCTGTTCTTCCGGATGATATCTTTGAACAAACTTGATCATGGAGGGAGTTTGTGAAGATTCACTATGAGGTTCACTTTGAGGTTCTTCATTCTCCTCTTCTTTTTCAGGTTCTTATTCTTCATTTTGTTCAAATAAAGGCTCAACTTCATGATCTTCAATTCTCTTTTCTGGAAGGCCTTCATCAATCTTCACATCAATGCTTTCCACTATTCTTCGTAGACGATTTTTGTAACATTTGTAAGCTTTTCTCCTAGTGGAGTATCCAAGAAATATTCCTTCGTCAACTTTAGAACCAAATTTTCCTGGTGAGTCGTCATTTATTTTTATGAATCATTTGCTTCCAAAAACCTTGAAATATTTTACTGAAGCAGGTCTTCCTTTCCATAATTCATAAGGAGTCTTTTCATTATTTGGTCTTAGTTGAGTTCAATTTAAGGTATAAACTGTGGTCCCAACTGCTTCTCTCCAAAATTTTGGTTGCAAATCAGCTGCTAGTAGCATTGTCCTTGCCATTTCTTGAATGGATTGGTTCCTTCTTTCAACTACTCCATTTTGCTGGGGTGTCCTAACAGTAGAGAGTTCTCTTTCGATTGCATGCTCTTTACAGAATTCATCAAATTCTTTTGAGGTGAATTCTCCTCCTCTATCCATTCTAAGACATTTAAATTTAGAATTTTTTTCATTCTCAATCAGAGCCTTAAGATTCTTAAAACATTCAAAATGCTTCAGATTTACATTTTATGAAATATATCCACATCATTCTAGTATAGTCATCAACAAATAGAGAAAAGTATGTAGAAATTAGCTGAATAAATCACTTATTCAATGAAGATTAACCCGATCATACATCAATTTCGAATTGCATGCATAACACATAACCTTCTTCTACAATTAATTGTCACATGTGGAAATAATAGAAGCAATCTCACATCAAATCAATCACACATTAACTCCGCATAAGGGGAAAGCCTATAGCTGAAAACCTCGCAGCTATTGTGTATATTATAATGGAGAAATCATGTAACCAAACAAGTACAATACTCCTTTCACAAAAGTACTCGTACTTTCATAAAGTCATATTACTAATCTAACTCAAGCTTTGAACAAGTCACCTGTCTAAAATCCCCGTCGATTGGCTTCTGCTCTATTGCGCAATCATGGTCTGTCTATATAGAGATCCAAGGTTTGAATCTCCTTGGCTTGACAGCGCAATCATCATGGGAAATTCCTCCAAGTGTGGTGCAAATCTCATGCACAACTGATGTCGCCACTGATAGCTAACTCCACCCTTTCATCTACCTCTTCCACTAGTCTCCACTGAACTGATCATGCACTGTAGTGAACTGATGTGTTCTTGAGTTGAATAATGAGTTACTAATTAATGAATTAAATAATATTTAATTCACTCCACTCATAACTAATTGATTAGCTAGTTAAACTAATCTCAACTAGTTCAACTAAAATAAACATAACACAACTCCACTATTTGTCTCATTAACTCCTCCAAACTTCTGCCACTGAAGTCCAACTGAAGTCAACCATGCATGATGCCATCAAACCCTTGGGAACCACGTGATTCCTCTGTCAGATGCATGAGCCACTTCTGTAGCTCGAACTGAAGTGCTCCAAGAGAGTAAACCGCTGTTTATAGTCTAAATATTATTAAGGGTAAATAATATTTGACTTCCCTGTTTTAAGGAGAGGCAGTCTAAAAATAGACTTCGACCTCTTTGACCTCAAAAATAGAGTCTCATCTATTTTTACCAACATGACACATACTTCAAGAATCTCAAACTGGAATCCCCGAACCATGCTCCATATGTTTAAAAATAGACATAGTCTAAAAATAGATTTTGCGCCAGAATTTGCCTGCGGGCCCACTTAGTGAAGGCGACTTCATTTCACTAAGCTCCATCATCTTGCTGCATTCTCAACACTCCCTCTCAGCAAGATATGGATTATCTGCAATCCCTATCCTGCCTCTGTGGAATTCGAACTTGCTCCCGGTGAGCGCCTTCGTCAGGATGTCGGCATCTTGATCCTCCGTGGGAACATATGAAAGCATCATGATTCTCCGCTGAACACAATATCTGATATGATGGTACCTGATGTCGATGTGTTTGGACCTATCATGAAATACTGGATTAGCCGAGAGTTTAATGCAACTCTGGTTATCACAGTAGATCACTGTAGGCTCCAAATGCAACTCGAACAATCCAACGAGGATCTTCCTCATCCAAATAGCCTCGCATGCAGCCAAGCTAGCTGCCATGTACTCAGCCTCTGCTGAACTGAGTGCCACGGATCTCTGCTTCCTGCTGTACCAGGAAACTGCTGTCGACCCAATGCTGAAAACTCCTCCAGAAGTGCTCTTCCGTCCGTTGGACTCCCTGCCCAATCTGCATCAGTGAAGCCAGAAAGCTTCACTCCATCCTCCTGTCTGTACCATAGACCATATCCCGATGTGCCTCTGATATAGCGCAATACATGCTTGCCTGCCTTCCAAAAGAGCTTGGTAGGTTTAACCATAGCTTGCGAAAGCTGGTTAACTGCATAGCATATATCGGGTCATGTATTGACCAGATACATAAGCGACCCCACCAACTGTCGATAGACAGTGGCATCCACTACCTCCGCTGAAGTAGAATCCTCCTTCCTCCAACCACCAGGAAGAGGAGTGTCAACAGGCTTGCAGCCTTGCATGTTGAACCTCTCCAGAATCTCCCGGGCATACTTGCCCTGAGAAACAAACAGTCCTCCGCTGCGCTGCCAAATCTCCAATCCCAGGAAATAATGAAGGATGCCCAAGTCCTTCATCTCAAACTCGCGTGCAAGATCCTCCTTGCATGAAAGTATCAACTGCTCATCGCCAGTCAAAATCAGATCATCTACATACAGTACGATGATCAACAGCTTCCCCTCCACCACAATCTGGTACAGGTTTGGATCCGCCTCACTCTTGGAGAATCCAAGCCCTGTGAAGTAGCTGTCTATCCGAGTGTACCAAGCACGAGGTGCTTGCTTCAGCCCGTACAGTGCTCTCTTGAGTCGGCACACATGCGACTCACTGCTGAAGATCTCAAAACCTTCAGGCTGCTCTATGTACACCTCCTCCTCAATAACTCCATTGAGGAACGCAGTCTTCACATCCATCCGATGAATGTGCCACCCCATCTGCGCTGAGAGAGCAAGGATCGTCCGTATGGAAGAGTACCTTGCGACAGGTGCAAAAGTCTCCTCATAGTCAATCTCCTCGATCTGTGAAAAGCCACGGGCGACAAATCTCGCCTTGTACTTCTCCACACTCCCGTCAGCCGCCTGCTTCACTTTGTAGATCCATCGCGAACCCACCACTGATTTCCCCTCCGGTCTTGGGACAATCTCCCATGCACTGTTCCCGACGATCGAATCATATTCTTCGATCATGGCATCAACCCATGCGGGTTCCTCCACAGCTTCCTCAAAAGAGGATGGCTCCGTCACAACACATTGACTCACAAGAGCCATGTATCCAGTGTACCGATCCGGTGACTGTCTCTGTCTGCGCTGTGCTGTAGGTGGTCCTACAACCCTCTCTACATCCCGAGCCAGTCGCTCAGCTTCTGTAGTGCGCATGCGCCCTCTGATGGTTGGCGCTGCCTGGGTGGTTTCTTCCACCTCCTGAACCTCCTCTTGTGGCTGATCCACATCCGGAAGCTCCTCCTTAGGAACTAAAAGCTCCTCATCTGCATGCAAGTGTGGCTCCCTCTCAAGCGAACACTGCATGGCTTTCTCCTCCTGAAATTTTATATCCCGTCGCACAACAGTCTTGCGACTGTCTGGCACATACACCCGATAGTTATGAGGTGTATCAATGTACCCCACAAATATTCCAACTTCAGCAGTTGGATCCAGCTTCCTTCTCGCATCCTTCGTCACATGCATGTAGACAGGAGATCCGAAAATCCGCAAATGGGAAATATCAGGCCTCTTGCCAGAATAAGCCTCCTCTGTGTACTCATGCCAAGAACCTTGTGAGGACAACGGTTCTGCACATACACTGCTGTATTGCATGCCTCAGCCCACAAGTGAAGGGGTAGGCCCTGATCATGCAACATCGCCCGTGCAGCACCCACGATCGTTCTGTTCTTCCGCTCAGCCACCCCGTTCTGCTGTGGGTTATGGGGTGCGATGAGCTCTCTTCGAATCCCTTCTGCGCTGCAGAACTCCTTGAATTCAGCCGAGATGAATTCACCACCATTGTCGCTCCTTAGAGAAATCACCTTCTTCCCCGATTCCTTCTCGACCAGTGCTTTAAACTCACAGAACTTCGCGAATGTATCGCTCTTCTTCTGCATGAAGAAGATCCAGCACTTTCGAGAGAAATCATCAACAAAGATCACATAATACTTGTGATTTGCTGTCAAAGCAACTGAGAAAGGACCACACACGTCTGTGTGAACTCTCTCAAGGATCGTCGTGGCGCGACTATCCTTCTCGTGAAAGGTGGCTTTCACATACTTCCCTAAAGTACACCCCTTGCACTGATCTGACTGCGCAAGGGTGCCCTTAGGAAGTCCAGTAGAAATCTGCTGCAGAATCTTCAAAGCTCCATGGTGAAGATGGCCCAATCTCCCGTGCCATAGTTCGCCCTCATCATCCCGGCTCACCACATCTCCAGCCTTGCATGCCATAGCTGCGCAGTCATCTACCTGCAACTGATAAAGGTTCTGAGTTCGAACCCCTATCTTCCGGGTCTCTCCAGTAGTCTTACTGCGCAGGAAGGCTTTTCCTTCGCTGAAGACCACATCATAACCCTTATCCTCTAACATCGCTACTGAAATCAGGTTCTTCTTCAATCCAGGTACATGCATGACATCCTTTAAGACAAAGGGTTTACCAGACTCCCTCTGAAAGGATACGGTACCGATACCAGTCGCACTGTATCTACCATCATCGCCCATCTCGATGTGCACACCCAAATCTTTTTTCTCCAGATCTGAGAACAACTCCCGATCTCCCGTCATATGAAATGACGCACCGCTGTCCAAGAACCACACCGATCCCATCACACTTGAAACCAAGCATGCAATCAGTGAAAAGTCAAGCTCGAACCGTGAAGCCAAAGCTTCTCCATCTGCGGATCTTCCCGCTTGCTTGTTCTTCTTCTTTGGACAATTTGTAGCATAATGTCCAGGATCATGGCAGGCAAAGGAAAACACTTCACTTTTCCATATCCTCGCTCTTTCCCTTGCACCGTAATGAGGTTTTCACTCCTTCCCCTTCTTTGCTGACACCAGTGCTGTGCTTTCATCGCCCTCCCTTTGATGAAGATCCATCTCGAGTAGTCCTCCTTTTATCTCCCCCCGCATGAGATCCGCCCAAAGGCGCTCCCATCCCACAGCCTTCTCCCCACCATGTCCTCTTCATCGACAGTAACCCCCACACTTCCCAGCTCATCTCTGCATTGAGTGAACTTCGTGAGGTATTTGGCGATACTGTCGCCCTTCTCCATCTTGATGTTCCCGAGCTTATCTTTGAGCGCCAGCTTCCTTTGGTCACTCTTACTCTGGAATAGATCCGTCAAAGCTTTCCACATTAAATATGGAGTAGCCTTTCCATGCAGGCCGGATACAATATGATCCTTGACGCCCTCCAACAGGATCCTTCGACACTTCGCCATCTTCTTTTGCCATGCTTCGACTTCAGCAGGATCAGTGGGCTTTTGGACATCCGTATCTATGAACTCCTTCAGACCATTATCTTCTAATATTGCCTCCATGCGATCCTTCCATGCAACATAATTCGAACTGCCTTCAAGAGCATATTCGAGTCGCAAACCGTTGAAAGACATTTTCAACACCGGCACCAAGAAAAACAAAGCTGCTGCAAAATTCGAATTCCAAACTCCAAGCTCTATCGCTTCCGATCTACACTTGAGAACAAATTATTTCCAAATCATAGATTGACTGCAAGGGGCTTTTACCAGACCTTTCACTTTCCGAAGAAAGATGAATCCGGAGGCTTCCTGGCCCGTATGCAGACTCTGTCCGAGGAAATAAGTTTACAATCACCGTAATAGATCTCGACAATTAATCTTGCTCCGATACCATGTAGAAATTAGCTGAATAAATCACTTATTCAATGGAGATTAACCCGATTACACATCAATTTCGAATTGCATGCATAACACATAATCTCATCTACAATTAATTGTCACATGCGGAAATAATAGAAGCAATCTCACATCAAATCAATCACACATTAACTCGGTATGTATGGGGAAAGCCTATAGCTGAAAACCCCGCAGCTATTGTGTATATTATAATGGAGAAATCATGTAACAAAACAAGTACAATACTCCTCACAAGTACTCAGTACTTTCTCATAAAGTCACACACAATCTAGCTTAGTTTTGAACAAGTCACCGGTTCAAAACTCCCTTCCAATTGCCTTGCCTCTATTGCGCAATCATGGCCTGTATATGTAGAGATCCAAGGTTCGAATCCCCTTGGCTTGACTGTGCAATTGTCATGGACAATTCCTCCAAGTGTAATGCAAATCCCATGCAAAACTGATCCTCCAACTGATAGCTTTACTCACCCTTTCATCTACCTCTTCCATTGGTCTCCACTGAACTGATCATGCACTGTAGTGAACTGAAGTGTTCTTGAGTTGAATAATGAGTTACTAATTAGTGAATTAAATAATATTTAATTCACTCCACTCATAACTAATTGATTAGCCAGTTAAACTAATCTCAACTAGTTCAACTAAAATAAACAGAACACAACTCCACTATCTGTCCCGTTAACTCCTCCAAACTTCTGCCACTGAAGTCCAACTGAAGTCAGCCATGAAAGATGCCATCAAACCCTAGAACCACGTGATTCCTTTGTCAGTTGCATGAGCCACCTCCATGACTCGAACTGAAGTGCTCCAAGAGAGTAAATTGCTGTTTATAGTCAAAATATTATTAAGGGTAAATAATATTTGACTTCCATATTTTTAGGAGACACAGTCTAAAAATAGCCCGGGTCCTAAAAATAAGGGTCTCATCTATTTTTACCAACATGTCACATACTTCAAGAATCTCTAACTGGAATTCCCAAATTATGCTCCGTATGTCTAAAAATAGACATAGTCTAAAAATAGACTTTGCGCCAGAATTTGCCTGCGGGCCCACTTAGTGAAGGCGACTTCATTTCACTAAGCTCCATCATCTTGCTGCATTCTCAACAAAGTACCTTTCACCTTGAAGAGTTGGAGTTCTAGTTGGCCCACACAAATCTGCATGAATGATTTCCAAAGGTTTTGATGTTGAGAGCTCCTTAGTTTTGTGGCTAGATCTGGTTTGCTTTCCAGGTTGGCATGGGCCACATACAACTTGATTTGGTTTGCACATTTTTGGAATGTCCCTTACTGCATTAATTTTGCTGATGCTGACTAGGTTATCAAAACTTGTATGCCCCAATCGCTTGTGCCATAACCAAATTTCATTTGTTTGACTTAAGTAACATTTATCTTCTTGGATTATACTGAGAATGTAAACATTATTGGGTGTTCTTACCCCTTTCGCCACAAGTTCTCCCAAGGATGAGTCTCTTATTTCACAATTTTTTGTACTAAAGACAACATTATTTCCTTGGTCACAAATATGGTTGACACTTAAGAGATTGTGTTTGAGCCCTTCTGCTAGCAAGGTATTTTGAGCCTTTCCTAGTCCATTAACAAGGGTAGAAGTTCCTTTTCCCGTGATTTTAACGGATCCACTTCCAAAGGATACATTTCCATTTTTCTTGTTCAATGAGATAAAAAAATTTTGGTCACTTGTCATATGTCTTGAGCATCCACTATCCACGAACGAATTATTTTCTTCACTATGAGCACATAGAGCTAAGCCACATTTATCAGTTTTGAGATTTACGTTTTTAGATTTTTCCCTTTTGAGAGGGTAATTTGTTCATTGTGATCATAATTATCACATAATGAGCAAGATGAATCAAACTTAGCCAAAGGATCAAAGGAATTGTAAGTTTTGATTTGTCCTTTCTCTTTAGGGCCACGCAGTTGGTTTGTTTGATCATTCAATCTTGGTGCTTGATTCTTATGAGCCTTGCAATGCTTAGCTTGATGCCCAAAGTTTTTACAATTGTAACAATTCCCAAGAAAAATAGTTTGATACCTGTTGTAGTATCCATAGCTTGAACCAACATTCTTCCTTGGAGTTGCTCTTTCTTCAATTCTTGGTTTTGAGATGGGACTTTTTTCCTGACAATGTGACTTTTCTTCTTTTGGATGGCAAGAGAGTACATCAGCATAACTTCTGGCATTATTCTTTGTACTTGATGATTCTCCTTTGAAACCAATTCCAGACTTGTCATGTTGAGGTATTTGAGTATTAAGAATGTTGTCAAGAGCTAGAGAGCTTTGACAACTCCTTTTGACTTGTTCTAATTCCTTTCTTAGAGATACTATTTCAGCTTCACGTTTTTCATAGATATCATCCTTCTCTTTTAACTTAATGTTCAAGAAGTCTTCCCTTCTTCTTACTTCCTCTCTTTCTATTTTGAGAGAAATTGTCTTCTTTTGTAGATTGTCACTTTCTTCAATGGCACTCATTAGCAAAATATTTATGTTTCTTTCATCTTCTAGTTCTGAGTCATCATCATTTGTAAATGCCATGAATAACGTTTCTTTTCTTCCAACATAATTACTTTCCTCATCTGATTCATCATCACTCTCTTTGTAATGACACACATTTCTAGTTGATTTCCTTTTTATGACTACAAATTCATATTCATCAAACTCATCTTGTTTGGAGAAGAAATTCTTCTTATTAAACCCTTTCTTTTTGTACATCATTCTTTTAGAGTCCTTTTCATCATCACTATCATGTTTATGAGGACATTTTGCAGCATAATGACCTATTCTTCCACAATTGAAACAAATAAGAGGGTACTTACCTTTTATCTTAGATCCCCTTTTTAGTCTTCGTACAAATTGAGCTAATTCGTTTTCAGTATCAGATTCATCGTTGTTGCAATTCCATCATTTTCCTTCTTTTGTAGATCTTGAGGCTTTGAAAGCTGGTTCTTTGAAATTTGGGATCCCTTTCCTCATCTCATAGGAAATAAGTATTCCATGAAGTTCAAGGTCTAGGCTCCACAAGTATGCCTTCAAGGTGCTGTTGTCCGAGCTTCTAAAAAAGGAGCTGCCACAAGTCCGAGTATAGCCCTCTGCAACAGCCTCACTACAGGTCCGAAAATATGAAGTTGTTCAAGAAGAATCCGTTGTCTTATTAACCTCAAACCCAAATCAGATATATCTCTCCCTTCTTCAATGTTCACGAGTTGTGAACAGTGGTATTAATTCTGTGATTATCACTGAATTTCTGTGTTCAAATTGAAGACCGAAAACCTTGTATACATAGTCTTATTTCGATGCTAAATGAAAAGACATGTCTCCACACACAGGCCGACAAGGGATGGCTAGGACAACTCCAAGACCAGAATAATTTCCTTAACTTGAAAAAATCATATGTCCCAAACCGCTTGGAGTTTTGGGGCGTGTAAGGGCTCATTAGAAAGGGAAAATTATGCTCTAAAGGATGGTGAAGGTCTCACAAAGAAATTCTGCTTCTAAGATCGTGAAACATATTTTTCTTTGTGATTGTCCTTAAATTTTATGCATAAAAAGATTGAGACAACATGAGGATGTTTGGGGCAGCATGGCTTCTACATTCTTTGGTTTCTTCATTGTTATTAATGCCATGTAGCATCATGTATCAACAATGTCATCATATACTAATGCAGTGATATGTCATAATGCAACCTTCATCTCAGTCAAAGTCATATTGACATAAATGAAAATCTAAATTAACACACACACATATATATGATGATGATGATGGTGGTGGTGGTGGTGGTGGTGGTGGTTAATGTCCACTGAGACCAAAATTTCGTCTATCGGACCTATACTTTTCTTAGTTCTTAATTGTCTGGCTTCACGTCTTTCTTGGCGAGATTGGTGTTATAGCTTTCTTTTTCTTCTCTACGGTCTTCCAAATTCCTTTATCTTGCACCTCCTTCATCTCTTCTGATTCTTGGGACAATTGTGTCTTATCTTCGAGATCTGGGAGATCTGCTTTGCTGCTAAATGAAGATTTATTTTGCACGGGATTCGAGTCCTCATAATTGTTGATGCTTGAGGGGTTGTCGAGTTCGTTTTCCCCCCTACTTGTCTTAAGGGTTGTTTCTTTCTTGCATGATTTCTTACGATTCAGAGTATTCTTCCTTGATGATAGTGTAATGTTCCTTTTGTGCTCCTTCCCACCATGTAGATCTATGGTGATTCTTTCTAGCATAATTTTTTTGGGAGACTTTTGGGAATTTTTTGGCTAGATGGCTTGTCTCAAAGTAGGATTGACATTTGAAGAGGACACTTCCATAGTCAAGTTTCTGGTTCCATACATAGTCTTTGCTTGTAAGTATTATTTTAGCTAGGAATCTGGCGTTGAAGTCCATTTCTACATAGATGCGTGCATAGGTGGTTCTGACATATTCGTCTGTTCCTGGGCACCTACAGTAAAATTTCCCAATTGCATTTCCAATGGCTTTTAGCGAGGAGAGATTCCAAAGATCAAAAGGTAGATTTGACAATCTGACCCAAACTGGTGCTGAGGTTATCACTGTTGTTGAGTGATTGAATGATGGGTTCCATGGCTTCATGAATAGGTCTGAGTTTTCCCAAAACCAAGAGCCAGAATCTAGAATGCATTGTCTGCTTTCAGATTTTTCAAAATCTACTATAAAGAAACCCTTAGCATAGAGGTAGATATTAATTTCATCAGAAATGTCTAGCTTCCATAACTCCGAGATCCAACTGTGGAGAGCTGTCAACCATGGCCAAAAACCATTAAACCGACAGATTAAGGCACTTTCAGAAAACTTCAAGGCCTCATCCACTGAGGCCTTGACCACCTGCACAGTGGGAGTTGGGGCTTCACTGACAATATGGGCAGGAGCTTGACTCTCAGAGGTGGACGGAACTGGGCCAACAATTATCTTCGCGATGCTAGGAGCCATACTGCGGAAGAGATGGCTAAATGCAAACCTGCGGAAGAACCTGTGGCAGATGTGGACCCACAGAAGAGGGCAGATGTGAACTTGCAGAAGAAACCTGCGAAAGAGATGGGCAGATGTGAACCTGCGGCAGATGCGAACCCTGTGAATTTTATATATATATATATATATTAATTCTAAAATTAATAAGTATCTAAATAACTTTTCAAGTTGATGAATATTTTAGTTTGAAAATGAAATCAAGATGAAATGAATCAAAAAAATTTGAACACACATAAAAATTAAAATATAATTTATAATTTTTCTATCTATAATAGACATTTCATTCGATCTCTGTCAGATGCACAAAATGTTATAAAAACATTTCATTTGCTCTGTCAAATGGAATTCTATATATAGGATAGCAACTCAATCCTTTAATAAATATATAAATTTAATTGATTCATCAAAAGACCATGGAAATTCCAACACTTCCGATAATAGCCTTAGCGCTGGAATTTCAACACTTCTGATAATGGATTTTGTTTGTTGTTCTCTAATGCAATAGGCTATAATTATGTGTTTCATGGCCAAAAAAGATCGTCTTTCCGTAAGGAAACCAAATCCCTGAACTACAAAAACCCCATGGAAAAAAGAAACCTATGGATCCATTAATAACATTTAGGTTATGGATGGAATTTGTTTCTCGGCCATGAACCTTTATTAACAAGAGAGTATGATCATACTTCAATACAGTTTTAGTGAAAAATAATGCAATAAGCACACCTTTACAAGAGAATTCTTCCAAACAAAGAACTTATTAACTCTGGTTATTAACAGAAAACTTATCGACAGTGGTTCTTGCATCCCATCCCTTTTAAAGAAGGGCTCAATTAAACATGGAAAGCAAGAACCCTCCATTAAAAGTGATGCATGATTATATTTGTATCGTATCAAAGTTCTAGCGAACAAAAATAGGCAAGCTAAACACCGATAGAAGACCCACATTAAGTTTATGCATTTGATTTATTTACAATGAAATCCAAGCACTCTGTGTTAAAGATTTAGTTTAGATTTAGTCAGTGATCAATTTTCAATTCAGTTAAACTTTTTTTCCTATAACTGTCCATGTGAGTGTATATATATTTCTCCTCTAATAAATCTGTTGTGCGCTCAACAATTAGTCTCCTATCTACTTTAATTTTGTCATGGTATCGAAGCCATTGGGGTTCTGCTTGGGCAAAGGCATTCGAACTTGCTGGAGCGGCTTAGAGATGGGCATTCCAAGGAGCGGAGAAGAAAGAGTGAGCCTATTTTATGTAAAATCAAGGACTTGCTTCCTCTTCTTGCTGCGTTCGAGAGTGAGCCTACTTGCTGTAGACTCAAGGACTTGCTTCCTCTTCTTGCTGCGTTCGAGAGTGTTGACACCTAATCCTATGGATGGGTGTGCATATGTATTTTTGTATATTATTTATTATTAGGAAATAAGGAAGGCCAAGAGTCATTGGGAGATGAATCCCAATAGCCTCACCTCCCATCTATAAGAGCATGTACATTCTTCAGCTAATACACATTCTAGTTTTGAGGAGTTACCTCCTGGTTTGACATGGTATCAGAGCCAGCCCCACATACGCTCCATTCAATACACCAGCGCCCTACCCTCGGCCTACACTCCTTCATCTGCGTTTATTAACACCACCTCTGTCACTTATATATCAATCGACCTCTACACTCACTGTTGTAATACGCTCGTGGCTGATATTTCACTGTTGTAGTACGCTCAAGCCTGTCTATAATACCACTCATATATACCGCTGTCATATGCTATTCCATTTTTTTAACAGTCATATACCACTCCGCTTCATCCCTATCAGCGCTTTGTAACAGTTATAAAGGAGCTCTTCTGTCATACGCTGTCGTATATCAATACCGCTCATTATTGTATGTTCATTTCCGCCCTTTTAACTATTATTACCACCACACGTTTCTATTACCACCTTTAATACAGCGCTGTCACCGTATTCACAATACCGCCCTCCCATATTCATTATACCATACTGCCTTCCATGCCCTGTCGGCCCTCCTCCACGAAACATATTAAAACTCTGTCGAAAGATATATAAAACGTTATTCATATACAGCGCTCCCTCCACAGTCGATTGTATACCACATTCCATACCGCCCACGCATGGTATTACATTGTATATAAACGCTGTGTATTACATTGTATATAAACGTTGTGTTGTATTTAAACGCTGTGTATTTATTACAAACAGTCCATTGATATGTAATAAGCGGTGTGTTATGTTTTACATTGTTTATCTCACCGCTCTCATACATGGTATTTCCGCCCCTTCCCTTCACATTCCACTCCTCCTTTCATAATTGTGCCCCCTCCCATAGTCATATAATTCCCATTCCTTTTATATATCGCCCCCCCCCCCATCACCATTTCACAATATCGCCCTTCCATTCCATATCATCTTTTCACATACAAATTTTTTCCCCAAACAAAAAAAAAAATACTTTTTTTTGTGCAGAATTCAGTTTTTTAGCAAAGAGCTTGAGTTTTTTGAATCAGCTTTTTTATCAAAGTGTTTCTGTCCTTTTAAAATTCAGCATATTTGCAGCAAAGAGTTTTTTCAGTACATTTTCCAGCAAGATTTTTTTGTTTTCTCTCCTTCAAGAGAAATTTTCCAGCAGAGTTTTTTTCTCTCCTCCTTCAAAAGAAGATGACAGTCCCTTCATCTTCTAAAGAGGCTGCCTACTTGGCACAGAGAGAAAAGAGACATGCTTTAGGTCCATCCAAAGGAAGAGAAGACAGAAGACGAAGAAGAAACTTCAGAGAAAAGGGGGGCAGACAATCTAAAGCTCAGCAGCAAACAAATCAAGACAGAGGTAAAACTGATGACAAAGACAAAGGTAAACCAGCTGAATCAGCTCATTCTGTTCTAGCACATTGTAACAATGGAGTAACTGAAAACCTATTTGATGTTTCATTTACTTCATGGAGAGATGATTGGTTGCTAGATTCGGGAGCAACATGTCACATGACATTTAGAAAAGATTTTTTTGAAGATTTCACTGACAAAGTTGATGGAGCAGTATATTTCGCAGATAAATCCAAACTCAAGCCATCGGGGCTTGGCACAGTCAGGCTTAAACTGCCTGGTCTTCCTGATCATATCCTACATGAGGTTCTATACCTCCCGGAGTTGAAGAGAAACTTGTTGTCCTTGATCGAAATCCGGCAGCAAGGACACTCAGTTCACTTGTTTGATGGCAAGGCAGAGGTCAGATCAGCATCAGATCACTCACTTGTCATGGAGGGAATAGAAGAAGGGAGACTCTTGAAGCTGAAAGGTTCATCTTCTCATGCTCAAAACTTTGCTTTCAGTTCATATCATGATGAAGGTACATTTCCATCAAGTCTTTTATGGCATGCTAGATTTGGACACTTAAATTATGACAGCCTTCGTTTGTTGAAGAAAAATGGTGTTGATGGAGTGCCTACAATTCCTAGAAAACCTAAGGAATGTGATGCATGTATTCTAGGAAAGCATAGCAAACAGCCATTTCATGATTCACACTCAAGAGCACATAGGAAACTTGAACTTGTTCATTCAGATTTATGTGGCCCTATGCCTATTTCTTCTGCAAATGGAAACAAATACATGATGACATTTATTGATGACTACACCCGAATGTGTTGGATTTACTTACTGAAGAATAAGTCTGATGCTTTTCAAACTTTCAAGAATTTTTATGCATGGATTGAAAATGATGCACAAACACATATTGGCTCTCTACGTACTGATAATGGAAAAGAATACACTTCAAACGAATTTGAAAATTATCTTCATCAACATGGAATCAAACATCAAACCACTGTGCCATATAATCCACAACAGAACGGTGTAGCTGAAAGAATGAGCAGAACCATTTTAAATATGGTCCGCTCCATGTTATTTTTCAAGAATGTAAAATTGATGTTTTGGGCTGATGCAGTTCTATGTGCTGTTTACATAAAGAATAGGTGTCCTTCAAGTTCAATTAGAAACAAAACTCCTTTTGAAATGTGGCATGGACACATTCCTTCGGTAAAGCATTTTAGGGTCTTTGGGTCCACCTGTTATGCCTTGATACCCAAGGGTCAAAGGAACAAACTTGGTGCTAGAAGCAGAAAATGTATCTTCTTGGGGTACTCCAATACCTCCAAAGGATATCGTCTCTATGATAAAGCAAATAAGAAGTTTGTGATAGCAAGAGATGTCATATTTCTTGAATCTTCCAAGAGTGACAAGGTTGTTGAGCGGCAACTTGATCGCCTGGATAGATTCACACATGCAAAGTCTTTCCAAGAATTTGATAATGTGATTCCACACCTTGAAGGGGGAATTCCGATATTGAATCAAACTGTGGAATCATATCCTGAAGCACTCTCTCCCCCACATGAAGAAACAACCATGGATGACACATTGGATGATGTGATTGACAGAATTGGGAGATTGAATCTTGAATCAATCCCAACTCAGTCAAGTGAACAGCGTGGGCCATCTCAGAAAGGTCCTCCCAAATGGCTGACAAAGACACTGGAGAATGTTCATCCTGATGAGGTTGGAAAAACAGGAACAAGAAGTTCCACTCAACAAATCGAAAGTGATGTAGATAATTCTGATTCCCCTGTTGATATGGATATTGCTTATAACTGTGAATTGAGTTTGTCTACAAATCATGAACCAACTTCCTTCAAAGAAGCCGCTTCTCATGATGAATGGAAAGAAGCGATGCAGAAGGAGTATGATGCCTTGATAAAGAATGGCACTTGGAAGCTGGTTGATCCGCCTTTGGGAACGAAACCAATTGGTTGTAAGTGGGTCTACAAGAACAAGTACAAAGCAGACAGCTCACTTGACAAGCACAAGGCTAGGCTTGTGGCAAAAGGATTCACACAAAAAGAAGGAGTCGATTATGAAGAAACTTTTGCTCCCACAGCAAAATGGACCACCATCCGGACTCTCTTTGCCTTAGCAGCTCAGAATGGATGGAAAGTCCATCAGATGGATGTAAAAACAGCCTTCTTGAATGGAGATCTAAAGGAGAAAGTTTATATGTCACAGCCAGAAGGATTTGTGATAAAGGGTCAAGAACACAAAGTTTGCAAACTTGTGAAATCCTTGTATGGCCTCAAGCAAGCACCACGAGCCTGGTATGAGAAGTTGACGGAGCATCTTCTGAAACTTGATTTCAAACACTTTGATCTTGATGATGCAACTTTGTTTGTTAAGAAAGTTGGAAAAACAGTTGTATATCTTGTGGTATATGTAGATGATCTTTTGATAACGGGAAACAATGAGAGCTATATTGCATCCATGAAGAAAGAGTTGAAGAAAGGTTTTGAAATGACTGATTTGGGTCATGTTCATTACTATTTGGGTATTGAAGTAATTCAACATTCTAAATTCATATTTCTTTCTCAAAAGAAGTACATTGGAGATCTCTTGAACAAATTTGGCATGGATGACTGTAAACCCTTAAGCACTCCAATGGAACAAAACTTGAAGCTCACATCTGTTGAAGGGAAGGAATTTGAGGATGCAACTAAGTATAGACAACTTGTAGGAAGTCTTATCTATCTGACCACCACCAGACCTGACATCTCATTTTCTGTTGGAATCCTCTCAAGGTTCATGCAAAAACCTTGTGAAGGACATTGGTCTGCTGCAAAAAGAGTGCTAAGGTACTTGAAGGGGACTCAAGACTTTGGACTCAAATATACACAGGTAGGCGACTTCAACTTGGCCGGATACTCTGATTCAGACTTTGATGGCGACAAAGAAATAGGGGTGTCTACTACAGGTTACACCATGAGTCTTGGATCAGGAGCTGTCTCATGGAGATCACGCAAACAGTCAGTTCCAGCAGATTCCACGACCGAGGCAGAATATGTGGCAGCAGCTGAAGCAACAAAGGAAATTGTGTGGCTCCGGAAAATCCTGGAAGATTTGCAGATGAAACATATGTATTCCACTCCACTCATGATCGACAACACTTCTGCAATAAAGTTGGCCAAGAACCCAAAGTTCCATGATCGAACAAAGCACATCAATACAAAGTACCATCTCATTCGACATCATGTTCAAGCCAAAACCATCCATCTACATCATTGTTCCACAAATGAGCAAACTGCTGACATCTTCACCAAAGCACTTGGAAGAGAAAAGTTTGAAAAGTTCAGATCAATGCTTGGACTCACCAACATCCCTTCGGATTAAAGGGGGGAATGTTGACACCTAATCCTATGGATGGGTGTGCATATGTATTTTTGTATATTATTTATTATTAGGAAATAAGGAAGGCCAAGAGTCATTGGGAGATGAATCCCAATAGCCTCACCTCCCATCTATAAGAGCATGTACATTCTTCAGCTAATACACATTCTAGTTTTGAGGAGTTACCTCCTGGTTTGACAGAGAGTGAGGAGACTCTGTTTCTCTGCCGAAGAGAAAAGAGCAGCATTTGACCCTGTTGCGTGTGTGGAGAGGATGCAGAGCTTCATTGTTAATGATCATATTAATTCGAGGTCAAATTTACTCTATGAATTTAAAGCATGAAGAAATATGTTATTGTTGCAGTTTTTTATTGAGCTCGTTTTGAAATTAGCAGAGTGTCTTTTGTCCTCTTGCTTGTTATTTTGTCCTTGGAGATATTGGAACGCGGGTTTGTGGGGTCTTATTGAAGCCTTGTGCTGCATAGTTAAGACTTTATTGGTTATGCCGCATTTCCACTGCCCTATGTTCTTGTTTGGTCCTAAATTAGAGGAATACCGCATTTTGCATGAATATTTGTTGCCAAGTTACAACATGGAGATTGTATTGTAGTAATGCGTGTTGTTTTTAAATTTGTTTTCTGCTGGAAAAGAGAGTGCAAAAAAGGTGTTTTAAATATGTAAATTTCTCGTTGCTCCAAACATGGCTTCGACGAGTCAGTTTGCCATTCCTACGCCTCTATTTAGTGGGAAAAATTATGATTTTTGGAGCATTAAAATGCAAGCATGCTTACAAGGCTTAGGGTATGGGGAATCAGTAGAGTTGGGGTTCACAAAACCTGACACAAATACAATTGTTGGAATGATTGCTGCTCAAAGAAAACAATTTGATGAACTTAAACATAAAGAAGGTAGAGCGAAGTCGTGCATTTTAAATTCTTTAGATGATTCTATTTTTCCTAAAATTACTGTTGCTAAGACTGCTAAATCAATATGGGATATACTTAAGGTTGCTTATCAAGGAAATGATAAAGTAAAAATGGTAAAATTACAGACTCTCAGAACACAATTTGAAACACTTAAAATGACTGAATCAGAAACAATTGATCAGTTCATGAAAGTTATGGGTATTATTAATCAGCTTCAAATTAATGGTGAAGAACTTGATGACCAAATAATTGTGGAAAAAATTCTTAGATGTTTGCCTAAAAAATTTGACATGATAGTTACTGTTTTTGAGTTGAGAGAATTAACAAAATTGTCTGTGGAAGAATTAACTGGTTCTTTGTTGGCTCATGAAGCAAGGATTAATTTAGAAGTCAGTACTTTTGAGCATGCTTTCAAATCTAAAGCTTCTATGGATAGAGGTAGAGGCAAAGGTTTTCATGGAAGGAGAGGAAGAGGTAGAGGACAGTCTCAGTCTGATGTTAGATCACAGGTAACTCAAACACATTTAGAGCAGTCTCAAATTGATCATGGTCATAGGTGGATAGATAAATAAAAAATTCAATGTCACTACTGCAAAAATATGGCCATTATAAGTCTGAACGCCGAAAATTATAGTATGTTTTAAGTAAAAACAAAGTGAATGTTACAAACACTGAATGCGAAACATCAAATGCTTTATTTCTGGCATGCCTAGTGACTGTGCAAGTACCTAATAAATATGTTTGGTTGATAGACAATGGATGTAGTAATCATATGACTGGTCATAGTGATTTGTTTTCACATCTTGATACATCTTTCAGTTCCTCTATTGGTTTGGGTGATGATCATCAGGTTAATGGTTCAAGAAAGGGTGTTGTACGTGTCTTAACCAAACAAAATGTTGTGAAGAATATCTATGATGTTTATTATGTACCCAATTTTAAGCATAATTTGTTGAGTGTTGGTCAGTTAGATGCACATGGTTATAATGTTAGCTTTCACAACACTACTTCCACGATTTCTGATAAACATAAATCTCTTGTTGCAAAGATTCCTATGACAAAGAACAGGTTGTATCAATTACAATTGAAAAGTGAAAAGTTGTATGCACATAATTTTTCAATGCCAACTAACTCTGACCTATGGCATTTGTGATATGGTCATTTACCTATCAAAAGTATGAGTTTTTTGCAAAGACAGACTATGGTGAAAGGTTTGCCTACTTTGTCTGATCATATCTCTTCTTGTACAAGTTGTATAATGGGTAAACATAAACGAGATAGTTTTGCTTCAGCCTCCAATAGAGCCAAAGAACAATTAGAGTTAATGCATACATATTTGTGCGGTCAAATACTTTATTTTTATTATTTTTATCCTTTATTTTAATTTCGTTCATTTTTCTCCCCTCGCCATAAATGCAAGATTCCACTTAAAGAAGACAGCTTTTTTATCTTTAGCTTTTATTCCACTTAAACAATAAAGACTTATATGGCTTGTAGCTTTTTTTATTAGCTCTCTTTTCTTTCTTTTATATATATTCAAGCGAGAGGAAGTTGTGTGGTGTGGTCGAACGAATATATATATAGTAGGTGTGGGGTGGTTAGGTTAATTATTGTTATTTTAAGAAGAGGATATTGTATTGAGTTTATGGTTAAATTTATATTATTTTGAGATTGATTTAAAAAAAATTATAATTTAATTTTGTATATAAAAATTTATTATCTTTTGATAATATTCTAATTTATTTTTCTGTAATTTAATTGGTTATGAAAATAATTTTCCTGTAATTTAATTGGTTATGAAAATAAGCATATTATTGTTCAATATATAGATTAATGAGTCAAAAATATAAAAGTCTAATCATAAATTGTAGTCATGCACTCATTGCTCAATATATAGATTAATAAGAAAAAGATACCTTTGCAGTCCAGTATTTAAAATACGTCCACTTATACCATATCTCAACGTTTGAATTAACAACGTAATTTAACATTAAAAACTCCATCAAAACTTAGCCTTTCGTCAACTACAAGATAATATCTTCACATGAAATCCAAATGTGAACCCAACGAGTAAGTATATTCATCCATTGGGAAGAGATTATTATATAATGTTACATTTATCTTTTTATAATCATTTAAAGCATAACTTCTATTTATCTTTTTATTTATTCATAATGTTATATTTTTTTGGTAGACTAATTAAGAAATATATAGCATTTGCTCTCTCGAGTAATTAATATATTTTTTATTTTAACTTGTTTCCATTTTTTATATATATTTTTAAAAATGATATATTTAAAAAACATATATATTATTATATTTAGTTGTTAATAATTAATGAAAATAGTTATTTGTAAATTTTAGTTTAGATTTATTATCATTATTTAGGAAAAATTTTGTTATTTGAGATAATTTACTAATGATTTACAGGGTTTCTTTTCATTTGAGAAAGATGAATCCTTAAGCAATCAAAAAGTAATTTTAGGTCTTACTTCAAGATCAAATGTGGTTTCAAACTAATCTCTTTTTTTATTATTGCTCATATTACTTTTAATGAAATTATGTATTTTCTAGGCCCAAGGTACTCCCATACTCTAAAGAATAGAATCCAAATGTAGTGAGAATTAAACTCACTAGCGACCACCTAAATTAT
Source organism: Pinus albicaulis (assembly GCA_034641835.2). Classification (NCBI taxonomy): domain Eukaryota; kingdom Viridiplantae; phylum Streptophyta; class Pinopsida; order Pinales; family Pinaceae; genus Pinus; species Pinus albicaulis. The sequence continues at coordinate 126,713,292 of CM076582.1, read as the reverse complement.
TATCTTTAAACCAATTTCAAAATATATAACCTATTCTTCTTACATTTTTGTCTTGGTTACCTTTTCATTTAAATTTTTTCAAATATATTATCATATTTTATCATCATAATTTTAGATAAATATAGATTTTCAACTCTGTAATTCACACTTATTCTAAAGTTGATGAATGTCACTAGACTTCATGGTCAGTGAGCAGGATATAGTACAAATTAATAACAAAAATAGCATATATTTTAATTTAGCTATATTTAAATTAAATGGGCCTCTGATAGGAGTTCTCTTAGTACGCTATGGATGTTTAATTTTGATATGTAGATATTACTAGTATGAAGCTTATGTTTTTTAGTTATAGACATATAGTAAATAGGAGACTTAAACATCTTCAGGTTTATCTAGCTCTACAAAACATTTGGCCTATAATGTTGTCAAATGGCCAACAAACATGGTTTCCCAATGGGTAGGTTGAGGTCATTTGATCATTACAATATATATATATATATATATATATATATATATATATATATATATATATATATATATATATATATATATATATATATATATATATTATTTTAATAATTTCTCAAATTACTTGATATAATAAATTTAAAATTTAATTTAATTCACAATAATAATCTGAATAGTTAAAAAAAACATTGGGCTTGGAGTATGCTCTAAAATTACTTGTGCTTGGTTAAGAATTGGTCTTCTTACGCATCCCAAGACCTAATTGCATCTAGCACGAACATGAGTAAAAGTCTACTCCCTTATTGACCACTAGTAATTTTTTCTCTAGGTGGTATGATTTTCCTTGAATAATGATAATGAATCAACCTACATTAATAGATAGTAACCAGTTATGATTGTCCCCACTACTAATATGCAAACTAAATTATGATAGATTTCCCCGCTATATATTAAATGCCTAAAAAAATAAAAAATATATAAAATTATAAAATTACAAGCTATTCAAACACCAAAAGAAATAAATTTATAAAATTACAAACTATTTAAACAACTTCTCCCTAATCTAATCATTGAATTCTTCACACACATACACATACAATGTTGGAAATACTGAGAGGGGGTTGAATCAATATTTCTTTTCAATTGTTAATTATTGCCAGTTAGATTCTTCACAATTAAAGACAGAGAGGTGTATAATGATAATATTAAGGATTAATAAGAATTTCAATCCCCTTTCTAATAATAATATACAATAGATGAGTGAGGGCACCAACCTGTTGCCAAGCACCAACTTGGACCTTGATGAGGCTCCTACCTCTAGGGCTTTGACCCTATCTTCTCAAGGCACCAACCTTGTGTTTAGGAGCTCCTACTCCGAGGACACCAATCCTTCTTTGCTTGGTTTAATAGAGAATGTGAATAGTGCTTACTTGAATGTTCTTGACATATTCATCACTGTATTATTTCTTCCAAAATTCTTCACTGACTTCACTGTCCACTTATCTTCATCACTGTATTATTTCTTCCAAAAAAATTCTTCACTGACTTCACTATTCACTTGTCTTCATCATTGTTCAAGTTGTCAAATAGTTCATACCTCTAATAGCAAGTATGTGATCATTGTTTCGAGTGCCTCAAGGTCACAGGTCTGAGGTACTAGTCCATCCACCGCACCGAGCTGTTGTGACTGTCAAGGATGCCACAGGTATCTTCAAATCATTGCTACAATAATCTGCTCCCCAAACTGTTCTTAATGGTGACTGTTCTTAATTAGTTAAAATTATGTTGCTATAGGTCTGGGCTCCACAAGTATGCCTTCAAGGTGCTGCTGTCTGAGCTTCTAAAAAAGGAGTTGCCACAGGTCCGAGTATAGCCCTCTGCAACAACCTCACTACAAGTCCGAAAGTCTGAAGCTGTTCAAGAAGAATTCGATGTCTTATTAACCTCAAACCCAAATCAGATATATCTCTCCCTTCTTCAATGTTCACGAGTTGTGAACAGTGGTATTAATTATGTGATTATCACCGAATTTTTGTGCTCAGAATGAAGACCGAAAACCTTGTATATATAGTCTTATTTCGATGCTAAATGGAAAGACATGTCTCCACACGTAGGCCGACAAGGGATGGCTAGGACAGGTTGGCTCCAAGACCATAATAATTTCCTTAACTTGAAAAATTCATATCTCCCAAACCGCTTGGAGTTTTGGGGCGTGTAAGGGCTCATTAGAAATGGAAAATTATGCTCTAAAGGATGGTGAAGGTCTCACAAATAAATTATGATTCTAAGATCGTGAAACATATTTTTCTTTGTGCCCGTCCTTAAATTTTATGCATAAAAAGATTGGGACATCATGAGGAATGTTTGGGGCAGCGTGGCTTCTACATTCTTTGGTTTCTTCATTGTTATTAATGCCATGTAGCACCATGTATCAACAATGTCATCATATACTAATGCAGTGATATGTCATAGTGCAGCCTTCATCTCAGTCAAAGTCATATTGACATCAATGAAAATCTAAATTAACAATCTCCCCCTTTGTCATTGATGGCAAAATTCTTGCCCTTCCAACATTCTCTTCCCCTTTGTCATCAATGGAAAATGGGGTGCCCAACTACTCTCCCTATCAAGCTGATCCCCCTAACATACTATACTCCTGACATGTTGCGTGATTTAATGTGATGCAAGAGCAATGACTCCCATATTTTGGCGAAGATACTCAAATGCTTCTCGTGGAAGGGACTTTGTAAAGATATCATCAATTTTCTCTTTTTGTATTTACGTATTCCAACCTGATATTGTGTTCAGCAACTTGTTCACGAAGAAAGTGGTATTTGATTGGAATATGTTTGGTCCTTGAGTGCATCACCAGATTCTTTGAAAGACTGATGGCACTAGTATTGTCACAAAAAATAGTAATTGGTTGCTTAGTTTCTATGTTGACATCCTTCAAGGCTTCCTTTGTCCATAGAATTTGTGTACAACAATCAACAACAACTATATATTCGGCTTCAGCTATAGAAAGGGATATATATGATTGCTTTTTGCTGAGCCAAGATACAAGATAGTCTCCCATAAAGAATGCATTTCCAATGGTACTTTTTCGATCATCCACGCTTTTGGCCCAATCAACATCGACGTAAGTTGTCAAAATAAGAGTTGAAATCTTAGGATACCAAAGACCGAAATCAATCATTCCTTTCAAATATCTGAGAATTCTCTTCATAGCTGCTAGATGGGATTGTTTAGGACTTGATTGAAATCTTGCTACCATTCCTACTGCTTGCATAATATCTAGTCTTGTAGCAGTTAAGTATAGGATAGCTCCAATTATTGACCTATAAATAGTTGTATCTATGAGAGGGGTATCATCATTTTTGCTTAATTTACAATCTGCGGTCATCGATGTGCTCATAGGTGCACAATCTTCCATCCCATATCTTTTGAGCATGTCTTTAAGATATTTTGCTTGAGATATAAACATGCCTACAGAGGTTTGAGATATTTGCAGCCCAAGAAAGTAAGACAACTCACCAATCATTGACATCTCGAATTTTTTGGACATATTTAGAGCAAATTCATGGCTCATTTCTTCATTATTGCTAGCAAAGATTAGATCATCAATGTAAACAAGAGTGATCATAAGTTTTTCCTTGTCCATCTTCATGTAGAGATTGCTACCTGCCACTCCATTTTTGAAACCCCTTGTTGCAGATAGCGATCCAACTTTGCATACCATGCTCTAGGGGCTTGTTTTAATCCATACAAGGCCTTTTTTAGTTTGCATACAAAGTATTTTCCTTTAGCAAGATCAAATCCTTCTAGTTGCTCCATGTAAACTTCTTCCTTGAGATCTCCATTCAGGAATGTTGATTTACATCCATTTGATAAACCTTGAATCCTTTTGAGCAAGTAAATGCTAAAAACATTCTTATGGCTTCCATTCGAGCTATTGGTGCAAAGGTTTCTTCGAAGTCAATTCCTTCGATTTGTGAGTATCCTTTGCGGACAAGTTTGGCTTTATTTCTGATGATTTGTCCATCTTCATTCATCTTGTTTTTGAATAACCATTTTGTTCCAATTATATTTTTATCTTTTGGGCAAGCTACCAGTTCCCAAGTCTCATTTTTTTTTGATTTGAGACATTTCTTCTTCCATGGCCTTTATCCAATAAGGATCTTCGCCTGCTTGAGAAAAATTTTCAGGTTCTATTAAAGATAATAGAGCCACATCATCTTTTCTTGGGGTGCTTATCATCCTTCTTTGAGTTTGAATTCCTTCATCTGTATTTCCAATGACCTATTCTTCCGGATGATATCTTTGAACAAACTTGATCATGGAGGGAGTTTGTGAAGATTCACTTTGAGGTTCTTCATTCTCCTCTTCTTTTTTAGGTTCTTCTTCTTCATTTTGTTCAAAGAAAGGCTCAACTTCATGATCTTCAATTCTCTTTTTTGGAAGGCCTTCATCAATATTCACATCAATGCTTTTCACTATTCTTCGTAGACGATTGTTGTAACATTTGTAAGCTTTGCTCCTAGTGGAGTATCCAAGAAATATTCCTTCGTCAACTTTAGAATCAAATTTTCCTGGTGAGTCATCATTTATTTTTATGAAGCATTTGCTTCCAAAAACCCTGAAATATTTTACTGAAGCAGGTCTTCCTTTCCATAATTCATAAGGAGTCTTTTCATTATTTGTTCTTAGTTGAGTTCGATTTAAGGTATAAACTGCAGTCCCAACTGCTTCTCTCCAAAATTTTGGTTTCAAATCAGCTGCTAGTAGCATTGTCCTTGCCATTTCTTGAATGGTTCGGTTCCTTCTTTCAACTACTCCATTTTGCTGGGGTGTCCTAGCAGTAGAGAGTTCTCTTTCGATTCCATGCTCTTTACAAAATTCATCAAATTCTTTTGAGGTGAATTCTCCTCCTCTATCCATTCTAAGACATTTAATCTTAGAATCTTTCTCATTCTCAATGAGAGCCTTAAGATTCTTAAAACATTCAAATGCTTCGGATTTATATTTTATGAAATATATCCACATCATTCTAGTATAGTCATCAACAAATAGAGCAAAGTACCTTTCACCTTGAAGAGTTGGAGTTCTAGTTGGCCCACACAAATCTACATGAATGATTTCCAAAGGTTTTGTTGTTGAGAACTCCTTAGTTTTGTGGCTAGTTCTGGTTTGCTTTCCATGTTGGCATGGGCCACATACAACTTGATTTGGTTTGCACATTTTTGGAATATCCCTTACTGCATTAATTTTGCTGATGTTGACTAGGTTATCAAAATTTGTATGCCCCAATCGCTTGTGCCATAACCAACTTTCATCTGTTTGACTTAAGTAACATTTATCTTCTTGGATTCTACTGAGTATGTAAACATTATCTGGTGTTCTTACTCCTTTCGCCACAAGTTCTCCCAAGGATGAGTCTCTTATTTCACAGTTTTTTGTACTAAAGACAACATTATGTCCTTGGTCACAAATCTGGCTAACACTTAAAAGATTGTGTTTGAGCCCTTCTACCAGCAAGGTATTTTGAGCCTTTCCTAGTCCATTGACAAGGGTAGCAGTTCCTTTTCTAGTGATTTTAGCGGATCCACTTCCAAAAGATACATTTCCATTTTTCTTGTTCAATGAGATAAACTTTTTTTGGTCACCTGTCATATGTCTTGAGCATCCACTATCCACGAACCAATGATTTTCTTCACTATGAGCACATAGAGCTAGGCCACATTTATCAGTTTTGAGATTTACGTTTTTAACTTTCTCCCTTTTGAGAGGGCAATTTTGTTCATTATGATCATAATTATCACATAATGAGCAAAACAGATCAAACTTAGCCAAAGGATCAAAGGAATTGTAAGTTTTGATTTGTCCTTGCTCCTTAGAACCACGTAGTTGGTTTGTTTGATCATTCAATCTTGGTGCTTCATTCTTATGAGCCTTGCAATGCTTAGCTTGATGCCCAAAGTTTTTACAATTGTAACAATGCCCAAGAAAAATAGTTTGATACTTGTTGTAGTATCCATAGCTTGAACCAACATTCTTCCTTGGAGTTGCTCTTTCTTCAATTTTTGGTTTTGAGATGGGACTTTTTTCTTGACAAGATGACTTTTCTTCTTTTGGATGGAAAGAGAGTACATCAGCATAACTTCTGACATTATTCTTTGTACTTGATGGTTCTCCTTTGAAACCAATTCCAGACTTGTCATGTTGAGGTATTTGAGTATTAAGAATGTTGTCAAGAGCTAGAGAGCTTTGCCAACTCCTTTTGACTTGTTCTAATTCCTTTCTTAGAGATACTATTTCAGCTTCACTTTTTTCACAGATATCATCCTTCTCTTTTAACTTAATGTTCAAGAAGTCTTCCCTTCTTCTTTCTTCCTCTCTTTCTATTTTGAGAGAAATTATCTTCTTTTGTAGATTCTCATTTTCTTCAATGGCACTCATTAGCAAACTATTTATGTTTCTTTCATATTCTAGTTCTGAGTCATCATCATTTGTAAATGCCATGAATAACGTTTCTTTGCTTCCAACATAATTACTTTCCTCATCTGATTCATCATCGCTCTCTTTGTAATGACGCACATTTCTAGTTGATTTCATTTTTATGACTACAAATTCATCTTCATCAGACTCATCTTGTTTGGAGAAGAAGTTCTTCTTATTAAACCCTTTCTTTTTGTACATCATTCTTTTAGAGTCATTTTCATCATCACTGTCATGTTTATGAGGACATTTTGCAACATAATGACCTATTCTTCCACAATTTAAACAAATAAGAGGGTACTTACCTTTTAGCTTAGATCCCCTTTTTAGTCTTCGTAAAAATTGAGCTAATTCGTTTTCAGTATTAGATTCATCGCTGTTGCAATTCCATCATTTTCCTTCTTTTGTAGATCTTGAGGCTTTGAAAGCTGCTTCTTTGAAATTTGGTATCCCTTTCCTCATCTCATAGGCAATAAGAATTCCACGAAGTTCATCCATCTTGAGAGTATCTAGGTCCTTCATTTTTTCTATGGCACTTACTTTGGATTCAAATCTGTCAGGAAGCGATCTCAGGATTTTTTGAACAATGGTGTTTTCTTCAATATTTTCCCCTAGTCCTTTAAGAGAGTTAACCACTTCAGCTACTCTGAGGAAGTATGATGAAATATCTTCTTCATCATCCATTTTAGGACTCTCGAATTGTCTTCTATAGGTTTGAAGCTTTTCCTTCTTAAATTTGGAGTCCCCATCATATAGAGAAACCAATTTATCCCATAATTCTTTGGCTGAGTCACAGTTCATGACTTTTGTAAATTCAGAATTGGTGATTCCACTAGTGATGGAATTTAAAGCTTTGGCATTAGCAATGTAGGATTTTCTTTCATCTTGATCAGTTGGAAGACCGGCAGGAGCTTTGTACCCATCCAAAACAGAGTGCCGTACTTCAGGGCCAAGAGACATTAGATAGTAGGACATCCTCTTTTTCTAAAAACTAAAATTTGTTCCATCAAAGATAGGCAGTTTTCTTGTTACTTCCATGTTCTTCATTGTGCCTAAGAATCCTTTTTCCAGCTGTTAGGATGATAATGAAGAAGCTGGCTCTGATACCAATTGTTGGAAATATCGAGAGGGGGGTGAATCAATATTTCTTTTCAATTGTTAATTATTGCCAGTTAGATTCTTCACAATTAAAGATAGAGAGGTGTATAATGATAATATTAAGGATTAATAAGAATTTCAATCCCCTTTCTAATAATAGTATACAATAGATGAGTGAGGGAACCAACCCTTTTAATGAAACAGACACCAAACTGTTGCCAAGCACCAACTTGGACTTTGATGAGGCTCCGACCTCTAGGGCTTTGACCCTATCTTCTCAAGGCACCAACCTTGTGTTTAGGAGCTCCTACTCCAAGGACACCAATCCTTCTTTGCTTGGTTTAACAGAGAATGTGAATAGTGCTTACTTGAATGTTCTTGACATATTCATCACTGTATTATTTCTTTCAAAAAATTTCATTGACTTCACTGTCCACTTGTCTTCATCACTATATTATTTCTTCCAAAAAAATTCTTCACTGACTTCACTGTCCACTTGTCTTCATCACTATTCAAGTCTTCAAATAGTTCATACCTCTAATATCAAGTATGTGATCACTGTTTCGAGTCCCTCAAGGTCACAGGTTTGAGGTACTAGTCCATCCACTGCACCGAGCTGTTGTGACTGTCAAGGATGCCACATGTATCTTCAAATCATTGCTACAATAATCTGCTCCCCAAAATGTTCTTAATGGCGATTGTTCTTAATTAGTTAAAATTCTGCTGCTATAGGTCCGGGCTCCACAAGTATGCCTTCAAGGTGCTGCTGTCCGAGCTTCTAAAAAAGGAGCTGCCACAGGTCCGAGTATAGCCCTCTGCAACAGCCTCACTACAAGTCCGAAAGTATGAAGTTGTTCAAGAAGGATCTGTTGTCTTATTAACCTCAAACCCAAATTAGATATATCTCTTCCTTCTTCAATGTTCACGAGTTGTGAACAGTGGTATTAATTCTGTGATTATCACCGAATTTATGTGTTCAAAATGAAGACCGAAAACCTTGTATACATAATCTTATTTCGATGCTAAATGAAAAGACATGTCTCCACATGTAGGCCGACAAGGGATGGCTAGGACAGGTCGGCTCCAAGACCAGAATAACTTCCTTAACTTCAAAAAATCATATCTCCCAAACTGCTTGGATTTTTGGGGTGTGTAAGGGCTCATTAGAAAGGGAAAACTATGCTCTAAAGGATGGTGAAGGTCTCACAAAGAAATTATGCTTCTAAGATCGTGAAACATATTTTTCTTTATGATTGTCCTTAAATTTTATGCATAAAAGTATTGGGATAGCATGAGGAATGTTTGGGGCAGCATGGCTTCCACATTCTTTGGTTTCTTCATTTTTATTAATGCCATGTAGCATCATGTATCAACAATTTCATCATATACTAATGCAGGGATATGTCATAGTGCAGCCTTCATCTCAGTCAAAGTCATATTGACATCAATGAAAATCTAAATTAACACACACACACACATATATGATGATGATGATGAAGATGATGATGATGGTGGTGTTTAATGTCCACTCAGACCAAACTTTGGGCTATCAGACCTATACTTTTCTTAGTTCTTAATTGTCTAGCTTCGCATCTTTCTTGGTGAGATTGGTGTTGTAGCTTTCTTTTTCTTCTCTACGGTCTTCCAACTTCCTTTCTCTTGCACCTCCTTCATCTCTTCTGATTCTTGGGACATTGGTGTCTTATCTTCGGGATCTGGGAGATCTGCTTTGCTGCTAAATGAAGATTTCTTTTGCGTGGGATTCGAATCCTCATAATTGTTGATTCTTGAGGGGTTGTCGAGTTCCTTTTTCCCCATACTTGTCTTAAGGGTTGTTTCTTTCTTGCTTGATTTCTTGCGATTCAGAGTATTCTTCCTTGATGACAATGTAATGTTCCTTTGTGCTCCTTCCCACCATGTAGATCTATGGTGATTCTTTCTAGCAGAATTTTTTTGGGAGACTTTTGGGAAATTTTTGGCTAGATGGCCTGTCTCAAAGAAAGATTGACATCTGAAGAGGACACTTTCATAGTCGAGTTTCCGGTTCCATACATAGTCTTTGCTTGTTAGGATTATTTCAGCTGGGAATCCGGTGCTGAAGTCCATTTCTACACAGATGCATGCATAGGTGGTTCTGACATATTCGTCTGTTCCTGCGCACCTAAAGTAAAATTTCCCAATTGCATTTCCAATCGCTTTTAGCGAGGAGAGATTCCAAAGATGCAAAGGTAGATTTGACAATCTGACCCAAACTGGTGCTGAGGTTATGAATGTTGTTGTGGGATCGAATGATGGGTTCCATGGATTCATGAATAGGCCCGATTTTTCCCAAAACCAAGGGTCGGAATCTAGAATGCATTGTCTGCTTTCAGAGTTTTCAAAATCTACTATAAAGAAACCCTTAGCATAGAGGTAGATATTGATTTCATCAGAAATGTTTGGCTTCCATACCTTCGAGATCTAATTGTGGAGAGTTGTCAACCGTGGCCAAAAGCCATTAAACCGACAGATTAAGGCACTTTCATAAAACTTCAAGGCCTCATCCAGTGAGGCCTTGACCGCCTGCATAGTGGGAGCTGGGGCTTCACTGACAATATGGGCAGGAGCTTAACTCTCAGAGGCGGACGAAACTGGGCCGAAAATTATCTTCGCGATGCTGGGAGCCATATTGCGGAAGAGATGGGTAGATGTGAACCTGCGGCAGATGCGAACCCACGAAAGAGGGCATATGTGAACCTGCAGAAGAGACCTGCGAAAGAGATGGGCAGATGTGAACCTGCGACAGATGCGAACCCTGCGAATTATATATATATATATATATATATATATATATATATATATATATATTAATTCTAAAATTAATAAGTATCTAAATAACTTCTCAAGTTGATGAAGATTTTAGTTTGAAACTGAAATCAAGATGCAATGAATCAAAAAAATTTGAACACACATAAAAATTAAAATATAATTTATAATTTTTCTATCTATAACACACATTTCATTCGATCTCTGTCAGATGCACAAAATGTTATAAAATATACGTTACATTTTATTTTCTCTGTCAAATGGACTTCTATATATAGGATAGCAACTCAATCCTTTAATAAATATATAAATTTATTTGATTCAACAAAAGACCATGGAAATTCCAACACTTCCGATAATAGCCTTAGCGCTAAAATTTCAACACTTCCGATAATGGATTTTTTGTTGTTGTTCTCTAATGCAATAGGCTATAATTCTGTGTTTCATGGCCAAAAAAGATTGTCTTTCCGTAAGGAAACCAAATGCCTAAACTACAAAAACCCCATGGAAAAGAGAAACTTAAGGATCCATTACTAGCATTTAGGTTATGGATGGAATTTGTTTCTCGGCCATGAACCTTTATTAACAAGAGAGTCTGATCGTACTTCAATGCAGTTTTAGTGAAAAATAATGCAATAAGCACACCTTTATAAGAGAATTCTTCCAAACAAAGAACTTATTAACTCTGGTTATTAACAGAAAAATTATCGACAGTGGTTCTTGCATCCCATCCCTTTTAAAGAAGGGCTCAATTAAACATGCAAAGCAAGAACCCCCCATTGAAAGTGACGCAGGATTATCTTTGTATTGTATTAAAGTTCTAGCGAACAAAAATCGACAAGCTAAACACCGATAGAAGACCCACATTAAGTTTCTGCATTTGATTTATTTTATTTACAATGAAATCCAAGCACTCTGTGTTAAAGATTTAGTTTAGACTTAGTTAGTAATCAATTTTCAATTCAGTTAAACTCTTTTTCCTATAACTGTCCATGTGAGTGTATATATATTTCTCCTCTAATAAATCTATTGTGCACTTAGCAATTAGTATCTTGTCTACTTTAATTCTGTCATGGTATCGAAGCCATTGGGGTTCTGCTTAGGCAAAGGCATTCGAACTTGTTGGAGCGGCTTAGTGTTGGGCATTCCAAGGAGCGGAGAAGAAAGAGTGAGCCTATTTGCTATAGAATCAAGGAATTGCTTCCTCTTCTTGTTGCGTTTGAGAGTGAGCCTATTTGCTGTAGACTCAAGGACTTGCTTCCTCTTCTTGCTGCGTTCGAGAGTGAGGAGACTCTGTTTCTCTGCCGAAGAGAAAAGAGCAGCGTTTGACCCTGTTGCGTGTGTGGAGAGGATGCGAAGCTTCATTGTTGATGATCATATTAATTCGAGGTCAAATTTACTCTATGAATTTAAAGCATGAAGAAACATGTTATTGTTGCAGTTTTTTATTGAGCTCGTTATGAATTTAGCGGAGTGTCTTTTGTCCTCTTGCTTGTTATTTTGTCCTTGGAGATATTGGAATGCGGGCTTGTGGGGTCTTATTGAAGCCTTGTGCTGCATAGTTAAGACTGTTTATTGGTTATGCCGCATTTCCGCTGCCCTCTGTTCTTGTTTGGTCCCGAATTAGAGGAATACCACATTTTGCATGAATATTTGTTTCCATGTTACAACATGCAGATTGTATTGTAGTAATGCATGTTGTTTTTAAATTTGTTTTCTACTGGAAAAGAGAGTGCAGAAAAGGTGTTTTAAATCTGTAAATTTCTCGTTGCTCCAAACATGGCTTCGACGAGTCAGTTTTCCATTCCTACGCCTCTATTTAGTGGGAAAAATTATGATTTTTGGAGCATTAAAATGCAAGCATGCTTACAAGGCTTAGGGTATTGGGAATCAGTAGAGTTGGGGTTCACAGAGCCTGATGCAAATACAATTGCTGGAATGACTCCTGCTCAAAGAAAACAATTTGATGAACTTAAACAGAAAGAAGGTAGAGCGAAGTCGTGCATTTTAAATTCTTTAGATGATTCTGTTTTTCCTAAAATTATTGTTGCTAAGACTGCTAAATCAATATGGGATATACTTAAGGTTACTTATCAAGGAAATGATAAAGTAAAAATGGTAAAATTACACACTCTCATAACACTATTTGAAACACTTAAAATGACTGAATCAGAAATAGTTGATCAGTTCATGACTAAAGTTATGGGTATTATTAATCAGCTTTGAATTAATGGTGAAGAACTTGATGACCAAAGAATTGCGGAAAAAATTCGTAGATGTTTGCCTAAAAAAATTGACATGATAGTTACTGTTTTTGAGTCGAGAGAATTCACAAAATTGTCTGTGGAAGAATTAACTGGTTCTTTGTTGGCTCATGAAGCAAGAATTAATTTAGATGTCAGTACTTTAGAGCATTCTTTCAAATCTAAATCTTCTATGGATAGAGGTAGAGGCAAAGGTTTTCGTGGAAGGAGAGGAAGAGGTAGAGGACAGTCTTAGTTTGATGATAGATCACAAGTAACTCAAACACATTCAGAGCAGTCTCAAATTGATCATGGTCATAGGTGGATAGATAAATCAAAAATTCAATGTCACTACCGCAAAAAATATGGCCATTATAAGTTTGAATGCTGAAAATTACAGTATGTTTTAAGTAAAAACGAAGTGAATGTTACAAACACTGAATGCGAAACATCAGATGCTTTAATTCTGGCATGCCTAGTGACTGTGCAAGTACCTAATAAATATGTTTGGTTGATAGACAACGGATGTATTAATCATATGACTGGTCATAGTGATTCGTTTTCACATCTTGATACTTCTTTCAGTTCCTCTATTGGTTTGGGTGATGATCACCAGATTAAAGCTTCAAGAAAGGGTGTTGTACCTGTCTTAACCAAACAAAATGTTGTGAAGAATATCTATGATGTTTATTATGTACGCAATTTCAAGCATAATTTTTTGAGTGTTGGTCAGTTAGATGCACATGGTTATGATGTTAGCTTTCACAACACTACTTGCACGATTTCTGATAAACATAATTCTCTTGTTGCAAAGATTCCTATGACATAGAACAGGTTCAATCAATCACAATTAAAAAGTGAAAAGTTGTATGCATATAATTTTTCAACGCCAACTGACTCTGACCTGTGGCATTTGTGATATGGTCATTTACCTATCAAAAGTATGAGTTTTTTGCAAAGACAGACTATGGTGAAAGGTTTGTATGCTTTGTCTGATCATATCTCTTCTAGTACAAGTTGTATAATGGGTAAACATAAACGAGATAGTTTTGCTTCAGCCTCTAATAGAGCCAAAGAACAACTAGAGTTAGTGCATATAAATTTGTGCGGTCCAATGCAAGAAAAATAAGTTGCTGACAGTCTCTATTTTCTTACTTTCATTGATGATTTTAGCAGGAAAATTTGGGTGTATTTCATCAAATACAAATCTGAAACTTTTTCCAAGTTTAAGGAGTTCAAAGCCGAGGCTGAAAAACAGAGCGGAAAGTTTATTAAAATTCTCAGGTCTGATAAAGGAGGTGAGTATGAATCTAACGAATTCATTGATTTTTGCAAACAACATGGTATTAAAAAACAAACTACAACCAATTATACTCCGCAACAGAATGGAGTCACGGAAAGAAAGAATTAGACAATTATGAATATGGCTCGAAGTTTTCTAAAACACAAAATTTGTCTAAAGATTTGTGGGCTGAAGCAGTTGCATGTTTGGTATATATTTTAAATAGGTCGCCAACTTCCAGTGTTCAAAGTTTTGTACCTGAAGAAGCATAAAGTGGACAAAAGGTAATTGTTTCACACTTTCCCTTATTTGGCTGTATTGCTTTCACTCATGTTCCAGAAAAATTGAGAAAAAAGTTTGATGATAGGAGCGAAAATTATATTTTTATAGGATATAGTGATCAATATAAACCATACAGATTGTTTAATCCTATAACTAAAAAGTTTGTTGTAAGTCGAGATGTGAAATTTCTAGAAGACAAGTCTTGGAAATGGAGAACAATACTTGTCCTAATCCTTTTATTCTGTTAGAAGAACATCAAACACCTTCAACAAGCACTCCAAGATTACAGGTTCAAGACAAAATCAGTAGCAGTTCATCAAGCAGTAGCAATTCATCATCTTTTGAGTCCGATCCTGATAATCCTAAAATGAGAAACTTAAGTGATATTTATGCACAAGATGATGTTGATGATATTTTAAATTTTGCATTTCTTTCATTTCAACCTACTTGTTTTGAAGAGGCTATAAAGGTGTTGGTTCCCCGTGTTTTGACAGTTTGGAAAATCAAAAGACAAGGCAACATCATAACCAATCTTTAGAGTTCCAGGATCTAGTCCTCCTGTTCTCAGAGAGGGATCTCTCAAATATTTGTTTGCAAAGGTTTATCTTGTTTGCTTTGGTTATGGATTTTTAGACTAGTTATTACGTGCAAATGTTTGTTTGGTTGGGTTGAGTTGATACAGCAGAATATGAAAGGTCTAAGAAAGATAGACAGAAAGAGGAAATATCTGGTTCATTGGGCAATGGAGTCAAAATAAGATCATGACAAACTCTTCAAGGGATATGGGATATCAAAGGGCAAATCTAACTTGGCCACAGGATCCTTTGTTTTGGAATGAGATGAACATTAATGATTTGGAAAAAGAAATTTAATTCTCAACAAATGGAACTTGAGAAACATAACTTATCAATAAAGAGATATTTGATAGACAGGGCTAACCATAAATTCTACAAACATTCTTTAAGCAAATAATGATTTCAAGACAACTTTTAAAATGAAATCTAAGATTCGGGGAACACCCTATTTCCTCAAAGATTTTATTTTAAAGGATTTAGAAAACATAAAAGATTCACTGATAATTGCATTCATAGAAGAGGGAACACCTAAATAACATCTGTGTTTACAACTATAAAGACCTTCAAAACAACTGTTTAAGCAGGGGCAAATGGTAAGATCAAAACCGACCTCTTTGGTTAACTTAAGACAATGGTACTTCGAAGGGAGATTTCAATAACGGCTTTCAAGTGATGGCAGACAAGCAGGGAGAACCATAACATGCTGAAACCAACTATTTGAGCTATCAAGGAAATAAACGAGCATGAAGACTAAAGAGAAGTTTTAAAGCCTCTAAAATACTTCGGCAGAGGAAAACATAAAACAGTGAAGGGTGAACGGGTCTAAGGTGCTTCCAGGAGTCATTTCTTAGCCTAAAACTTTCAGCCTACTGTAGTAAGAATTTATGGAACATAATTAAAACAAGGGAAAAAACATTTAAAAGTTCAGAGCACTTCACCAACAGCCAAGCTCATGGATCCAGTGATAGAGCCTTCTCAGGAACAGACATGCAATGGCATCATCAAGACATCCAAGACTCCAAATTATTTTCAACTTCAACAGACTTGTATATTTATTTCAGAGAGTTTCAATATTACAACTTGTGATCAAACAGTAACCAACCCTCTCATCTTATGCAGAAGTACTTATAGGAAGATGAGGAGGTGAGAACTAACAAAAATATCTCGTGAACCATTAATACAGATTAAATGACTTCTCGGTCTCTTGAGGGGTTCGATGGAGAAGTGTACAGGTGGATCACTGTATTAATGTTTTACAATTAATATCAAAGCTCGGTGGGAGCTTTATTTGACTTTGAGGCCCTATACTCTGTCTGGAGCAACTCTACAGCTATTTACTATTACACTCCTTTGGTAGAATTAACTTCTTGGCAGCGCTGGAGGCAGATATTTCCTGAATCAATAACTTCGGCCTCTGTTTTGAATGGTTTGAGGCGACAGGTGGCTCTTTGTAGTAGCTGAGGAATCAATTCGCCTCAGTTGAAGCGGTGGAAACCTTTCTGTTTGATAGAACACTTTAGGTTTTCCTTTAAACTGTGTTTTAGATTGGGGATTAGGCTTTTGATAACTGTCTTAGCCGTAATCCCCATAAAAAATGTCTTCAATCTTCATCTGCTGTGCTCTGTCTTCAAAACTGATACTCTTTAACTGTGTTTGAATTAAAACAGTGTATTGTCAATGTGCAGACCCGCACTAGGCTTTACGGCATCAATACTCATAGAGTACTGACGAAACATGGAATAGAGCCCCATGGATGGCTTCTCTGTAATGAAACGAGGGCATGAGAATCGTCATTCCCAGCCCTTGGCATTTCTTCGTTATACAATGGAAAACCATTTAGAACACCTACATCAAACACAAAACAATTAAGAAATCCTGCGAAAAAATAGGTTTAAACTGCTTCAGATGGCGGGGGAGGAGCGTAGCCGTCGGATAAAAATATCTAACGGTGGAGATCGGTGAAAAACAGGAAAATGAGAGCGGGGAGAAGAAATAAGGTGGGGTGGTTTTGGACCGTCTGATCTGGACACGTGGACAGTCCTGATCTAATCGGAGGATCTCAATCGGGGGTGGCAGGCAAGTGCATGTGATGTAAATTTCCAATGCGATTAAGCGCTGGCCGTTGATTTGCAGATCAGATCAACGGTGGAAGGTGAATCGGAGGGTTTTTGAAACGGGGCAAGACTTTTGATCGAAGGGAATAAGGGCCGTTGGATCTTCGGGAGGATCGACGGCTCAGATTGGATCGGGGATCGACAATCGAGAGTGCAAAAAAAACGCATGCGATTTGAAACTTGCGATTAGAAACTTGCGATTGAGCGCTAGCCATCGGATTGGGTCTAGATTGACGGTCCAGATCCTTTGATTTCTTGCACCGGCGGGACCCTTATACTTTGCGAGAAACCCGAAAATTTCGATAAACACCAAGGTTTTGAGTGGATCGGGCAGAAAATATATATGATAGGCTGGCGCCCGATTGCGGGGCCACTGGGAGTATGGAGTACCATGGGCCCGGGGCTTTATATAACTAGGGCTAATCGCAATCGGAACATTCGGGCCTGGTCTTTCAATCAACCCATTTGTAATTTCTCCGATCGCGATTGCGCGATTGGTCTTTTTGATCAACCCATTTTTATTTATCACGTGTTCTTAAGTTTTTAACTTAAAACTTTGGAAAGTGGGTTTTTGGGTTTACAAAGGAAAAATTGATCAAAGAGGGATTTTTCAGTGGTTTAGCGCTCGATTGCGGGCCTATGGGTTAAACGAAATAACAATATGATCTGCGGTTTATGAAAAAGGGGCTGATCGCAATCGGCATTTTGAAATGGCTCACAAACATGCACACTTGAATCTTTCCGATTTAGCGTCGACAAGCTTTGGCATTTGGTTTCAACGCATGGGCATGTGGGGGGAAGTGGTTTAGGACTTAGCCCAAGGGGCTTAGGTCCATAGCAATAAAACTTTGTTTTTTATGAAAAATTTCAAGGTTTTAAATGGATTTGAGGGTTTCGGCATAGCTCAAAAAGAAGTTTTAAACCATGTCAGGAAGATTTTCACAGATGGAGGGAGAAACTTATGAAAAGTAGAGGAATAATATGGAGAAAAAAGGGGAAGAAAATGATGGTTTCTTCAGCAGTTTGTTATATGAAATCAGCAGAATTTTCTGAGTATAAAATGGGACAGCAAATGAGTATTTGGGACAGAGGCATGAGGCCTTAAAGGGACTTCAAGAGCTAACAATTTTTAGTGATAAAATTTGTTCCTTGGAGGCTCAAAAAAGATCTTAGCCACCTTTTGGTATAACAAAATATTATAGGTGGCTAACAGTGGCTCCACTTGGGGATGGTGCCTTCTTGAAGGCATCAAGAATTCAAACTTGATTTCTGGGAGGCTGATTAGTTACCTCATCCATTGGGCTGTCCTTCTGTGATTGAATGATATTCTCTAAAAACATATTTGGCAGCCATGAAAACAATGGACCTTTATCAACAAGCTTGCTACCTACCCAATCCTACAGATCTAGCATTTTTTCTTCATCAGAGTGTACTTGGATTGGCAAACTCTATTCACAACATTTTATTATTTTAAAAGCAGGAAATCTAATCTACTTCTACTCCTTATTTCTCCCTGAACTCAGATTAAACAGTTGAGCTCAGATATTTTTCTACCTAGTCTACTGTCTGTTGGGATTAAACAGTCCAACAAACTTTCATTCTCTAAATTCTACAACAGAAAATTTAAAAATAGTCAAGTCAAGATTGAGCTGTTTGACTTGCTATGATCTATGGCATAAGAACAAGCTGCACATAGATTATTATTTGCAGAAAATTAAATCAAAATGGAAGGCTTAAGATCTGAAAGTTTCTCATTATGGCCTTCTTTTCTTTACAGCTCTGTTTTTAATTTTGTTTTGAGCTGTCTCTTTCTTGATATCTGATTCAGATTTTGGGCAAATTAGAACCAGTTTTTCTCTTTTATGACTTAGAAAAATAAAACAGTTTTGAGTCATCTCTCTTTGGAAACTTTGGTTCAGATTTTGAATATGTTTGAACCTTTAATTTCTATCCTAATCTATCTACTGATAAGCCAAGATTAAATAGTTTGGCAAATCGAATTCACTTATCCTATCAGCAGAAAAATTTAAAGCTAATTTAGTCAAGATTAAATTGTTTGACTAATTAGAAGTGTGTTTTTTAGGAGTGGCATTTGGGCTTGCACACTTTCAGATTTATTTATTTTTTGGTATGGGGCTATACCTTTCTTGCTTTGACAATTTGCCCTCTTTTCATTCTTTCTTTGTTTTTGTATTTTTGAATTCTTGATTTTTCTCCAAAGCAGAAAACAACAACTAACTACATGCTCGGAACTGAGCTTTATTGACATTCCTATCTAACCTATTCTAAACATGGAGTATTTACATATTCATATGATACAAAAGTGCCAATGCAGCCAGCTGAGTAATGTCAAGAAGAAGTAGTAACTCTGGCTTCTTGTTAGAGGTATCCATAGAACATATTGAAGGTTAACCTTCAATGTCAAGGCTATCACAAAAGGTGACAGCTTTTCATGTCTCTGGCTCTTGCAAAGGGTCAATGCTTGATAATTTGAGCCAGTCGGGATTTCCACACACTCTTCCATAGGATCAACAAAGAAAATATGAAGATTCTCTTCCTTTTGATCCTCCACAATTGGTAGATCATCTACTTCTAAGACATCAACTTTGAAGACTATCTCTTCAATATGCAGCTTGGAAGTATCATCATTTTTAACCTGCAAAATAGCAAACAGTGAAATATCTTCTTTCTTTGAATCTATGCTTGCTTCTGATATAAATTTAGGCTCTTTAAATGACAGACTAATATCAGTGAAGGGAGAAGTTTCTTCTTGAGAAGATGATATATCCACAGCAGGATAGTCTTCTATTTGTTTTTCTCCTTCATCTTCATCATCCTCTGAACTGGAGGACTCATCATATTTAACAGTGTTGTCTTCTGGTAACCCTGGTATGCTTGTATTCAGTGGATTAATTTGTATGAAAAGGTTATTATATTCTTGAGCAGGAGAGTATTTAAAGGTTTCCTCTTTTTCAAGAGAAAGCTCCTTTTGCTCAAAAATTTCTTTATTGCTCTTCTCTTCACCTTCTGAGTTGAAAGGCTGCTGATTTCCAATTATGTGAAAGCCATTAGTGATGGATTGAAATGGATGTTTTTGGCTTTCAAGCTGGTGATGGTGAAAATGATAACACCAATCAAACGCTGGTTGCCCTGCATGATTAGTTTTTTCTTGGAACTCATCATCATCATCATCATCAGACTGATCGAAATTCGGAAAATCATCTGAATAAAAAATTTTGTCAGTCGAACATAGTGGGTCATCAGTTTGTTCGTTTAACTGTTCTACAAGTTTATTTTCTATTTCAAGACAACAACATTTAGTAGGAAAATGAGCAGAAGTGTTTTGTTCTAATAAAGAATTGAGGGCTGACTGTTTATTTAATATATGATCAATTTCTTCCTCTGTAAAAAGAGAAGTAATTTTCTCTTTGCTTTGGACAGAAGGACAACAGTCCTCTCCCTCTTGTGTTAACTGGTTTTGAGGCTGGATGTCTTCTTGAGCCTCTTCTAGGGGATGATTACTTGTGCTCGTAGGGGAATTTTGAGGATTCTCTTCTTTTTCCTGATCTATCTCAATTTCAACCAACACCTCATGATTTTCATGGAAGTCACTTCGACTATAAGGTTCATGAGTTGTTTCAAGCATATTATGAAGATGCCATTGTCTTTTAATAATCTGAAATGATTCGAAACATAAAGGAAGAAACCCTAGTTGTATTGTCTCTTCTCCTTTTTCAGATTTTGTCGGTTCAAAAAGGCTTATGTTTTCCTCAAGGCACTGCTTACTATGAGCTTTTGCAATCTGGTTATGGAGTTCTCTTAATGGAATAATACAAGAAATAGGTAGGCAATCAGGAGTTTCCTGACAACCTTCTTCATTGCTCTCATTGTAATCTTGTTCATCATACCTATTTTGTAGTTTTTGGGTTTGCTCTTGATTCGAAAGGAGTATGGGCTGC
Source organism: Pinus albicaulis (assembly GCA_034641835.2). Classification (NCBI taxonomy): domain Eukaryota; kingdom Viridiplantae; phylum Streptophyta; class Pinopsida; order Pinales; family Pinaceae; genus Pinus; species Pinus albicaulis. Next base: position 126,692,472 of record CM076582.1, on the reverse strand, counting down.
TCTAGATCATCAATATTTAAATTGGCCTCATGCCTTTTAAATCTTTTCCCAAGTATGTACATCATTTTCTCCATCATGATCAGTAATTTTCCTTTATTAATTTGTCTATAATCTTGCTCATTGTCTAGGTCTTGTAATGGTTGAGTTTTGTATTTAAGGTCACTGTATCTTTTTAACCAGTTCAGAGTCTTCTACCAGTAGAGTCATTAGGTCTTTTGGGTTTGTGGAGTCGCCAGGTGGAAGATTTTGAAAATTGTTGTCCACCAACAACATGATTGGGTTTGCTTAATGCATTCCCAAGGGAGTCTACAAGGACTGGAAGGGTAATAGGCCTACTGGAGGCCAGTGGAGTCACCTAGGTGGAAATTTTTTTAGTTTTTATAAAGATAGAATGTTTTATGGTTCCACCACCATATTTATTATGAAGCCAAACTTGAAATATTTTGGGCTTTTCTGAGTTTATTTTGTTTTTATAGGTTAAGAGAGTGTTCTAAGTCTGATTTTGCACTTAGCTAAGGTGTTCAAACAAACAGAGTTGCTCTTATGGCTTGGTAACTGGTTCCTTCAAGCTTTGATAAGGATTTAAAAGGAATCCTAAGGGTTACTTAGTTTGTCACTGATTCAAAAGAGTCCTATCATGATTGCCATGATGTTAGGCAGTGCTTGAAGAAAGTTACTTATGTTATACTGGACCTAAAGTTGAAGGAAAGGTTTTGTAAACCTCTAATTCTCAGCATGTCCCACCGTGATCGCCATTATGTTGGTTCCCCGTGTTTTGACAGTTTGGCAAATCAAAAGACAAGGCAACATTAGAACCAATCTTTAGAGTTCCAGGATCTAGTCCTCCTGTTCTCAGAGAGGGATCTCTCAAATATTTGTTTGCAAAGGTTTATCTTGTTTGCTTTGGTTATGGAATTTTAGACTAGTTATTATGTGCAGATGTTTGTTTGGTTGGGTTGAGTTGATATAGCAGAATATGAAAGGTCTAGGAAAGATAGACAGAAAGAGGAAATATCCGGTTCATTGGGCAATGGAGTCAAAATAAGATCATGACAAACTCTTCAAGGGATATGGGATATCAAAGGGAAAATCTAACTTGGCCACGGGATCCTTTGTTTTGGAATGAGATGGACATTAATGATTTGGAAAAAGAAATTTAATTCTCAACAAAGGGAACTTGAGAAACATAACTTATCAATAAAGAGATATTTGATGGACAGGGCTAACCATAAATTCTACAAACATTCTTTAAGCAAATAATGATTTCAAGACAACTTCTAAAATGAAATCTAAGATTCGGGGAACACCCTATTTCCTCAAAGATCTTATTTTAAAGGATTTAGAAAACATAAAAGATTCACTGATAATTGCATTCATAGAAGAGGGAACACCTAAATAACATTTGTGTTTGCAACTATAAAGACCTTCAAAACAACTGTTTAAGCAGGGGCAAAGGGTAAGATCAAAACCGACCTCTTTGGTTAACTTAAGACAATGGTACTTCGAAGGGAGATTTCAATACCGGCTTTCAAGTGATGGCAGACAAGCAGGGAGAACCATAACATGCTGAAACCAACTATTTGAGCTATCAAGGAAATAAACGAGCATGAAGACTAAAGAGAAGTTTTAAAGCCTCTAAAATACTTCAACAGAGGAAAACATAAAACAGTGAAGGGTGAACGGGTCTAAGGTGCTTCCAGGAGTCATTTCTTAGCCTAAAACTTTCAGCCTATTGTAGTAAGAATTTATGGAACATAATGAAAACAAGGGAAAAAACATTTAACAGTTCAGAGCACTTCACCAACAGCCAAGCTCATGGATCCAGTGATAGAGCCTTCTCAGGAACAGACATGCAACGGCATCATCAAGACATCCAAGACTCCAAATTATTTTCAACTTCAACAGACTTGTATATTTATTTTAGAGAGTTTCAATATTACAACTTGTGATCAAACAACAACCAACCTTCTCATCTTATGAAGAAGTACTTATAGGAAGATGAGGAGGTGAGAACTAACAAAAATATCTCGTGAACCATTAATACAGATTAAATGACTTCTCGGCCTCTTGAGGGGTTCGATGGAGAAGTGTACAGGTGGATCATTGTATTAATGTTTTACAATTAATATCAAAGCTCGGTGGGAGCTTTATTTGACTTTGAGTTTATATGCTCTGTCTGGAGCAACTCTGCAGCTATTTACTATTACACTCCTTTGGCAGAATTAACTTCTTGGCAGCGCTGGAGGTAGATATTTCCTGAATCAATAACTTCGGCCTCTGTTTTGAATGGTTTGAGGCGACAGGTGGCTCTTTGTAGTAGTTGAGGAATCAATTCGCCTCAGTTGAAGCGGTGGAAACCTTTCTGTCTGATAAAACACTTTAGGTTTTCCTTTAAACTGTGTTTTAGATTGGGGATTAGGCTTTTGATAACTTTCTTAGCCGTAATCCCCATAAAAACTGTCTTCAATCTTCATCTGATGTGCTCTGTCTTCAAAACTGATACTCTTTCACTGTGTTTGAATTAAAACAGTGTCTTGTCGATGTGCAAACCCGCACTGGGCTTTACGGCATCAATAATCATAGAGTACTGACGAAACATGGAATAGAGCCCCGTGGATGGCTTCTCTGTAATGAAACGAGGGCATGAGAATCGTCATTCCCAGCCCTTGGCATTTCTTCGTTATACAATGGAAAACCATTTAGAACACCTGCATCAAACATAAAACAATTAAGAAATCCTGCAAAAAAATAGGTTTAAACTGCTTTAGATGGCGGGGGAGGAGCGTAGCCGTCGGATAAAAATATCTAACGATGGAGATCGGCGAAAAACAGGAAAATGAGAGCGGGGAGAAGAAATAAGGCAGGGTGGTTTTGGACCGTCCGATCTGGACACGTGGACGGTCCTGATCTAATCGGAGGATCTCAATCAGGGGTGGCGTTAATCGTGCGGGTGCAAGTGCATGCGATGGAATTTCAATGCGCATTAGGCGCCGTCGTTGATCTCAGCAGATCGAGATCGACTCGCGGAAGGTGAATCCGAGGCTTTGGAACGGGCAAGACTTGTGATCGAGGAGTCAGGTCATGGATTCTGGAGATGGACTACTTCGTACTGGATCTTGACCGGCAACGGGAGTGCACCAAAACGCATGCGAGAAACTTGCGATTAGAAACTTGCGATCGAGCGCTGCGTCATCTGATTGGGTCTAGATCGATCATTCGTATCCTTTGATTTCTTGCACCTACGGATCTCATACTTTAAGTAGAAACCCGAAAATTCTCGATAAATCACCAAGGTTTCAGGTGGATCTGGCAAAAATATATGATAGGCTGGCGCCCGATTGCGGGGCCACTGGGAGTATGGAGTACCATGGGCCCGGGGCTTTATATAACTAGGGCTAATCGCAATCGGAACATTCGGGCCCGGTCTTTCAATCAACCCATTTGTAATTTCTCTGATCGCGATTGCGCGATTGGTCTTTTTGATCAACCCATTTTTATTTATCACGTATTCTTAAGTTTTTAACTTAAAACTTCGGAAAGTGGGTTTTTGGGTTTACAAAGGAAAAATTGATCAGAGAGGGATTTTTCAATGGTTTAGCGCCCGACTGCGGGCCTATGGGTTAAACGAAATAACAATATGATCTGCGGTTTGTGACGAGGGGCTTATCGCAATCGGCATTTTGAAATGGCTCACAAACATGCACACTTGAATCTTTCCGATGCGATTAGCGTCGACAAGCTTTGGCATTTGGTTTCGACGCATGGGCATGTGGGGGGAAGTGGTTTAGGACTTAGCCCAAGGGGCTTAGGTCCATAGCAATAAAACTTTGTTTTTTATGAAAAATTTCAAGGTTTTAAATGGATTTGAGGGTTTCGGCACAACTCAAAAAGAAGTTTTAAACCATGTCAGGAAGATTTTCACGGATGGAGGGAGAAACTTATGAAAATTAGAGGAATAATATGGAGAAAAAAGGGGAAGAAAATGATGGTTTCTTCAGCAGTTTGTTATATGAAATCAGCAGAATTTTCTGAGTATAAAATGGGACAACAAATGAGGATTTGGGACAAAGGCATGAGGCCTTAAAGAGACTTCAGGAGCTAACAATTTTTAGTGATAAAATTTGTTCCTTGGAGGCTCAAAAAAGATCTTAGCCACCTTTTGGTATAACAAAATATTATAGGTGGCTAACAAAAGGACAAAGAATGGGTAGATGCAATGAATAATGAAATCAATGCTATTGAAAGAAATCAAACTTGGGATTTGGTTAATCTACCTAATGATAAAAATTATGTAAGTGTCAAATGGGTTTTAAAACAAAGTTAAATGAGAGAGGTGAAGTTGATAAGCACAAAGCAAGATTAGTTGCCAAAGGTTTTTCACAACAACCTGGCATAGATTATGGTGAAACATTTGCACCTGTAGCAAGAATTGATACAGTTTGATTTGTATTAGCTATTGCAGCACAAAAAAAGTAGCCTATTTACCAAATGGATGTAAAGTCTGCCTTTTTTAATGGTGTTTTGAATGAAGAAGTGTATGTTGATCAACCACTGGTTTCGAAATCAAAAATCAAGAACATAAGGTGTACAGGTTGAAGAAAGCATTGTATGGTTTGAAGCAAGATCCAAGAGCTTGGTACAGCTGAATAGACCACTACTTGTTGAATAATGGTTTCAGAAGAAGCGACCATGAGCCCTCTTTGTATATCAAGAATGATTATCAAAGTAATATTTTGATACTGTGTCTTTATATAGATGAATTAATTTATACAGGTAACATGCAGTTAGATGAATTTAAAGCTGCAATGAAAAGTGAATTTGAAATGACAGATGTTGGATTAATGAGATACTTCTTAGGTATCGAAGTGAAACAAACACACGATGGTATGTTTATGAGTCAACTTAAGTATGCTACTAACATTTTAAAAAAGTTTAAGATGGATAGATGTAAACCGGTGGATAATCCTATTGAATTTGGTACAAAGTTAAGTAAAGATTATGTGGGTACTATTGTTAATGTGAATTTGTATAAGCAACTTGCTGGTAGTATTATGTATCTTACTGCTACTAGACCTGATATAACATTTGCAGTTAGCTATATTTCCAGGTTTATGGAATCTCCTAAAGACTGTCATTGGATAGCTGGAAAAAGGGTGTTAAGATACATTGCAGGTACATCTACTTATGGATTATCGTATGCAACCTCTATAGACTGTAATCTTGTTGGTTATACAGACAGTGATTATGTAGGTTGTATTGATGACTGGAAAATCACTTCTGGCTATGCTCTTTTATTTGGCAGAAACTTGATCTCATGGTCATCCAAAAAGCAACCCATAGTTGCATTATCTTCAACAGAGGCCAAGTACGTTGCAAAAAATTCAACATCATGTCAAGCAGTGTGGCTAAAGAGACTTCTCTCTAACTTCAGATGCAAAGAAAATGAACCTATTTCAATCCTTTGTGACAACACTTCCGCTATTTCCTTGTCAAAGAACAATGTCTTTCATCAAAAGAGCAAACATATCGACACTCATTTTCACTTCATTCGTGAATTCGTCAAGAATGGTGAAATTTTTCTCAAATTTTGTGATTCCAAGGAGCAGTTAGCGGATATTTTCACCAAACCGCTAGAAAAAATTAATTTTGAATTTCAATGTCAAAAGTTAGAAATAAAACAATGTAACCCTCAAAATTAAGGAGTGTTAAAGATTTAGTTTAGACTTAGTTAGTAATCGGTTTTCAATTCAGTTAAAGTGTTTTTCCTATAACTGTCAATGTGAGTGTATATATATTTCTCCTCTAATAAATATGTTGTGCGCTCAGCAATTAGTCTTCTTTAATTCTCCAGTCTTCTTTAATTCTGTCACTCTGGACATCAAGAAAACTGAATACTTCATAGAAAAGCAAACTAATTGGCAATGGACTCCAAATTTTTATAGGCAAATTCATTTAAACTATTAATAATACCTTCAAAACATCTCACTCGAAAATCTCCATGCTAAAGCAGCAACATGCTTCATTTCATCTCATGATCAAAACATTAAATATAAAATAATCCATGGAAACACAATACCCGACCATCCGCACTAAATCCACAAAACTAAGTGCAATAGAAAATAGAAAACTGCTGCAAAGAAAATTGAAATGAAAATATCCACGATATCTGTCAGTTTTAATATCTTTCCAATGAAGAAGCGTTCAAACAAGAAAAAAAAAAAAACGCACAAACGACAAAATGACCGATAATTGCCACAAAATCCATTGAACTTTTACAACAAATTGTGCAGCAAAGGTATCGAAAGCCAAAACCATCGCGAAGTCTAACCCAAAGAATAAGCAAGCTATGAACCAGTGCGGGAAAATTCAATACCGATAATTAAATTTTAATAATTGAAGTGCATGCCTAACCTTCAACCAGCTCCGACTTGTTTCTGACATCAGCGCCATAGTATACAGCCCGTCTAGACTTGAGAGCCTCCGCAAGAATCGAAATCTGGTCGCCGTTCTTATCAAAATTAATTGTACGAGCAAAATCGGCAATTCTTACGATCCATCGACCAGATTCTAGAATTTTCCAAACAAGATAACGAGCCACAAATCCTCCTCCTCCCGTCACAACGCAGCAATCAAATTCTACTGTCGGGAAATCTTTTAAACCCTCCTCGATCGCCATTGAAGGAAGTCCTTTTCTCTGTAGAATTTTATCTTCGAGACTGACTTGATTTGTTTGCATAGACATTGGGAGAATTTGTTACTTGACTAATATATTACTGTCATTTACTGTGGATATATTCTTAAAGCAAAGCTAGTTGGGTATGGTTGGTTGATTAAAGTCCCTTTTTTTTTGGCCTTCTAAGTAAAGGAAGGAACATGGCTCACCAAATTTGATTCCTCTCTAATTTTTTTTTGGGTCGAGTAAATATGTCATTTTGATTGGAGGGGGATTTGAACTAATGGGAGTGTTACTTAATTACTCTTTCTTCAAAACTTAACAGATATAGTTTAGAATTATTTTATTATTAAAAAAAATTATATAATTAAAAGAAATCAATTATTTATAGCTTTACCTTTTTAATAAGATTCATTTTATTTTATATTTCAAATTTTCCTTAAGAGGCTTTTCACACTTCTGCGTGACAATAGTAAGGTGTTAAATAGGATGTTTTTTATTTTATTTTATTTTATTGTTTAATTTTATATTAAAAGATACTTTATTATATAATGTATGGGAAATGTTATAATATTTTTATAGGAAAGTATTAGATTAAAAAAAAAAAAAAAAATTATTTAATTAAAAATAATAAATTGTTTTATTTAATTTATAATACTATAATTTTATTTTTATTAATGAAATGATAAATAATATGTTTTATAAAAAATCATAATATGCCTATCACATTAAAATAAATTTAAATATTAGTTATAAGGTATTATGTAAATCATGAAATTCAATGTTTAAATTCTCTATTGATCAAACCAACAAAAAAATAATTACTAATTATAAATTAAGTTTCAATTTGCTATATAAATTAAATATCTATTTAATCAGTCAAAAGATGTTATAATATATTATAGTAAAGTATTAGATAAAAAAATACTTTATTTAATTAAAAATAATAAATTGTTTTATTTAATTTATAATATTATAATTTTATTTTTATTAAAGAAATGATAAATAATATTTCTTATAAAAAATCATAATATGCCTATCACATTAAAATAAATTTAAATATTAGTTATGAAGTATTATGTAAATCATGAGATTCAAGGTTTAAATTACTAATTAGAGTCAAACCGACAAAAAAATAGTTACTAATTATAAATTAAGTTTCAATTTATTATATAAATTAAAGATCTATTTTATCATTAGGTCAAGAGTTGTAATTAAATTTTAACATTAAAAAAAATAATTCAATTATACTATTTAAATTTTGATTTTATTTTGTAAAGTCTTACTAGTACAACCAGTTGAGGATGGGTCTCGTCAGCGAGGCAACCTAGAATCAAACCTTATGGGGTGGTTGTGCCCTTTGCTAGGGGGAGGCGACATGCTAAAAAATTCAAACTCGGGTGTGGTTGTGCTCTTTGCTAGGGGGAGGCTACATGCTAAAAAATCCAGTCAGATAAGGGCTAGTGTGGCCTAGGTCGGGTGCGATCCCCAAGTGACTTTAATGGCTTAGATACCCTTGGGTCGTGGCTCCTCAAGCCACAGATCAAGCCTCGATGATCACAAACAAGTTAACAAATAAAAAAACATAAAACAAAAAAAATACTTAACATTAAATCTATTTAAAATATGTTTAAAAAATAATTTACAATCTTACATCCAAAAAAACAAAGAATTCACATACATCATTTAACATACATAGAACACAAAATAATTTTATATTTTAAATGATAAAAGCATAGTTAATAATCCCAAATTTGCTAGTTTTAAGGTTTGGCCTAGAGGGGGCGATATGTTCTTCCACAATAATGGTGTCTAAGATAGAATCTTAAATCACTAACGCTACCAAACTAAGTATCGCAACAAGTCTACTTTGCACAGCGAAATATAAACAACAGTAAATCTACTAATGCACAAAATATACACAACTTTTTACACAAATATGTACAATAACCCAACTTCGTTATATTAATCCAAATAAATAATGCAAAAGTCTAGGGCTCTTGTACCAGGGATAATGGCCCTCATACATCCACTAATACAAGACAACAACAACTAGGGCTTGGTGTCTTTCGCGATGACCACCAATCTACCCTAAACAAGATACTCTAACTGACTAGCTGATGTAGAGCTCCTCACAATTGCCTTGGTCGTCCCTTGTACACATATGCCTGGTCCCTTGGCTCCTGATCTGCAACACTTGCCTCTATCAATGCTCCAAGTCCATCCGGCCACTGAATCTCAGTTATCCAATTTTCTCTCTCGTTGATCGTTTGTCCATCAATGCATAAACACATCAAAACTCCTGTTGAGCTATTCAGGACTCCGTTTGTGAAAAACTCACCACTGGCCACTGCTGCTCCTCAACTACTCATGGACTTCAACCCACTATAGTCTTCCTGCGTTGATCCAATGAAGACTAACATAGGGCACAGAGGGTTGCCACCTATCACTGCAAGATGTCAATCTCCCACAATGAACAACGGGCTAGGAGGACTACCCTTCTTCTATTGTAGATGTTCTTCTCCACAAAGAAATTCTAGGGCAACTCAAATTTCTCCAGGCTGATCAAATGTAGGATAGCACACATAGAGCTTGAGGCAAGCCTCTACAATCCTCTGGGTTGTCTTTAGGGTGCTCCAAATTTCCCACTCCTAGCAATGCATAGAGTCTTTGTTAAATTTGGGCAACTAGGTCCAAACTCCGGGTTGTGCTGCTCAGATGACAATCCCAATATTTTTATTGGATTCCTCTTTCGGAGAGGTGTAAGATTGATCTAAAGATCATCTCGATCGGATGAGTAGAACATGTACTTTTAATTTATTCCACTTATGTGCTAGGTCGGCCTGGAATATAATATAGACTTAAATGTCTTAAAGGACGTGTCACACACCCCCGAAGATGCCTATATATTGGAGAGACTTGGAGTTCATTATATACACATTGTGTGGAGGATTTTCTTCTCTCTTGATGGCAATGGAGTTGCGTTCTTAGTGTTGCATATTTGTGGAGTGTTCTTTGTTTGGGTTTTTCTAGGGTTATGTGTGACACGCTTGGTTGAATGACCTGTTGGAGACTTTGCTGGTAGAAGCATCCTGCTGATCGACGTAACACCACCATTCATTATCTCTGTTTTGGCTTGTCTTCCATCGATCTATTAGTATGTTCTATCTGCTTCAGTATTGTGTGCCCTAATCTAAAATGGCATAGAACATGTTCTAAACTTAACATGGTATTGGAGTTGGGAGAAGACAACGCCTGGCTTATCTAGGGCAGCGAACAACGAGATGTGTGTTATTCTAAGACCTCTTTGCAGGCTCCTCAGTCTTATTCGTAAACTCGTTGTGGCCAGTTCTTTTCGTATGCAAGTCTGTCTCGTTTTTGGAGCAGCAGGGCTTCTCGCAGGCAGTGCACACCAGATTAAGCATAGCTTCAGTCGATTCAGAAAAAATTGACGTGGCCAGTTAATTCGGCATGCTCTTGGGCTTCCTATTTCGATCTTAGAACTTATTCCAATAAGACGAAAAACCATTTGGGCATTTCGAAAAATGAGATAAATGCTGAAAGGAGCCAATGTCCCTCTGTCAGCCCTACGAAAAATACCATTCAAGAATCAATAACTAATAAGCAGTTCCATCAAACTGCTACAGAGGATGGAATGGCGTTTGAAACTCAAGAAAGAGTTGATAATCAAACATAGGGTGAAACATCTAGTAATGATCAGAGTAATGTGCCAAACTGTAAAGTTCTAGGCCACCTTTAACAACGTCTGGTCACAATATACCCGTTGCAGGATATATGATTTTGTGGGGGAATCCTTGCTGTGATGTTCTGAAAAGCCTCGTTATACCTTTCGTTATGGAATGACAATAGCATTTAAAGTGGTGAGTGCGGAAGAGGAAAAGTGGAAAGGTAGAGAAATACACACAGAAACTCTGCTTCTCACAGAAACTTTGCAACAATCTATCGCTTCAATTCATATCAATAACCACGGAGAAAAATGAAGAGAAGAGCCAGAACAACGGGCACCCATAATGACCCTGATCGCCCAGCAGATACGCCCAAGTCCTCTCCCGCTGCCATCAAGCACGAATATGCTAGATCGATCCATACAAATGTTCGTCCGTCCACGTCTGTCAACAGGCCCTCATGAATACCTCGGAGAATAGAGATTGCACGTTTATCAATAAAAATCATTTTGTGCCTGTGGCATCTGTGGATGAAAAATCACTGAAATAAATTCGCATGGAGAACTTCTCATCACCTAGAAAATCCTTGTCTGGGTCAAAGAAAAAGGCCAAGGAACTGGGTTCGCATCGCCTCTGGTGAACTTTGATGTTTAAAGGCTTACCGAGATTACCTAAGTTTGCAGTTCTGCGGCGTTATGATCTGGAGCTCAGGCCAAATTTGAATACCTGTAGATTTGACGGAAAATTGGTCGTCATGTTCAATGGTGGATTTTGAGGAGATTTAGTGCGGACTTGAGACAGGAATTGCGGATTGGTTTGATCAAATGCGGATGTCTATAGGAATAGAAAATTCGGTGATCTATGAATTAGAATGCGGACTGTTCTATGTGGATTGAAGAGGAACAATGGATCGGATTTCAGAGAAAAGGTTTCGGGTATATCTATGGAGAATTTCGGATAGAATTTTAGGGCTAATTACAGAGAATAGTTTAGACAAGACACACTGACGTTCTCGACATTCTTTTTTGAAATAAGATGCGAATTACAGTGGAAGAATTCAGATCACACTCTGAAATATGTATACACTGTTTGAATAACCTCAGAAGAAAGATTCTAGTGCTATTACAGAAGGACAATGATCTCATCTCGACATAACAATGACTCCAGTTCGATGTTCTCACATGACCACAGTAATCAGGTTTCGGTGTCTCATCTCAATGCCAAAACAGTGACTTTATTTCGGTGCTATTGTAGTGGTGCTTTCAATATAACTTGGTGATTTTATAGTGATGCTATCATAGTGAATGAATGGGCTCAGAATTTCATTCATTCCTAGGCATCTCAGTCACTTAGTTGAACCAATAGATGCTCAAATTTTTTTTTTTCTTGCTGGGATGAACCTTCTTACAAGGTACAATATTAAAATACCCATGCTTTGGATGTTGATGTAGTAGTTTTTGTAAGTGTTACTATGATAAATTTGTTGAAATGTATTAAAAGGCATATGCAACTGAAGTGGAAACATTGTAAATATAAGGTTGGCTTGTAAACTGAAGTTGAAGGGAGCATACACCCTTGTCCTCCTCACCTGTATCTTGATATGAAAGATTTGATCGTCTCCTTCTCTTTTCTCTGGTGGAGGCTACTTATACTTCACTTTTTTTTACTGCTGATGGTTTTGTGTAATATATATTTGTGATAAACTGTCTACCTGGAAAAGGATTCTGCCTTCTGCCACTTGTCTTTAACAGCTTTTTGTACATGCTCAGCATGGGTTATGTTGCATCTCTGGTGATATCAGTGACGATAAATAAGAATGGAAATGATAGTGAAGGTTGTGGGAAGCAACAACCGCAGAAAGGAAATAATAATGTATTCTATGATTTTATGTCACTGTCATTATGACAGTGACATAGACAGTCACCCATGTTTACGGAACTCATAATAGCAGTAAGCCTATGACAATATCAGTCTTACATTGGAGCGTAATGATAAACTTGGAAGTGTGATCTGAGAAGTTTTTGCAGCCTTCAATCACGTTGTTGGAGTCTTGAACCGTGGTCAGCAAAGCCTGTGAAGTTTTTTTGTAATCCATTATTTGACAACATATGATACGTGTCAAGATGCATGAGAGCTATATGAAAGTATATGGCTATGAGTCTTGAATGGCTTTGACTGTGGGAGAATAAGACTCCTTTACAAGTTGGTGTCTAGGATGCCCTCATTTGAAATAGATGTCTTCTCTCACAAGATAAGCTAGCATTAAGAGGGAGAATACAACTGTATATGCTCCTGAGTTGATATCATTGCTGAAAGAAGACTCTCATGGCTCAAAGATATATGGCTTCAGGGGGGAAATTCTGGTAGAAAAACAAGAAGCCATATAAATACCACGGGTATCTAGCTGCCATGAGTACAATATGAGCCTAGATCATTTGAAGAAGCTGTAAAGCATCAAGTCTACAAGGATGCGAGGGTGATGTCTAAGATATGGTCCCTAAACAACAAAACAAAGTTGTTGTCACCTCGATATAAGATCAAGCATGGATCTTATGGGAAAATGTGTTGCCTGAGACTTCTCTAGGAAGGCACTGATTATTATTGCACCTATAATCTATTATTACCCTTGTTGCTACGCAAGGAAGAGGTGTATGTAGAGCATCCTCTGGGGTTTGAAGTCCAGGATCGGGACACCCATGTCTGCAGGTTGAAGAAAGCCTTTTATGGGTTGATGCAAACACTTAGAGCTTGATACGAGAGGATAAATAGCTACCTGATGAATATGGGCTTCACTCATAGTAATGTTGATCCGAACATTTACTTCAAGGTTGATAGAGAGAAGCCTCTCATTCTGGTGTTGTATGTGGATGATCTCTTCCTCACAAATGTTGACCCTCTCATTCACCAGTGTAAGAGGGAGCTCACTTATGAGTTCGAGATGAAGGACCTAGGACTGTTACACTACTTAGTAGGCCTGGAGGTCTGGCAGAGACTTGGCGAGACTTTTCCTTTCTCAAGGAAAATACATTGTGAAGCTTCTGGAAAGATTTTATATGGTGGACTGTAAGTCTGTATCGACACCGATGAAGCTCAACTTTAAGAAGTTGAGTGGCAACGCTGCTGGGCCCATGCTAGAAAATTCTACTGAGTATCGTCAACTCGTAGGGGCTCTGATGTTCTTAGTGAACACCCATCCGGACGTATGTTGTGCAGTGAACACTTTGAGTCAACACGTGGTTGATCATAACATTCATTAGGTTGGTGCCAAGAAACTCTTGAGATATCTCTATGGCACGATAGGCCATGGGCTGAGATACACTGCCGGGAACATGACACTCCTTGGATATACTGATGCCGATTGGGCTGACAATGTGGTGGATCGCAAGAGCACATCTGGATGCTGCTTCACACGTAGATCTGCTTCGGGCAGGAAACAGAAGTCGGTAGCCTTGAGCACCGTTGAGGCCAAATACATTGCAGCATGTATGGGCCTTTGTGAAGTCACTTGGTTGTGAAATATTTTTAGTAAGTTGTTTGAGCATGTGCTAGATGCCACCGTTATGCTTTGTGATAACCAGAGGGGGATTTGTTTGTCAGAGAATCTCGTGTTCCAATTGATCCAAGTATGATAATGACTGGTACCATTTTATCCGGGATATGGTACAACGAGGCGCCGTAAGGCTCGATCATATAGGAACCGATGAATTGGTCGTAGATATTCTCACAATGCCCATGGGGAAGGTTATGTTCCTAACCTTCCGTGAGAATCTTGGAATCATGGAACGACCCTGTTTGGAGGGTCTTGTTGGACGATGAGCTCTGGGAGCTCCAAGGGGGTTTTTGGGGATAGCTTTGGTGCTATAAGCAACCACAGGGCTAGGCTTTCTGAACCTAGTTGGTGTGCTTCCGCCCCACCGTGATGATATTGAGATGGTTTATTTCTCTTTCATCTATGCCCCGTATGCATCCTACCCATGGAGTTTCGGACTCATGGGAAGTACCTCTCATTTGGCCAATGAGGTGGGAAATGTGAATAGAGACCATAGCAAGACCGATGGACGCATCAGAGATTGTCGTACTCTCTATGTCTAGGATGGCACGTGTCCAAAAACTTGATTTGGGATCAATATTAGCAAGGTTTCAGACCTCCTACTGACGTCGGGTCATTGAAACTAACTTCGGGTTAGTATATGACTCTCTTGAGTCCTAGTGAGGTTTCGGACCTCCAACTGACTTCGGGTCAGGTAAACCAACTTCGGGTTGGTATGAGACTCTTTGTGAGTCTTATAGAGGTTTCATACCTATGGGCTGAATCTGTCAGCTGGGAATGAAGTCTTGGTGACTGACCCACTTCTATTCTGAAATAAAGAGGCCAACAAAGCAAGTTACGGCGGGATGACGCACGATGTTTGGATTGCACTAGTGGACGAAGTTCTCCCTAATTGAGAGAGAGTGTTAAATTTGGGCAACTAGGCCCAAACTCCGGGTTGTGCTTCTCAGATGACGATCCCAATATTTTTATTGGATTCCTCTTTCGGAGAGGTGTAATATTGATCTAAATATCATCTCGATCGGATGAGCAGAACATGTACTTTGAATTTATTCCACTTATGTGCTAGGTCGGCCTGGAATATAATATAGACTTAAATGTCTTAAAGGACGTGTCATACACCCCCAAAGATGCCTATATATTGGAGAGACTTGGATTTCATTATACACACATTGTGTGGAGGATTTTCTTCTCTCTTTATGGCAATGGAGCTGTGTTCTTGGTGCTGCGTATTTGTGGAGTGTTCTTTGTTTGGGTTGTTCTGGGGTTATGTGTGACACGCTTGGCTGAATGACCTATTGGAGACTTTGTTGGTAGAAGCATCCTATTGATCGGCGTAACACCACCATTCATTATCTCTGTTTTGGATTGTCTTCCATCGATCTATTAGTATGTTCTATCTACTTCAGTATTGTGTGCCTTAATCTGAAATGGCATAGAACATGTTCTAAACTTAACAGTCTTTCTTAGGACACTACACTTATGGCTCCAAACTTGGACCCTCTTAGGCGGCCCTCCACCAGACCACGAGGTGTCCAATACAAGTCCAATACATATGTCCTCTCCTAGGACACCATCCACTAGCATTCACTCATCATCAAGAGACCATATGCAACCATATTGTTGCTGCCCTCTTGCCTAGGATTTTATGCACATTGTTGTAGCTTCCTATCACTAGTTATGGCACCCAACAACCCTCCAAGATCCGCTACAACAATCCTCCAATAACTGTGTTTGCTTTCCCATTGGTCTTCCCTTACACTCTGTCCACTATAGACTCCACAAAAATTGTTTTGGCCCTTGTAAACTCCACACAGGGCACCCTACAGGTGCTTATCCATGACAGCAAGACAAATTGCCCTCAAAACCAAGGAAGGAGACTCTGTTTGAGCTATGACTTCTTGGAGATGACTGCAGCTGGGTTGGATGAGCCTTCCTAGCCCCCTCTCTCTCCCAAACAGTCCTCCACAAGTTGTTGTAGCATCAGCTACCCTTGCATCCCAAATAGAATACCATACCACTATAAAACATGCACAGAACAACCCCTTACCTTATCTTTGATCTTCGATTGGATCTCGCACTTCATTTCAGGAGTTAAAATGCCCTAAACCACCTCCCATCCATCCTGTAATATGGCTCAGAACTGCGGCTCTTATGCTCAGAAATCCGCACCCTAAAACAAACCCAAAATCATCTGATCCTTGCCCTTGCGTCCTGCCTCTAGCTTGCTGCCAATTTCAGAGATGAATTATGATGTTAGATGCCCATAGGATAATCATGTATGCCTCACACATGAGTTTAATTTATACTAACTCATGTGGCTTCCTTAGTGGGCTTGTCCAGTTGTGATAAGGCCTATATTATGACTCTATTCAACCTCAGAAATGAGCCACAAACCCACACTCTAAATTCAAAAATCTATATCTTCATTTCTACAACTCAGATTGGAGTGATTTTCATTGTGTTTGGTTACTATCGGAGTCCTTTATCAACTCAAATCATCAAATGAAGAAATCTCCTCATGGACTCACACCCATATGCTCGAGTGCAAAGGCAAAAAGGTTGGGTTTCACGCCCACAAGTGCTTTTGTGGCGCTCCAACATCTAAACCCCGAATCCTAGGGCTTGGAGTACCTCCCAAGCTACAAATTTGAACACAATAGTTTGTCCTTTTGATTGTTATTTTGGTCGTGGGTTTGCTTCTGACTATTTGTCCTGTTGGGTTGCAGCGTATATTATGTCTCCTAGACAACATATGGTGCCTCATCATGGTGGTTTGGCGCATGTTGGTGTAAAATGGACACAACCTTTTGCCTGTGATTATGTGGCCACTCTTTTTTTACTTTGTCCCTCTGGAAGTTCGTAAGGAAATGCTTATTTTAGAGTCTCAGTGATCTAGGTGGATATTGGTGGTCACCCGCCTATTCCACTTGGGGCCTCACCATTGTCTCTTTCAGTTTTTTCAGTTTCGGCGCAACTTACTATTTTTAGCAGTTTTTCGGAGCCTGAACTTCCAGAGCCGTTTTGAGGCTCTAAACGATGTTTTTTGGGCATCGTTTGTGCAAAAAATATGATTTCGTTCCGGAATCAATATTTGTGGCGACATTTGTAGTCCTCGAATAGATCTTTCTAATGATGTATCATGTGTGTCAAACGGAGATAGTATGTCGAAGTTACATCCCTAGGAAGTTGAAACACCAATTTACCCAAACGGGGCCCATAGTTTTGGCACTTCATCTCCTAGGGTTAGGTTTTTGGACGTTTAGAGTTCTCCATTGTTTCTCCATAATAAATAGGCCCTCGAGCCTCATTGTAACAGTTGAAGATGCGTAGCCACCCATCTCTTCTCAGGAGATTCGCTACCAGCCACCACAATATTTATTCCATTATGTTTACAAGCATATTTCTTGTTATTTTGATATTAATGAAATGAAGCCTTATTTCATTGCATCTCTCTATGTTTATGGTTATTTCGACGTATTACGTTATTCTCTGCACTCAATCCGGATCGGTGGTATCAAGCGGTGTTGCTTTTTCTCGATCCTTCTTCATGTGCCCGACGAGGTCGGGGTATAAGGGTTAGGGCCACGTCTGGGTGAACCTTTGCAAGGTCGGCGCCATGTCCCCGATGGCTGCCCATGGGGCCCGAAAAGAAAGAATGAGGGAGTAGGAGATCCACCCATCAAAATATTGCTCGAGGAGGCCCTCGAAAAACAAAGGAACACGATGATGGATAACTTTGCCCAGATCCTTCAACGGATGCCCACCGGCGGCGCATCTACATCCAGCAGCCACTCTGGAGGTGCGACTCCCTTTAAGGTAGAAGTAAATTTTGACATTTCCATATTTTAGGGTCAAATAGATGCAGATGTCGTAGATAGATGGTTGAATCTATTAGAAGGATATTTCTCGGTTCATGATTTTTCCGACCGGGAGAAGATTATTTTTGCACTCCTCAAAGCTACCCCCCATGTCAAGGACTGGTGGGAAACCTATTGTGAGAAAAGAGACGATACAGGACCCTCTTTGTTCTCGGTCGTACCCACTTGGAATTCTTTCCGAGACGCCATCAAGGAACAATACTATCTTGTGGGGAGCTATGAGGACAAGTACATACAATGGACCACTCTGCGACAATAAAGGGATCAAGATGTGCATGAGCTGACGAATCTGTTCCATACCCTACGCACAAAGTTGGGTATCAAAGATTCAGAGAAACATCTGGTGCTAAAGTATCGCATTTTTCTACACATATACATACAGGAGGAAATGAAGTTCCTCGACATCTCCTCGCTTGGTACGGCATACCGGTATGCTGCCAAGATTGAGCAGAAATTCAAACAGAAGAAACGAGACTTTGGATCTGCGAATCAAAAACAAGGGAAAGGTGCTTCCAAACCGCAGAACAAAGGACAAAGCCAAGGCATGGCGGCTCAAGACAACTTGTCAAAGCCACAAGCAAAGAACAACACCCCAAAGCCAAACAAGGACACGGGGAAGTGGTGTGGAGGTTAGTAGAAGCTCTCACAACGTGAGTGTCGAGGCCAACGTGTTGTGGCGAATGGGGGCTTCGGAGAAAACCTTGCTCCAACTCTGAATCAAAACCTAACAAGGGGAGTGACAAAGGGAAACGGTGTGATGCGGAGCCCAACGCCACTGTTGCCACTGCAAAGATCCAAAAGGAGGAACCGGAAGATCCAGAGGAGGAGGAACGTCTCTTCCACTCCCAGATGTGGGTAAAGGGCTCCCCGGTACAGTTCATTGTCGACAATGGGAGCCAAAAGAACCTCATTTCAGCAGACGTCGTGAAGCGGTTGGGCTTGCCGACCACAGCTCACCCACATCCATACACCATCGGATGGCTTCACCAAGGACGAGATCTCCGCGTCAGCCGGCAGTGTCGCCTTCCCTATAGCATCAAGCCCTTCACGGATGAGGTATTATGTGACGTTGCTCCTATTGATGTTTCTGATGTATTATTAGGACAACCATACTTGTGGAAGCGTCATGCTGTGTATGAGTCTCGACCTCATGTTGTTATTATTACTTTGGGAAATAAGTTGTACAGGATACCAGAGGTACCACCTCCTGCCGCTATCTCTTTGGTTACTGCAAAACAATGCAGTAAACTCATTTCCCAAACCAGGAAATTCGTTTTCTTGATGATCCGCCCCTAGGGCAAGAAGAAGACTGTGGCCACGACCTCCAGATAGGGCTCCTTTGCACGACAACAACAAATGGACAAGGTTGTGGAGGAGTACGGGGACATCTTCACCTCACCCACAAGGGTTCCTCTACACTGTCAGGTCAAGCACCTGATTGATCTGACCCCAGGTGCACCGCTACCCAATGGACCGATCTATCAGTGCTATGTTCTGGAGAACGATGAGATCAAGAGGTAGATTCAGGAGCTGCTGTAGAAAGGTCACATCTGACCAAGTTCATCGCCCTGTTGGAGCCCGATCGTGTTGTTACAGAAGAAGGATGGGATGTGGAGACTCTATATTGACTATCGAGCGTTGAACAAGATCACTGTCCGGAACAGGTACCTGATCCCACGGATTGATGACCCTCTGGACCAACTCAAAGGGGCGAAATATTTCAGCAAGATCGACTTGAAGTCTGGGTATCACTAGGTACCAATCGAACCCTTCGATGTGTGGAAGATTGCCTTTAAAGCCAAGGAAGACCTTTTCGAATGGCTGGTCATGCCTTTCGGGTTGACGAATGCTCCCGCAACCTTCATGAGGTTGATGGACGACATCTTGCGGCCATTCACCAACTCATTTGTAGTGGTGTACTTAGATGACATTCTAATCTTCAGCCAGAATTAGGAAGAGCACCTCCACCACATCCAACAAGTCCTCCAAACACTGCGGCAACACAAGTTGTGTGCCAATTTGGAGAAGTGCACTTTCGACATGACCCAGGTTCAATATCTGGGATACATTATTGATGAAAGGGGGGTGCATGTGGATCCAACCAAGATCCAAGTCATTTGGGATTGGCCAACCCCAACCACTATAACAGAGCTTCGCAACTTTCTGGGTCTTGCTAATTTCTATCGTAGGTTCGTGTTGGGATTCTCTCATATCACTTGGCCCTTGAGTCAAGTCACCAAGGGAGGAGCGAGAGCAAAATTCTTTTAGTTGGAATCTCAACAAAAGGCGTTCACAGAATTGAAAAATCGCCTCTGTTCTGCCCCAATGCTCACATTACCAGACTTGCAACAACCATTTGAGATCGAGACAGATGCCTCTGACTATGCTATTGGGGCAGTTCTTAATCAACAGAGACATCCAGTGGCATATCACAGTGAGACATTGTCTGACACAGTTCGCAAGTATCCCACTTATGACAAAGAAATGTATTCCATTGTGCAAGCTTGTCGACAATGGAAGCATTACATTTTGGGGAAGGAAACAATCATCCACACAGACCACCGGCCCCTGCAGTTCATACAGACACAAGGGAAGTTGCAGAATGATCGCCATCAGAAGTGGTCCACATATCTGCAACAGTTTCATTTGAACATCAAGTACAAGAAGGGTAGCACCAATAATGTTGCAGACTGCCTCAGCCGACCACCGATCGTGGCACTCACCACCATTCTCAACTCTTGTGGGCATGAAACTTACGATTGGCCGCTTCTCTACGAGAGCGACCCAAACTTCGGCCACACATACAAGGCACTCTTAGGGGGTACACAAGTTCCAAATTTTCACCTCCAAGATGCACTTTTATGTCACCTGGGACACCTTTGTGTTCCTTCAAGTGAGCGTGCCAAGATGATATGGGAAGCACACTACAGTCGAGTCGCTGGGCATTTCGGGGTCGAGAAAACAACAGTAGTACTGCAGATGTATTTCTATTGGCCGAACCTTCGAAAGGATGTCGAGAAGCACATCAGATCCTGCACTGCTTGTGCCATTGCCAAACCGACCATCAAGAAGCAAGGCCTATATACTCCTCTACCTACCCCTAGTCGACCTTAGGAATCCATCTCCATGGATTACATGTCGGGCCTACCTTCTACTAAGCAGGGAAATGACTGTGTTTTTGTGGTCGTCGACAGATTCTCGAAGATGGCCATTATGGCGGCCTGCAAGAAGAATATCACAGCAGAAGCCACTGCTAAACTCTTCTTTGAACGAGTGTGGGTGCACTTTGGGATCCCACGGTCTATCATATCAGATCGGGATAGCAGGTTCCTCAGCACATTTTGGTCCAGCCTCTGGTCGATGTTGGATACCAAGCTCACCAAGTCCACAGCTTTCCATCCCCAAACAAATGGCCAGACAGAGGTCGTCAACAGAATGATTGTACACATTCTGTGCATGTACAATTCAAAGCATCCACGCACATGGGACGAGAGCCTCCCCTATGTACAACATAGTTATAACCGGGCTCTCCACAACTCAATCGGCCACAACCCCTTTCAGGTGGGCTTGGGATTCCAGCCACTATGTCCCATTGACATAGCCATGCCATTTGCGGCTACTCAGGCTGATTCAGCTCATGTCCAGTCTGAAGTTGACAAAGCAAATAGCTTCATCGAGCGCATTCAGCACATCCGCCAACAGGTTCATGACATATTGGACAGAGCCAATGCTAAGTACAAGCAACACCATGATCAACATTGGGTGTCACACAACTTCCAGGTGGGCGACAAAGTGTGGCTACATTTGTAGAAGGAGCACCTCACTGGACCCCATCGCAAGCTTCGCCCTTTCCGATACGAGCCACACACCATCACCAAGGCTGTAGGGAACAATGCTTTCAAGCTCAGTATTCCACCATTCCTTGGTTTCCACCCAATATTCAATGTGGACCGCCTTCGTCCTTACTTCCCACCTCTACTGGACACCTCTGACATTGCAGAACAACTCACACCAACAGAGTTAAACCCAGACTGCATGGAACAAGCCACCACAGATTGTATCATGGACATGCAAATCAAGAACACTCGCCAACAAAAGATCCAAATGTATCGGTTTGTCAAAGCTGGCTAACTCCTGCACCAAGGAAAGTGGTTCACCAGGGACCAAGTTCAGCAGAAGTTTCCTCATCTCATGGAGGAACTTAATGCAATGGGGACCATTGCTTCCTAAGGAGGGAGGAATGGTCCAGGTGGATATTGGTGGTCACCTGCCTATTCCACTTGGGGCCCCACCATTGTCTCTTTATGTTTTTCAGTTTCGACACAACTTACTATTTTAAGCAGTTTTTCGAGCCCTGAACTTCCGTAGCCGTTTTGAGGCCCTAAACGACGTTTTTTGGGCATCGTTTTTCTAGCAAATATGATTCCGTTCCGAAATTGATATTCGTGGTGACATTTGTAATCGTCGGATAGATCTTTCTAATGATGTATCATGTGCGTCAAACAGAGATAGTATGCCGAAGTTACGTCCCCAAGAAGTTGAAACACCAATTTACTCGAACAGGGCCCATAGTTTTGGCGCTTCATCTCCTAGGGTTAGGTTTTTGGACGTTTAGAGTTCTCCATTGTTTCTCCATAATAAATAGGCCCTCGAGGTCTGTAGCCGCCATATCTCTTCTCAGAGGTTCGCTACCAGCACCCTAGCTATTTTATTTCCATTATGTTTGTAAGCATATTTCTGTTATTTGATATTAATGAAATAAAACCTTATTTCCACTGCATCTTTATGTTTATGGTTATTTTTGTATTCTGTTGCGTTCCTGCATAAATCCGGATCACTCAGGAAGAAATCGAAAGCGCGTATTTTTCCAATTTTGAATTCTAAAATTGTTGGTGGTGGGCTTAAATGGCTCCCGAATTTGGGTCGATCTCGAAGGAGGCAACTCAACTTCCTATACTCCCCATCTCTGCATCAACAATTGGAAATTTTTCTTAGGTTGGTTCTTAAGAATAAAAAAGCCAGTAGTTATAATGTGTTCTCTGGCATTAAAGACATTAAATGCACCCTGCGGAATCATCGTTTAAATCTCAATAATATAGATGCCCATTTGGGTCGTGTGGAGTGTTGCTTGCTGTCACATTCTGCATCTGGTGACTTAATGGATCCTCCTATGGATCTGACTCTTCCAATGGACAATACCAACCATGATTGCACTGTCATTTCTTTATATCCTAACTAAAGACTATGGTTATATGATTTTAGTGACACTTAAGTCCCTTTGGCACTCAATGGCAGGGCTTTGTGGTGATAATTGGCAGTATGTTTTGTATCCTTTATGGGCCTTATTTTTTGGAGATTACAGGGCTCTACGGCTGACTACACTGCAGATTAATGATGTTGCTAGAAGGTTAGGTTCGTTCTTCGTTTACGAGGACCACGTGCTCGTTGTTTTTTTGGCACTTTTTCGAATGTGTTTTTGTAATATGGCCTTGCAGGTTGACTTCTATGGTTATCATAATAGTAAGGGCACAAAAGGTTGGTGGCACATCTCCTACTTCATACAAGTTCTCTGTAGATTGGTTGCACTATCTAATGATGTTTTTCCTACCAACTAGTGTTACTATGATTACGTGATACTCCCTTTTAGCTCGGTGGCATTGTGTTACTCTGATAGTTGGCTCATGGGAGGTGCCTTTTTTTTTTACATTAATAGAAATTGTTTCAATCTTTAAAAAAAAAAAACTAGATTTACATTTTTTATCAATTAAATAATAATAAGAAAAATTAATTATTTTTTTATTCAAATTCAAGTTTCACTTTATAATATTTGTTAAAACTTAAATAATCATATTAAGAGTAGTTAAGTATTCTAAATATAATTAATATAAGAAAAATATTGTAGGAAACACTAAATATAACCCAAAAGATACCAGTGCCAAAAGATACTCTAACCGGCCAGATAACCAAAGCGAGAAGATATTCTAATAGACCAGAACATAATATCGCCAAAAGATACTCTCACGGGTAATAAAAGCCTAGAGATGCACCAATATGCTTGAAAAAAACAAGCACGCAGGCCTGCAGGAAAGGACCCCATTATAATGCGGGTTTAAAAAACCCGCAGCAGAGAAACATAAAGAAAAAAAAAACCGCAGAGCCCGCCATTGAAACCCAAAGGGGCACACTACAGGGCGAAACCCTGAACAGGGCAAGGAAGTATCCCAACGGCCACATAGCCCACAAGAAGGGCAGCATCTCCATTAGCGCCCCCAAAACATTGATCGACAAGAAATGACACCCCCGATCACGAAGTAGAAAACTGCGAAGCAAAAACAAGGCCGTTGGGCACAAGGAAAACCACAGCCACCTCATCAGCAACGACATCAGAAGCACCAGCAGGAGGGGCCATACGAACGACAAGAGTAACCAAGTTGCTACGAATCCCGAACAGATCAGCAAAAGAGAAACCCTCGGTGTCCAAAGTGCACCATCCACCGTTGAGTGAACCTCGAAAACACACCATTGAGACACCTGCAAAAGGGCAAGGGCAACTACGGTTCGTCGCCACTTCTTTGGGCCCAATATCTATCCATCGGCATACCTTGAACATATCAGCAAAAGAGAAAAACTCAGCGAATATAAATGCTCCCTCCACCGTAGAGTCAACCTCGTAACGAGGGGACAACATCACTTGCTTTTATAGATATTTGTGTAAATCCCCCGATACTTGACTATGAGTATATATAAATGTTTATTCATTAAATCTGATTCTATTAAATATTATAATGAATCAAATTTATTAGTATAATTTTTTAATTGAAATTAACATATAATATAGAATTAGCACAACTATAAAAATTAAATGATTAATAAATAATTATAAACTTATATTTATCTATATATATATATAATTAAAAATTAAAATTAAAATTTTAAAAAATATATTAAAATCACAAATATTAAAAAAATATAAAAAACAAATATTGTTAATCAAAACTACATCACCTAAATCCAATATAGATTTTTGAAAATATTAAATCTATTTTTATAATAAAAATGTAATTCAATAATAAAAAATTATAATTTCCCAAAATCAATTTATACATAATTTTATAATATCCAGAAATTATCAGACATTTAATGGAGAGTTTCAATCTGATTCTCAGTGAATGGTTAGGATTATACATAATTTTAAAATATTTTCAAATTATAAAAATATTATATAGAGAGTTATAATTTTGATTCAACAAAATAGTTTAGATGGCAGTTTTTTTGTTCAAATTTGGTAAAAAAGAATTCAAAAAATCAGATAATTGGAGTGTTTGAATTGCATTTTTTATAGTAAAAATGGATTAAGCACCCAAAACACCCCTAAAACACCCAAAACATCCAAAACACAGAAATTTAACAACTTTAAATCAAATTTTCAAAAATCTTTATCAAAAATTTTCATAATCTTACCAGCATAATTCAGAAATTCTGTAAGTTTTTTTAAACTATGCTGCAAAGAGTGGTGTAGATTAAAATATAATAATAAATTTGGGAAAAATTCACTGCCACCTAACTGTCAAATAGACTGCAATCTTGGCTTAATAATCACGCTACTTTTTTTTTTTTACACATGGTGAATCAATAATTCTTTAGAGTAATCTAGAAGAGACCCAGGATCAATCCTCATGGTCACCAATATAACACCACGATATATCCAACAGCCTGCAAGTCAGATATACCAGATCTTATGATTCAGCAAGAGCCGAGACCCCTTGGGAAAGGAGAGCCTACTCCTCGAGCCAAGATCAAGGCAAGCCACATAATAAGATTTAAACTGCGATCTCTTAAGTTTCACCCAAAAAAACTTTCCGTCAAACCACACATCACTGTAATAATCACACTACCCTTTAAGCTGCCTCTGCAAACTTCCGCTTCTCCTCGCGGCCGAGCGCTTGCAGATGAGTTCACTGGTCTTTCGCATCGCATCATATTTTCCCCCCGTGTAACCGCTCCAACACCGCCGCCCCCTTCTGCTGAAGCTCCTGGTCGTCCACCGTTTATCTTTGATGCGGTTGAGGGTTTGTTTTCGTTTTGTGGTTTTGGTTTAAATTTTTGTACTTTAACATTAAATGGTGAAGATTTAAAAAAAAAGGTTCTTGACAATGCAGAAGAAGTAATAAATACTAGCATTTTCACCAAAGGTTGAAAAAGAGGAGAACATTTAGAAATACTAGCATATATTTATTAAGATCCAGCAGTAACCTTTTTTATTAAATTAAAATTAGACCTATTTTACGAATAATACAACGTACCATAAACTATAATATAAATTCAGGGCTTATTCCAATAATAGTGGCGTACGCTTCCAGGGATCCGGAGCAAACCCTTGCCCTAAATTAAAATCGACAAACACCCAGGTAATGATTAAACCAAATATTTCCGACAAGAAGAGGTGGTGTTAATAAAACACCATTAATTGTAAGAAGTCGCGGGATAATGAATTTTTCACTTCTTGGGGGACTTTGGCGCAGAAGCCTTCTCCGTTTTCTCGGCGGTCTTCTTGGGGAGGAGAACCTGGTGAATGTTTGGCAGCACTCCACCACTAGCGATGGTCACTTTGCCCAAAAGTTTTCCCAATTCGTCGTCGTTTCTCACGGCCAGCTGAATGTGGCGGGGGATGATTCTGGTCTTCTTGTTGTCACGGGCAGCATTTCCGGCCAATTCCAACACCTCAGCGGCGAGATATTCCAATACAGCGGCAACGTAGACGGCCGCGCCGCCTCCAACCCGCTTGGCATAGCGCCCCTTCTTCAGATACCTGGCGATCCTCCCCACCGGAAACTGCAATCCGGCCTTAGCAGTTCTGCTGACCGACTTCTTCCTGGAGCCTGCTCCTTTCCTCCCTCCCTTTCCACTGCCCTTTCCTGAACTCTCCATGTTTTCAATACCACCCTTTTCTCCCGTTTGATGTTAACAGAGACGAAAATAAGCCACAGACGAGAATACCGTATAATTGGTTTGAGTAGAAGAGAGCTTAATAGTAGAAGACAGGCTATAATTTAACACATATGGGCGCGGGCAATCTATCGGATGGTTTCAATTTCACCCCAATGAACGGCCACGATTATTCCTCCATTGATCCGCGTCATGCCTCATTCCTCAACACCAATCGCAATGATTCGCATTCCAAAATCCACGTGTATATCTTTTACTAGCTGGAGGACGATGAGATTAGAAAGATCCTATTGGCTGGGTGAATAGTGTTTGGGCGAATAGTGTTTGGGCGAACCCGCGAGTTCCTTTCCGGCTAATTATACATTTTATATTTTTAAAATTAAAAAAAAATTATGAAATTAATTAAATTATAATTTTATTTTAAATTATTTATCTTAACAGGAGATCTATTAAGAGCTTGAGTAATCAAAATTATTTTCACATGTTAGTAGATTAAAAATATTTTTGGGCTCAAATGTGGGAAGGAAATTTCAAAATTGTATTTTTTTATTAGATTGAAACTCTCAAAATTCATATAAGATTTGTGAATTTTGATTTGGAGTAAAAAAATGATTTGTGGAGAATTATGTTATTATTTTAATAATATTTTTTGCAAAAAAAAGTTAGTGTCATGTGTGAGTTCACCTAGAATAACTTAGTCTAAAATGTAGAATTTTAATATATATATATAAAACTAAGTTGTGTATATTAAAACTTTATTTTTGTATTCAAAATTATATATATTTTTTTAAATTTTCGAAGTTGGCTAATTAATATTTGAATTGCATTCTTCAATGTGTTTAAGTAAAAAAAATAAAATCTACTATTTAAATAAATTCAAAAATCAAGAGTACCATTTTGAAGAGGACTCCTAAATGAAGATGGGTGATATTTTTTGAATTTTTTTTTGTTTTTGTATATTTTATGTTATTCATTTTTCATTTAACCCCTTTTATATTGTAAAAGAAAAAATCAAGCATAAAGATTAAAAGAAATTACATGAAAAATATCATATGAATTAGAAATTGTTAAAACTTATTTGCTATTAGATAGAAAATTCCTTAAATAATCCAACCTGATTAACTCCACAACCTAAGGATAAATATCGTCTGAAGTCCATCAGACTACAATATGGTAATATGGTGTTGTAGAGAAATCTACATAAAATAGACTAAAACTCTATTTTTTAGGTCTTCAACAGCTAGTGTTGTAGAGAAATCTACATAAAATGAGCTAAAACTCTATCTTTTAAGCCCTCAAGCCATCAACAAGTAGTGTTGTAGAGAAATCTATATAAAATGAGCTAAATATATATTCCTATTTTCAAATATATATTCTAGTCGTAAATTATATATACTATAATCTACGATCAGCCATTCTGTTTTCTAATGTAGTAAATTATATATACTATAAGCTACGAGCTATGGAATTCATTTTATTATTTGGTAAACATTTCTAACAGCATTTGCATGCGCTACCTTCCAAAATTTCTTCCAGCCATAGCTAGCCCAAGGTATAAATGCAATACTTTGATCTGGTTGCTGGTGTTCCTCTTTTAACTGGGTTTCACCGTTTGGTAAACACAACTGTGATGCAACAGCTTCTATTTCCATGAACATTTAACTCGGTATGGGATAAAGACTCAAACTGCGATGCTATGGGTTCGAGTTTCAAGGAGATGAATGCAGCCCATATGTTTTGCCTCCTTAAAAACTTGTGTGAAAAATAACACTAACACCAGCGAACGAAAACGAAACTCGAGATATGGAAATCCGTATTCTTATATTTCTGTGCTCGATGGCCAAGGAAAATTGTCTTATATTATTTCCATAAGAAAACCAGTACAAAATTCACATGCAAAAGAGAAACTGATGTATCCGCCGTTCCTATAGCATTTAGATTACAAGGTTTTTTTAGCATTTAGATTGTGGTTTTTTGAAAGGTTTTTTTGGATTTTTTTTATCTAATTTTTTTTAAGGTAGAATTCATTGAAATCACAAATTTGATGAGTATCTCTTCACAATCCAGGTCTTATAGAGATTTTTTTAGGATGTTAAATCCATACATATAATAAAAAAAACCAGTTTAAATAATACAAATTAAAATTTCACCTCAAATTTATCCACTAAATTCCAACACCTAAAACTTCAAAAAACCACAATAAAAACAACTCTCTTAAATTATGAATAGAATTTGTGTATCCACAATTAAGTTTTATGAACAAAAGTGTCTGATATTGTTGGTGTACATGCACCTAGACTAGGTGTGTTGGTGTACATGCACCTAAATTAGCTTTAGTTAACTTACTATTTGCATGTGTTGTGCACTTGCTTAGTTAAGTTAACTTACTGCTTGCATGTGGTGCATCTGCACATTAACATAACATAAAGCACACTTAGCTTCAGTTAGGTTTAACTATCTATAGTTATTGCATGTACAACTAAGCTTAACTTAATTGCTTTTATGTATTTATGTCAAAACTAATATTGAAGAATCAATTTCATTCTTTTCTAAATTCTTGCTCGCTTCCTTCCTTTTCTTGCAAGTTTGTTCATTGTTTTGCAAATCTAGATCTTTGTATCTCAAAATCTTACATGGTATCAGAGCAAAAAGGGTTTGAAGAAGTTGCATGAACAATTTTTTTTGCAGGTTTGAAGAGCATAAAATTGGAAATTGTTCGAAGATTTGATTTGGAGATCCAAATATTAGAGAATTTGCTGCAATGGAGTTCTCATCTTCAACCTTTCTGACTCCATACAATTACCATGAATGGAAGCCAATGATTTTGCTTCATCTTAGGAGCAAAGGCTTGTACCAAATAGTCATGGGAATTGAGATAGAACCAATCTCAGACGATGAGAAGTCAGATTGGCTTAATAAATCTGACATGGCTTATGGAAGATTGTGTCTATTTGTGTCTCGTGATATTCTTTATGAGATCATAAATATTGAATCACCACATAAAATCTGGACTACATTGAAAGGATTATATGGTGATGAAAATGATCTAGAAGAACATAATTTGGAGGCAAAGAGATCAACTTATTATAGCAGTCATGAAAGTGGTGAAGACTCAAAAAATGTAGAGAAATATTCTCAAGAGAGTGTTGAACAAGAAGATTTTTCTTGTTTTATTGTTAATGGACGTGTTGCAGATGAGAATTTTATCTTATCCAATAATGAAGACATTGCACATGAGGAAATATATTCCTCTGCTAATGATGAAGACACTACTTTCAAAATCATAGAAGAGGACTTTGATTCCTCTACTACTGACACAAATTTGACGCGATCTCAATTTAATGATTCCCCACATTCACTCTCAATCGCAGAGCCATGCATGCCCATGCATGCATCTAAGGAGGCATTTATAACACCATGTATGCACATGTATGCATCCATAAAGGCATCTCGAAGGCCACACATGCACATGCATGCATCCCTAGAGACAACCATTCTCATGCATGCATATAGGGTACATGAATTTGATCTTCAAATGCATGACGAAGTTGCAAGGAATCCATATTGGCATGCAACCATGTATAAGGAAATTCAGTCCTTGATCCAAAGATGGGAGTTGATACCTCTACTTCAAAAAATGAAGCTTATTCCTCCAGATCCATGATGGGATCATCGGTCTTCAGTATTCTCCGAGTTCCAAGCAGACTGTTGATATCTTCACCAAGACTTTCACTGAGCAGAAGTTTCGATTCCTGCGAGATCGTCTCGGGGTGAAGGACACGGACACGACTGCCTAGTTGTTGTCTTTTCTCTACTTTTGCATTATATTTTGAGGGGGGGTTTTCTTCCCACTGGGTTTTCCCTCTTTCCTTATTTTTATGCATTGTATATGGGTACCTAAAATAGCCGTATTGCCGAGACTCATTCATTTTGCATCACACTCACCTAAGTTATGCTTAAGGGGGGGTGTTGGTGTACATGCACCTAAACTAGCTGTGTTGGTGTACATGCACCTAAATTAGCTTTAGTTAACTTACTGTTTGCATGTGATGTGCACTTGCTTAGTTAACTTAACTTACTGCTTGCATGTGGTGCATCTACACATTAACATAACATAAAGCACACTTAGCTTCAGTTAGCTTTAACTATCTATAGTTATTGCATGTACAACTAAGCTTAACTTAGTTGCTTTTATGTATTTATTCCAAAACTAATATTGAAGAATCAATTTCGTTCTTGTTTCTCTTGCAAGTTTGTTCATTGTTTTGCAGATCTAGATCTTTGTATCTCAAAATCTTACAAATACTTCATTTATAGTTTTAGCAAAGAAATAATGCAATAAGCACCACAAGAGAATTCTTCCAAACAAAGAATTTATCAAAGTGAAAACAAATAAAAATAAATAAATAAATAAAAATAAAAATAAAAATAAAAATAAAAATCGACAATCTAAGCATTTACGTTTGGCAGTAAATTTCAGGTATTTCATCTATTTAGAACCAGATCCCAACACTCTAAACGTGAAGAAAACCGAAAAGTCATCAGGTAGGCAAAATAATTGGCCATGGACTCAATTTTTATCGGCAAATTCATTTTAATCTCCATGATAAAGCAACAGATTCATCATAAAGACACTAAAATAGGAAATGATCCATGGAAACGCAAAATACCGGACAATCTGCACAAAATCCATAGAATTCTAAAAGCAAATGAAAATGGAAAACTACTCCAAAAAAAATTGAAATGAAAATCTTTACGGTACCTGTCACTTCCAAACTCTTTGCAATGAAGAATGGTTCAAACAATAAAAAATTGGCAGAAATTACAAAAGAACAAACAATCGGCACAAAATCCATCGACTTTTACAGCAGATTACACAGCAGAATTATCGAAAGCCAACAACCGTCCCCAATAACCCAAAGAATAAGCAAACTACCATGAACACTGAATTTAGCAATCGGTTACTCAAATACTGGTAATTAAAGATTAATAACTGAAGAACTGTTGGAATTTTCAGAATTCCAGAACAATAAACAGTCTTCCCTTAACACAAAGAAAAATTCTAAAATTTGCACACAGTGACAGAGTTTCACATAAAAAAAAATTCTATTAAAAAAAACTTGCTGTTACAGATTCTTCCTCAAAGAGGGATTTACAAAAAAAATCTGACTGCTGCAAACACAGTTCAGAAATCACTCTGTCATTCACTGGAAAACGTATACTGCTGTATATCCTCTGTTTTCCCAAAACACTTTGCCGTGTTTTTCATACGCTGTCTCTGTCTATTACAAAGCAAACATCTCTCTGTTTTTAACAACAATACTCTGCTGTAAAAAAAAACATTACAATTCTCTGTCTCTGTTTTTTGGAATGCGCTGCTATGCATCAAAAACATTACATAACAAACAACAAATCACTGTCTCTACATATTAAAAACAGAAATATCTTCAGCCATAAATTGTTCAACCACTAAAAATATCACCGCTTCAATTCATTATGGCTGCATTAACTCTGTCAGCACCGCTCCAATTCTCATTGATGGAAAATTGACTTTCCGGCACTGTGATATTTATCCCAGCACCGCTGTGCTTCACTGTTCTGTGTAATAAAACGATTTACTGCCTTTCCCTTCTTTCTATTTACGCTGCTGTGTAATTAAAATTACAACACTTCACGGCTTTTTTTTAATATATATAAGAATCACATATATTAAAAATAAAACAAACTACATATAAAACAAATGCCGTATTAAAATTTCAACCAGCGAACAACATATATCATATAACATATGTTATATGGCTGTATATAACATATGTGGGCCCCCTTTGTTGTTGACGTAATCAAGTCCGAGGGGGTAAGTTCTTCCGCCCTCAAATCTTTATCAACCCCCGCGGACAGTCTTGTGACTGCATGGTGTGGGCCCTGTCCGATCGGGTATGAGCCTCTGCCAGTTCTGCCTGTGTAACCCCAGCGGAATTACTTTGCCGCCTTCATTCTGCTGGCAGTTGGAAATTAATTCCAACAAGAACGTCCTAACCTTAATCAACCAGCGCCGCCTTGTTTCTGACATCAGCACCATAATATACCGCCCGTCCAGAATTGAGAGCCTCCACGAGAATCGAACTCTGCTAGTCGTTCTCATCTAAACTATTTGTACGAGCTAAATCGACAATCCTTACGATCCATCGCCCGGATTCCAGAAGTTTCCGAACAAGATGACGAGCCACAAATCCTCGTCCTCCCGTCACAACGCAGCAATCAAAATCCAATGCTGGGAAATTTTTTAAATCACCCTCGATCGCCATTGAGGGAATTCGAAGCGAAATTGAAGAATTTCCTTCAGTCTGCGTGTATTTATTCCTGAGACTCACTGGTTTTGTTTGCATGAAGGCGAAGAGAATTCGTTGTTTAACGGATAGATTCCCGTCTTTTACTGTGGATATATTTTAACCAAATTCAGTTTGGTGTGGTCGGTTGCTTAATAGTTACTGTCCGCCTTTTAAGACAAGGAAGGAGCGCAGCTAATAAAATTTGTTTGCCTTATTATTTTGTCTTATCCTGGAGGTATGCTTTTCTGATTTAAAATTATTTTATCTTTATTTTTTTTTATTAGGTTGATTAAAGATTTCGGTTTGGATGATGCTTTATTTATATTATTTTTATCCTTTATTTTAATTTAGTTCATTTTTCTCCCCTCACCGTAAATGCAGGATTCCACTTAAAGAAGAGAGCTTTTTTATCTTTAGCTTTATTCCACTTAAACAATAAAGATAGCTTCTAGTTTTTTATTATCTCTTTTCCTTTTTTTTTCAATATTCAAGCGAGAGGAGGTTGTGTGGTGTGGTCGAACAACTATATATATTATAGGTGTGGTGTGGTTAGGTATACTATTGTAGGAAGAGGATATTGTATTGAGATTATGATCAAATTCGGAGTTGAGTTAAAAAAATTGTAAAGTTTTTATAGTTTAATTTTGTATATTAAAATTTATTATTTTTTTAATAATATTTTAATTTATTTTTCTGCAATGTGATTGACTATGAAAATAAACATATTATTACTCAATGCATAGATCAATGAGTTAAAAATATAAAGATCGAGTCATAAATTGTGGTCATGTACTAACTATAAAAATGAACACGTTATTACTCAATGCATAGATAAGTTAAAAATACAAAGATCGAGTCATAAATTGTTGTCACGTACGAATTGCTCAATGTATGGATTAATGAACCACTAAGAGTATTATTGTTGTTGAGTTTTACTATTTTGTTTCTTTCCACTTCTCAACTAATGCTCATTAGGATGCTCCCTTCATCTTTACAACTTGTCTTTTAACATTCATGCTCACCTCTCTAAGGTCTATTTTGTTTCTTCCCACTTAGCAACTCATGCTCATTCGGATGCTCCTTTCATCATTACAACTTGTATTTTAACATTCCTCCCCTCACTTCTTAGGTGCTCATCTCTCTAAAGTCTATTTTGTTTCTTCCCACTTAACAACTAATACTCACCCACTTAGCAAGTAATGTTCCTTAGATGCTCCCTTCATCAATACAACTTTTCTTTTAATATTTCTTTCCTCAATTCTTAAATGTTCATCTCTCGAATGTCCACTTGTCCCACATCTCAACAGTTTGAATTAACAATGTGATTTAACATACGTCTACTTCTCCCATATCTCAACGTTTGAATTAACAACGTGATTTAACATTGAAAACTCCATCAAAACTCACCCTTTCGTCCAACTACAAGATAAAATCCAACAATATCTTCACATGAAATCCAAATGTGAACCCAATTAGTAGGTTTATTCATCCATTGAGAAGAGATTATTATATAATGTTATATTTATATTTGAAATCTAAATGTGAACCCAACGAGTAGGTTCATTCATTCATTGGGAAGAGATTATTATATAAGGTTATATTTATTTTTTTATTATTTTTTAAAATTTAATTTATATTTATCTTTTTATTTATCCATAATGTTATACGTTCTTTTTTTGTAAACTAATTAAGAAAGGATATATAACACTTACTCTTTCTCTAGAGTAATTAATATAATTTTTTATTTTAACTTTTTTTATAATCTTTGGTTATATATGATATATTTTTTTATGTTAAAAAAAATCATTATATTTAGTTGTTAATAATCTTTGGTAATATATATATATGTGTGTGTGTTAAAAAAATCGTTGTTAATAAGTAATGAAAATAGTTATTTGTAATTTTTTATTTTTTTATTTTTTTTTTGAATTGGACTAATTCTATTAAGCAAAAATATGGTACATCATGGTAATACAATCATGAGAAACAAGATACCGGCCAACCGGAAATGATAAACTATGAACCTCCGTTTCGGTGAGAGAAGAAGAGACAAGCAAAGAGATGCAGCATATGGCTAGAGGGCTAGAAAAAACCAACTTCTACCCAACATGAGTAGAGGCCTCCACACGAAGTTTTTTCCCTTTCTTTTTGTTGACTTTAACCCAACCATCCTGGTGGGTGTGTGCAAGGACGATTTGAAGACTAGAGTTCTCCAAATGTGGGATCTCCTTATCTGAATCCGAGGAGGCAGACTCATGAATGCGTTTCTGTGTGACTGTAGTATCAGGAGGATGCTTAGGAGCAGCGGTGGACAAGTTCAGCATCTGAGGAGCATGTTCCGATTCTGCGTCATTCCCTTCATCTTCTGAACTTGAGGATTCAGAGTCTACAGCTGGTGGCTGCTTACAAGGAGTCCATATTTTTGATTTGCACTTTGTACTGTTTTCCTTTTTCTTTTTTGCAGGGAATGTGGGGCAAGAGTTCTGCAGATGCCCTGTTTGGAGACAATGGCGGCAACGGAATGCAGTGTTCTCGTAATCTAGGATCGGAGTCCATACAAAGTCACCAACCTTGATAATGATTTGGTTGGGCAGGCCTTTGCTTATGTCTAATTTCGCACATATCCTGGCATATGTGTAGAGACCCTGAATTTCCCTCCCATAATATGTCGATACAAAGCGGCCTAAGGTGTTGCCTATGCCTCTATAGACTGCCAAATGCCATAGATGGACTGGTAGGTTGGGAAGCCTGACCCAGACAGGTGTCCTGGTGATGACAGCTGTAGCTGGGTCGAAGTCTGGGAACCAAGGGGTTAAGAAGAGCCCTGTTGTTCCCAAAAACCAGGGACCTTCCTCTAAGGCCTGTTCATAATTCTTAGAGTGGTCGAACATAACTATGAAGAATCCTTTTGAATGGAAGCTGACCTTGCACTTGATCTTCCAGTTAGCGTGGATCCATTTGATAAAGTTCCTTCATACGCGGCCAAAGTCCATTAAATCTGCAAACGATGGCTTTTTCTGCAAATTTTTGAAGATCTTCTGCGAGATCTGATGGGAAATCTCAACAGAGGGAACATCCTCCAACTTGTCAACCAGAAAAGGTTGGGGCTTGGGGGCTTCAAGGGGTTTGGGATTATGAGAATGAACAACATCTTTTTATGAGAAAGCAGGGGCTGAAGATGACTGTCTAGCTATGCCTCCTCTCAAACGAAGGGTGAACACAATAGAATCATTTCTATTAATGTCGTAAACTGAGAGGGGAAGAAGGTCCTCAAGTTGTTTACCTTGAGGCCCGAGGGTATACCAGTCCGACGTTCCAGATTTAGCTTCAGATTCTGCACCAGATCTGAAGAACAGACCCATTGCAATATTGTTTTGCCTGAGAGTTGCAAAATTTGGATATGAAATGAGGCAGGGTAATTTTTTAGCACTAGATTTGCACGATAGCTGAAGGGCAGTTGGAGAGGCAGAGCCTCCTTCATTTTTGCTTCAGCGTTGGCGCATTGCAGAGGCCCATCTTTGGCGCGTTTCCCGTTTTCCTTCGCAAGGCAACTCATGACCAAAGTGACCCCTAGTTTGTCCTCCTGGGCAGAGGCTGCGACAGCCTGGAGAGGAGAAACCTGCAACCAGAATGGAGTCGATTGAGGGAGACCGCAAGGAGCTGCGGCGATGAAGATCGCAAAGTCTTCTGGGAATGCCATGTAGTTTGCTACGGCGGCGTGGCTGAACAGGGCCGATGCGAAAGCCCTAATGGCATCAACGGCCAGGTGCCGCCATCGAAGACTCTGAGGTATGTCGTCCATATGCAACCACTCTGCCTAGGGGAAAGCCCAGTAACAAGACCAAACTCTGCCCCAAGCAGAGGGAGTAAGGCATTGACTTTGCTGCCTTCGACACCGGAAAGAAAGGAGTTCGCCTTCATCCCTGAAAGCCCTCCGAAAGCATCCTCCACGGTCGTCCACTAGTGAAGAGTACAAACTAGAAAACGACTGCATGTATGAGCAGATGGTGAGAGATGTGTTGTTCGGCGCCTCGACCCCTACCACCACATCGCATAACTCCAGAGCTCCGCCCTGCAATGGGTCTTCGACCGTCTCCAACAACACTTTGCTTCCATTTCTTTCTGGTGAAGGCCGAGATCTCTCCCCCAGTGCGTCCCCGAGCTAGTCAGTGGAAGCAAAACCCTGAAACCCTAGTCCAAAGAAAAATTCGCCGCTTCGCAGAGCCATTTTTTAACTTGGGTAAGCACTAGTTATTTGTAAATTTTAATTAATAGAGTTATTATCATTATTTAGAGAAAATTTTGTTATTTGAAACAACTTATAAATGATTTATCGGGCTTCTTTTCATTTGAGGAAGATGAATCCTTAAGCAATCAAAAAGTAATTTTAGGTTTTACTTCAAGATCAAATGTGGTTTCAACCTAATAATATTTTCAACAAAACTAATCTCCTTTTTTATTATTGCTCATATTACTTTTAATGAAATTATGTATTTTCTAGGCCCAAAGAACTCCCATACTCTGGAGAATAGAATCCAAATGTAATGAGAATTAAATGCACTAGAGACCACCCAAATTATTATCTTTAAACCAATTTCATAATATATAACTTATATGTCTTACATTTTTTTCTGAGTTAATTTTTCATTTATAATTTTCCAAATATATTATCATATTTTATCATCATAATTTTAGATAAATATAAATTTCAACTCTTTGATTCAAACTTATACTAAAGTTGATGAATGTCATGATAGAATTCATGGTCAGTGAGCAGGTATATAGTACAAATTAATAATAAAATAACATATATTTTAATTAGCTATATTTAAACTAAGTG
The DNA here is from genome assembly GCA_034641835.2 of Pinus albicaulis. NCBI lineage: Eukaryota > Viridiplantae > Streptophyta > Pinopsida > Pinales > Pinaceae > Pinus > Pinus albicaulis. The sequence goes on along the minus strand of CM076582.1, from coordinate 126,654,567 downwards.
AGCATCCTCTAATAATTAGGAATTCTATTAGTACAATTTGGATGTTTAATTTTGATATGTAGATATGACTAGTATGAAGTTTATGTTTTTCAATTATAGACATATAGTAAATAGGAGACTTAAAGATATTAGGTTTATCTAGCTCTGCAAAACATTCTCAGACTTTTCAGATTTTGGTTGGCCTATAATATTGTCAAATGATCATCCAACATGGTTTCCCAATGGGCAAGTTGAGGTCGTTTGATCATGAATATATGTATTACGTGCATGTTTTTTGAAAATGAAATTGAAAGGATCTGCCAAGCTTACAATAAAATTTCACAAATTACTTGATATAATAAAATTAAAATTTAATTTAATTCACAATAATAATATGAATAGTAAAAAAAAAAAAACCTTGGGCTTAAAGTATGCTCTAAAATTAATTCTCCTTGGTTAAAAGTTTGTCTTTTTATGACTTAAGGAAACACATCCCAAGATCTAGAGACATCTGGCATGAACATGAATAGAAGTTTTCCCCCTTATTGAACACCAGTTATTCCAGGTGAATAAAATTTTGCCCCCTTATTGATCACCCATAATTCTAGGTGGCCTGATTTTCCTTAAATAATGATAATGAGTCAACTTACATTGCCCCTTATTGATCACCCATAATTCTAGGTGGCCTGATTTTCCTTAAATAATGATAATGAGTCAACCTACATCAATGGATAGTAGCATTGTCCCCATTACTAATATGACAACTAAATTATGATAGATTTCCCCCTTATATAAAATACCTAAAAAACCTAAAAATATATATAAATCAAAATAAATAAATAAATAAAATAAAAAATTATACAAACTATTTAAACAACTTCTCGCTCTCTAATCACTTACTTCTTCACATACATACATATATATCTATATATTCTGAAGTTAACAAGTATTTTCAAATTACTCCTCGCTATCTAGAGGTTCAATTGTTTTTTATCACTGATTACTGTGCGTATCACTATTCTAGTTGCTGAAACTAGTCAAAGCATGTGGTGTTGATGAAGATTTTAGTTTGAAAATGAAATCAAGAGCCATCAACGAATCAAAAAAAATTGAACACATAAAAATTAAAATATAAGTTATAATTTTTCTATGTATAAATGTCATACCTGACCTTTCATTCGATCTGTCAGATCCACAAAATGTTATAGAATATACGTTACAGATCATTTGCTCTGTCAAATGGACCTCTGTATATATGTCTAGGATAGCAAATCAATCCTAATTTATATATGTAAACTTAATTGATTCAACGAGAAGACCATGGAAATTCCAACCCTTCCGATAATAGCCATAGCGCTGAAATTTCAACACTTCTGATAATGGCCTTTTGTTTGATGTTCTCTAATGCAATAGGCTTTATACTCAAAGCTGTTGAATAAATTTCAATATCTACTAAATATTTCAGATAGCATCTGCATGTGCTACCTATCAAAATTTCTTTCACTCATGGTTAGCCAAAGAGATAAATGCAATACTGTGATCTAGTTACTTGTGTTCCTCCTTTAACTGGATTTCAGCCTTTTGTTAACCACTCTTATCTACGGGTTCAATGGGCAGAAAACTCAAACTGCGATGATATAGGTTCGAGCTTCAAAAACGTGAATGCAGCCCATATGTTGACCTAAATTTCCCTCATCAAAAAAAATCAGAAAATTAACACTGATACCAGCCGACCAAAATGAAGCTCGAGATATGGAAATCCGTGTTCCTATAATTCTGTGTTTCATGGCCAAAAAGATCGTCTTTCCATAACGAAACCAAATGCCTGAACTACAAAACCCTATGGATCCATTACTAGCATTTAGATTATGGATAGAATTTGTTTCTCGGCCATGAACCTTTATTAACAAGAGAGTCCGATACTTCAATGCAGTTTTAGTGAAAATAATGCAATAAGCACACCTTTACAAGAGAATTCTTCCAAACAGAGAACTTATTAACTCTGGTTCTTAACAGAAAACTCATCGACAGTAGTTCTTGCATCCCATCCCTTTTAAAGAAGGCTCAATTAAACATGGAAAGCAAGAACCCTCCATTAAAAGTGATGCAGGATTACCTTTGTATCGCATCAAGTTCTAGCGAACATAAATCGGCAAGCTAAACATCGATAGAAGACTCGCATTAAGTGTCTGCATTTGATCTATTTACAATGAAATCCAAGCACTCTGGACCTCAAGAAAACTGAATACTTCATAGAAAAGCAAAATAATTGGCAATGGACTCCAAACTTTTATCGGCAAATTCTTTTAAACTGTTAATAATACCTTCAAAACATCTCACTCGAAAATCTCTCCATGCTAAAGCAGCAACATGCATTTCATCTCATGATCAAAACATTAAAATATAAAATAATCCATGGAAACACAATACCCGACCATCCGCACAAAATCTACAAAGCTAAATGCAATAGAAAATAGAAAACTGCTGCAAAGAAAATTGAAATGAAAATATCCACGATATCTGTCAGTTTTAATCTCTTTCCAATGAAGAAGCGTTCAAACAAGAAAAAAACGCAGAAACGGCAAACTGACCGATAATTGCCCCAAAATCCATTGAACTTTTACAACAAATTTCGCAGCAGAGGTATCGAAAGCCAAAATCCATTGAACGATACTTGCGACCCCACGACTTGTTTGCATCCAAAGTTGAGTTAAAGTCATTGATAACAATTAAATTACTAGCCTTTATGATCTGAAAGGAGTGTATTAGTTCTGTTGTGATAATTATCCTTTTAGTAGTATAAACACGTAAAATTTGTCTCCATATGTTTGCTTAAGGAGTGAGAGTTTTAACCATGAAATATAGATGAATTAGTGAACTTTAAGCATGGAAATAAGCCTCAAAAAATCTTAACAACAGTGTATAACAAAGAAAAACAATCACACACAAGTTTTACACAATAGGCATGACTAAGAAGTTCACCCCTCCTGGGCTACATCTGCTGGTCCAACTCCCAATGACATGTCCCTATTTGTAATTATGCTCAAAATTGTAAATTACATGTGTTTACAAGCCTCTAAATGCTATTTTCTCTACACCAATGGCTCTAGAATGCTCAAATTAGTCTAGGTAGACTCTTGTTTCACCAAAATTGGTCGAAAATTGACCTCTCAATGTATTTTTCCCAATGACATCTAAAAACGTTCCACTAAAAGTGGAGACAGGCATTTAACTAGAGTTAAATTTAATAAGAACCCTAAAAATAGGGTGCCGCTACATTTCCTGCCATATAAAACCGTGTGCATTTAAGTGAAATGGTTAGGCAGAGTGGTCACAAGTCGACCCTCCGCCTTTAACTATGTGGTTTTAGTTTGAATTAACTCCGCCTTTGGAGTGGAACCTAGAGGCTACACTATGTTCCACAAATGGTGGCATTAGTTGTTGTTTACTCCGCCATGTGACAGGTTCTAAATGACCTGCCGGATTAGCCGCCCAAACGACCGTTAACTGCAACTATAATGGTTACCATGACATGTGAACAGATGTCACGTCGTCGGAGTTTACGTTACATTGCCGCCAGTTAATACTAATGTTTAATGTTGTGGGTTGGCATATATACCATGTGACCAGTCTATGTAACCTCCACCCTTAACGCTGGTGGTGAGGCTTAGCCCAGGGTCACGGGTATTGGTCGTATGGGAGGGTTGGCCCTTCGGGGCTGGCCTCCCAATTCCCCAACGTCAAAACCATATCACGATAAATTAATGTGGAGACCTATGTATGTAAGCAAAATGTGGCAGGCAGAATGGTCAAGACGTGTGCGCGTGAGCTTGGAGGTCGGGTGGTCAATTCCCGTGCAAACCCAAAATTTTACACCATGCTCTTGAGGACACGTGGCGGCCTCCATGCTTTCCATGTGTCGCTCATCCGATGGCTCCAAAAAGAACCATCCAACAGTTAATATAAACCTCCGTACCACCAAAAATCAATGGCCCACATCATGCCACATGGCGCGATCTGATTGGTTGGAGAAAAATGGAATATTCCTCAAAATATACTTGTTGATTGTACCTGCATGTTGACTAGGTATCCAGTCATAAAAATTTTGCTGTTTGGGAAAACAGACAAAACGCGATATCTTCCTCATACGACATCGGTTTTTTGATCTGTTCGGGACGCTGGAATTGCAATGACAAGACATTTCTGGTTGCTCAGGTTCAGACCTGTTTCAAGCACTTTCAATTTTGAGCATAACACATGATCTCCTGATCACACCTCCCCACTGGGAAGCTTTTGGACCCCAAAAGCTCTTTGGATTACTGAACACGAAGATGAGGAGACTGTGTCCCCACTCTTCCAATCTTTATCCACTGAAATTTCCCTAATTTCATTAATTGGAGCTTTTCATGAAACGACAAATTTTTCCTTGATTTCGTCGACCAACCATTGTTTTTTTTGACATTGTCATGCTGCACATTTTCTGAACTTGCAGTACAACAATCTAACTTTGTAGTAAACATCTTGTTTCTACATTGGTCTTTAATAAAGGGAATCTTGGAATTGTTCTCACCTTGCATTCTGTCCTTATGGCGATTTTTTGCTTTGGCCTTGAACTTGTGTCGATTCTTGACGAAGTTTCTTCGCCATTGTACCATGCCTTTCGGAAACCAGCAATGAACATTTCTAAATCTTGTGCCTTCTTTGCCAAGTTGCTTTGCCCTCTCTTTGACCTTTGCAACTTCTTGCATTGACACTTTGTTTTCAGCACCGTTCAACACCAATGTCGACTGCTGCAATTGCTTGTCATCTTTTTTCAAAGACAACCTGCTTTCCAACTGAAACAACTCATTACATACATCAAAATTTGTTTGAAAAGGATTATGTAAAACTTCTCTTTGTTTAATCATCATCAATGTCAAGTTTTGGCTTGCATTGACTAGCCTCTTCATTTGCCCTGCATTAACTAAAGAAGTGTTTTACAATGAGCTCTCACAATATACTCCTTTCCATCTTTGAATAAATGGTATTTGTTATCATGGCAATGGAAGATTGTTTTCCTGTCATACACGTAAGGACTGCCCAACACCATACTTGTTATATCAAGCGGAATAACATCTAATTCAACTGTGTTAATGAAATGTGCAGTTATTGCAAAGCGCAACATGCACTTCTTTGAAACCTGTAAATTTGCATCCTTACAAATCCAACCAAGTGGATATGGTTTCGGATGTGGAATGGTCTCAAGATTAAGTTTCTTGACCAAATCTTCAGAAATTAAATTTTCTTGTGACCCACTATCAAACAATGTGTCAACCTTGGTATGTTTGGAAATGACCCTCACATGAAACAGTTCAATTCTCTCTTCTTCATTTGGAGCTTGTATGTGACAGTTAGATATACTAGAACTGGGTTTAGTTTCAATATCTTTCCCCTTCACATTATTTAGTCCCATAGCTATGATTTTTGTTTCATCTCCTGAATCCGACCCTAGGTCTTGTTCAGCTATTGCAACAGTTTTTCATTTCTCCTTGGCTTTCTCTTTGGCTTTAAAACTTTCTGGTTTCAACTCTGGATGAATTTTCCAACAATGGTCTTCATCATAGCTAGTTTTAGAACAGTGTTTACAAAAGAATTTTCCCTTCTATTTTCTGACATTTGCATTTCTCTTTTTCTTCCATTTGTCTTTAAACTCATTTTCCCCATTCTCATCTAAGTTTTGTTTTCCCCTTGCCTCTAAATGTGTGGCTTGTACACAAACTTCATCCAGGCTTGTAGGGTTAACTATGAGGATAGTATGTCTTAGGTAGGTATGTAAACCTCCTATATACTTGAGCAAAGTGTCTTGGCTATGCAAATATACTCCTAATAAAAGATCTCTTCTCCTAGATTCTTGAGTATACACTTGTACATTTTGTCCTTTCAATTGTTTAAAATTTTTCCAATCCATTATGGCTTTCTGCATGTGAGCTAATGGATAAAACTGTTTTTTTTATTGCAGAAATGAAATTAGTCCATGATATAATAATCTTACCATGCTTCTTGATCTCCTCCTTTGTCTTAGCTTCCCACCAAACAAGTGCTGCACCTTCCATCCTCAATGAAGCTAGTTGGATTTTGGTATCATCATCATGTAAATTTTGGATTCTCAAATAGACCTATAATTTCCTAATCGAATTATCTATCTTTTGTGCATTAACTTCACCATTAAAAATTGGCAATTCAAACTTAACATCAAGTTTTAGAAAATGAATTTTACCCATGTTCTTTGAATTGTATGGCCGATGTACTGAAGATGAAGTAGAGGATGACGAGGATGAAGACGAGGGTGATGATGGTGACTTTCCACCATCTCCATTTCCTCCATTTCCCTTCTTTGACTTATCTTCATCATTGTGGCCTCCTGATGATCCTTATCCTTCCTTGTGAAGTTTGGACCTTTCTTCTTCTAGTTTATCATTCCTTTCTTGATAAAGGACTCTAACCATCTCAGTTAAGTCAAGAAATTATTTTTTGTACACTCTTTCTTCCTCTTTGGGATCCATCTCTTCATGGATTTATTCTTCTCTTGGAGGCATGCTTGATGCTGCTTCTGCTTCTTTTGGAGGTGAGCTAGGTGGTGGAGAATGTGGCAATATTGCCCTCCTTTTCTATGTCTCACTTTGAGAACCTCTTGCTTCCACCAATTTGCCTTCTCCTCTCTTAAGATTGAGCCTAGTAAGCATGAAAACCCTTGCAAACAGTTAACAAATATTTGCACATAAATACACCAGAGATTAACACTTTAGCTCTGATACCAACTTGATCTGAAAGGAGGGTATTAGTTCTGTTGTGCTAAGTATCCTTTCAATAATATAAACATGTACAATTTGTCTCCATATGTTTGCTTAAGGAATGAGAGTTTTAACCATGAAATATAGATGAATTAGTGAACTTTAAGCATGAAAATAAGCCTTAAAAACATTGAACAACAATGTATAATAGATAAAAGCAATCACACATAAGTTTTACATAGTAGGCATGATGAAGATTTCACCCCTCCTGGGCTACATTTGCTGGTCCAACTCCTAATGGCATGTCCCTCTTTGTCATTATGATAAAAATTGTAAATTACATGTGTTTACAGGCCTCTAATGGTTGTTTTCTCTGCACCAATGCCTCTATAATGCTCAAATTAGTCTAGGTAGACTCCCGTTTCAGCAAAATTGGTCGAAAATTGACCTCTCAATGCATTTTTCCCAATGACAGCTAGAAAAGCTCCACTAAAAGTGGAGAAAGACACTTAACTAGAGTTAAAATTAATAAGAACCCTAAAAATAGGGTGCCACTACAATTCCCACCATATAAAACTGCATGCATTTAAGTGAAATGGTTAGGCGGAGTGGTCACAATCCAACCTCCGCCTTTAACTATGCGGTTTTAGTTTGAATTAACTCTGCCTTTTGAGTGGAACCTGGAAGCTGCACTACGTTCCGAAAATGGTGGCATTAGTTGATGTGACAGGTTCTAAACGACCCGCCAGATTAGCCGCCCAAACGACCTTTAAATGCAACTATAATGGTTACCGCGACATGTGAATGGATGTCACGCTACCAAAGTTTACGTTACAATTCCGTCGGCTAACACTAATGTTTAATGTTGTGGGTTGGCATATATACCATGTGACAAGTCTACGTAACCTCCACCCTTAACGCTGGCAGTGAGGCTTAGCCCGGGGTCACGTGTATTGGTCGTATGGGAGGGTTGGCCCTTCAGGGCTGGCCTCCCAATTCCCCAATGTCAAAACCATATCACGATAAATTAATGTGGAGACCTATGTAGGTAAGCAACATGCGGTAGGAGGAATGGTCAAGACGTGTGCGTGTGAGCTTGGAGGTCGGGTGGTCAATTCCCATGCAAACCCAAAATTTTACACCATGCTCCTAAGGACACGTGGCAGCCTCTGGGCTTGCCACATGTCGCTCATCCGATGGCTCCAAACAAAACCATCCAGCGGTCAATATAAACCTTCGTACCACCAAAAATCAACAGTCCACATCATGCCACATGGTGCGATCTGATTGGTTGGATAAAAATGGAATATTCCCCAGAATATACCTGCATGCTAACTGGGCATCCAGTCACAAAATTTTTGCTTGTTTGGGAAAACAGAAAAAACGCGATATCTTCCTCATATGACATCAGTTTTTTGAACCATTCGCGGTGCCAGAATCGCAATGACAAGACCTTTTCGGTCGCTCAGGTTTGGACATGTTTCGATCACTTTCAATTTTTAACATAGCACATGATCTCTTGATCACTTTAAACTCCCAGAAGACATCATGTGCTCCCAGAAAGAAGCTCGATTATAATATCACGCATATAAATTGATAACATTAATATTTTCATACAAAACTTTAAAAGATCTAGAAATCAATATTCCACCAAAAAAATTGAAAGCATGGAATTTAAACATAGAAGGGTTCCATATGGCCAACAGGCCCCCAGCCTTTCCAACAGCGTCAACACCAGCAGTGCGCCATCCTGGACGGCTGCTTAAAAGTATACCAATTGCTTTGGAACGAGAACATAAGGTTTCTTGGAAGAGAGCCACGCAGGGTTGAATCTCAGAAAACAAATCCCGGAGGCACACTTTCTTAGAGGGGTCTCCCATTCCTCAGATATTGAGAGAGAGGATAGAATTCATTTTGTCACTTGTCCAGGGTTGCTAGCTCTAAGTGCTCGGATATCATCAACAGCTGCGATAGGAACATCCCTAAAATCTTGAAGATCATCCTAAAATAAAGATTTTGTCTTGAGGCAACCCCTAAAGTGTCTTGACCCTGTCTTGTTTTTTTTCCTCACACTGATGTTAGAAGTCGATGTTGGGGAAATGGAGGGATGAGGGTCTGGAGGAGATTTATCAAAGATTGTTAATGCCGCCAAGTCAAGCTTCGGGCTAGCTAATAAGGATTCAATGTCACTTCCTACCATATTTTTCGGTGAGTTCGGGAAATCCTCATGCACGAGATTATGAGAGGAATGCGGCGAGGCCCATTCCAAGCGTGGCATTGAAGGGGAGACGGTCGATAGACCAACTAGAATCGGATTAATAGGAGGGACGTCAGAATTAACAATAGGGCATGAGTCATCTGATTTAAAATTTGAAGGTCTGGCATGTGACGAAGCATAGGGCTCATTCATAGAATTAAGATTATCGACGTCAGGTCAAGGCATGACCTCTATTAGCCTCTCTCATAAAACAATAATAAATCCAAAAATAAAATAAATATTAAAGTTAGGAATTTATGCCTAACTCTTTAGATTGGGTTGTTCCTCTAAGATAGGAGTTAGTTTAGGTAGCTCCTATATTGGTGTGTGTATGGTTGAGACATTATCTCAACCAAGGTGTCCAAGTTAGCACACACTATCTTGAGACACAGTCTCCTCATCTATTTAATTTTAATATTACATTCTTTTAATAATGAGAAAATATGTGAGGAAGATGTGAGGCTGAAGCCTTTTCCGCCAATATTTTGTCTATGGTTTATTATGTGTGTTTTATGTATTTTCGGAGTGATTTGATTTACAATAACCTCATGATTGGAAATAGGATGATTGTGAGGCGAGAGAATCCTGTCACTGGGCCTATTAGAACAATCAAAACTATCACTATCATATGAGGGGGGAATTGACTTACTCGAGTAACCCGAAACGTGAGAATCATGAGCCAGTTGCCCTTGACTTCCATGAAAATGTTTGTTGTGGTGCCCCATATTTCTGTGTCTCAATGGGCTTCTACTTAATAAATGCTTAGTATGATGGAAAATCAAGCACCGAAATGGAACACCCCAGTAATACACCAGTTGTCTGTGCCTCCTCTGCCCCTAGACAAGATCGACATCACCGACAGACCACCCACAAACCAGACTTCCACAAGTATCCAAGTGATATGTTTAACATTTGTGCCAAGAATTCAGGGATCAACATGCTTTGTGCGACCAATTGAATTCCCAATGGCATTCAGAGCTTTGAGCATCCAAAATTTGAGAGGTAACCAAGGCAATTTAACCCACACTAACTTACTTTTAGGAGCCTCAATAAATGGGTTGAAGCCAAGGTACCATGGCAGAAGCTGCATGAAGCTTCAACCCCTCACCCAAGTGTGCCCAAGAATTTTTTTGCAATCATCCTCATGCATAAAATGTACACTGAACCAATAACTCATCATCTTGCTAAACTTTGGGATATATCTCAGTATAGGACACCATAAAATCTTAACCCATTCCACCATGTAAACTTCCCCCATATCAGAAAAGAGCCATCTACCTATTAGCACACTTTTTTGAAGGTTGACCACTTAGCCCCATAAATCATCATACTCCAAAAAAACTTCCTTGACCTCCTCAGTTGGCTTGTAGAAAACTTTCAACGACTGGTCATAACCTCTGTTGTGTCCACAAGAGCCATTTGATTGAACACCACCCCTAAAATCATTGTGCAACTTCTCAGACCTTCCGAAAGCTTTGATATGTGGCCAATCAAAGGATTGAGCAATTAAGCATTCATCTGAATCCAACACCTTCATGTGCTCCTTCTCATCTACTAGCGTGGCAGTTATGAGAGCCTCGTGGGTAGACATGTCCGATGATAAGATGTCGAAAGAATCTGCCATCATCTTCTACTGAACCCGCTTGAATAAAATTTATGGAATAATATTTGATTAACCCCCACCCGAGCCACCTCTGAAGACAAACTCAGCAGGTCAAGTCAGAAGGATGAAAGACATCCGTGAAAGAGAGCCGACATCCATAAGAGGTAAGTCAAAAAATCAAAGCAAATGTCAGGTGGATCACCTAAGAATCCCACCCACTCACTAACGAGTACTGGAAGTACACAATCCCACCTACCCAATTTAGTGTTTTCAACGCGGGCAGAGAGCCAAAAATGGTGTATGTAGAGAATATGTCAGAAGGAATTAAGTTTCCTTAAAGAGAGGCCGCCAACCCAAACAAAAAAAAAAATTGGATAGATAGATCCTGCGTCCAGATGAACCTCAATAAGTACCAAAGTACCAGAACATTCATAACATATTTGCGTCCCAACAACCACAATATGGCAAGATGGCGTAGCAAGGACAAAAGAGTGAAGGAACTGGTCAGTGATCTCGGGAACAATGAGATTGTGACATGACCAGTGAAATTCGAAACATTCGCGCTCACCGGAAAAAAACACTGTTCACCGAAGCCAAGGTGGTGAATAGCTAGGGACGACAGAAAAACCAGAGAAGCACGTTCATACCATCACAATCATACCAACCTCTCGTACATGGCAACAACAATAACAACAAAAACCAGTGCAATTCCACCACCTAAAGCAAAACTGAAAACCAAAATCTTTGCAAGGCCTAGATATGATAAAGGAATCCAACCATTTATGCCAGAGAACAGACCATCTTGACTGATACGAAGAAATTTGTGTTTCTGCTACCTTGGGGATCTCATGGAGAGGAAGCCTATTCCCTCTATTTTGCATTGGCCCTACTTGATAGATACTTCATATGCGTTTTATACATTGCATGTAAAATGATAACTGCAATAACTCCCAAAGAAACAATCTGTCTAACCTCATATAATTCCATTGTCATATTGTTTACAACTAGATAAATTCCCGAAAATTGCAGCCCATGACTTTTCCTTCCATGTCACAAATCAAGAAACTACTCCTTCACCAATCATACCGTCCCTAATCAGTCCAAAAACATCCGAACATATACATAACTTCCTTCCCTTCAACCAAAATCTATATTGCTCTTACAACATTCATTCCATCCCAAACCAGTCTGAAGCCCTACTAGTTGCTGACTTGCTAGTCATACTTTCCCTTCTCTCGCAAGCATCACCCAACTTCGTCCTAGTGCTCAAATCTTGCATATCTTCAATGTAGGTTAAAGTCAACGAGAAAGGAGCTACTTGCAGATGACAAATATCCCTGAATTCAATTGGTTTCCAGTTTCCTTCAACTAAATTTGAAATTGGTGGGATGATATATCAATCTGTGATTAACTATGCTCCATTGAGCCAAATGAATGGTGTATATGAGCCAACACCATGGATAAATCGACAACATTTAGCAATGTGCCATGGCTTCTGACACTTTTAACAGTGAATTTCTTGCTTTATCTCAGCACTTGAATAAATCGTGTTAATAACCGCGGAGCTAGGCATATTGACACCCAAATTGAACCTAGGAGAGTGTTTTAACATACCATCTAATCACCCTCTAGCTAAAACTCGATAGCTTTAATTTAAAATTATTTTATTTTAAAAAATAGAAGTGTTTATATAGAGAAAAATTGGCGGGCGAGATCGAATTCTGATGGCGATAGCGATTAGGGTTTACGGTTCCAGGCTCCTCTGTGGCGCTGGGTCGGCCACTCCCCTCGGCAATGGCGATTGGTGGCTGTGCTCTGGCTTGGAGGTTCCGATCCCCATCTGCGGACTCACCTCCATTGACAATGCTCCGCACTTTTGCAGAGTCGGATTTTATGAGACCTTGGCAGATTCCAACCCAGCTAGAACTCTCTCTCGTCTGGGGTATCGAATGGTCTTTGCGACTCATGCAGTCAGCACAGCCACTAGCCACAAAGCAGTTAGCAATCTTATTGCAGCCCTGCTCAGCGCAGATCTATGCTTTGCAATCGCTCCAAGCGGATATGCAACAACTGCGTTCATAGTTAGCCCAAGGGTCCCATTTGAGGCGTTGTCTTGGGGTTTCTCTCCACCACTCCAGGCTGACGCCCACATTTCTGAAGGCAATGCACCGAGGGCTTTCTCTGTTGATTTAGCCGCATCAGAAATTGATCGAGTTAATACCATTATCCACAGCAAATAGTGGATAGCTACTGGAAAAAGGACGCTTCAGGACCTATGATCCAAGAAAATGAGTCTTCAGACCCATCCTCTACTGCTTGTCAGAAGCAGAATCGCTTCTCGGACCAGCCGCATCTGCCAGCAGGAGAAACAACATTTCAGATCCAAATCACTCTCCTCTCTGGTAAGACGTTGCTACAATGGGTGCACGATACAGATCTTGTGCAGGATCTTTTGGAAAAACTCGAACTCCAGCTGGGGATCCCCTCCTCTTACCAGAGGCTGCTGTATAAAGGTAAACAACTAGAGGACTCTCTTCCCCTTTCCTTTTACAGTATTAAAAGGGATGCTTCTATTTTTTTTACCCTTCGTCTAAGAGGAGGGTCCTTTGGGCAGACCTCCTCTGCCCCCCCATTCTCTTATAAATATGCAATCCATAAAGACGCAGCCCAACCATAGTCCTCTCCAAAGGCAGCTCAACCAGCTATGGCTCCTAAGCCATTCTTAGTTGATAAACTTGAGGAAGTTCCTTATGTCGAACTCTCTCATTCTGTGGTTGTCGATCTTTACCAGAAATTTGCAGAAACCGCAGTCATATGCAGATTTAATGGTCTAGGGCCACGCACAATGGATTTATACCAATGGATCCACACCAACTGGACCAATAAAAGCAAGATCTACTTATGCTCGAGAGGCTTTTTCATTGCGGCGTTTGATTTAAATGAAGATTACCAGAAAGCCTTAACAGGAGGCCCTTGGTTCTGGGGTTCGGCTGGGCTCTTCCTCACCCCATGGTTTCCGGACTTCGACCCCTCTACAGCTGTTATCACCAAACTTCCCATCTGGGTCAAGCTCCCAAACCTTCCAGCGCATCTGTGGCATTTCTCTGTTTTCTTAGCCATTGGAGATACCTTGCGCCGCTATCTCGCTACAGATACCTTGAGAAGGGAGAAAGGAATCTACACCTACGACAAGTTGTGTGCAGAAATAGATATAAGCAAAGGATTTCCGGATCAGATCAACCTCAAGTTTGGGGACTTCCATTGGACCCAAACCTTGGATTACAAAAATATGGCCTTCCGTTGCCGCCATTGTCATCAAATGGGGCACTTACAAAATGCATGCACCTAGTTCCTTGGCAAAAAGAAGACTCTGAATCGCAAATCCAAATCCAAGAGCTGGAATTCTTGTGTACCTCCCCCCATGGATGACATAGACTCCTGCAGCTCGGATGAGGAGGAAATTGAAGCAGATGGGGAGAATCTTGAGACTCCGATGGACGCCCCCCCAGCCAGTGCTGCAGATCCCTCTGCTCCTTCGATCTCTCAGAAATTCTCCCACGTGTCTTCATCCTCAGACTCGGATAAAGATATTCCGCCCCCAGCGCCGGATAGTCTACAACTAGTCATGGCCCAGCCAAGCTCCACCAGCTGGGTCAAAGTAAGCAGGAAAAAAGGGAAAAAATGTCATGTGGCAATATCCACCCACACTGGGTAGATCACTCTGTCCGGTTCTAGTTTTTCTGCTCCTCTTGCTATCTCTGCTCATTTTGTAGTTGTCATTCAGGAGCGAGGGAGATAGTCTATCACCTACAGCTCCCATGCTTCTCAATTTCGCTTGCTTGCAAGCCTGATTGTACCATATGTTCTTTTTCTTTTAATAGAATTAGCCTTATTCAGAAAAAAAATAAAATAAAAGTGTTTATACAATTAGAAGAAATTAGATAAAATGGATACTTTATTTATAGTTTTGTTTTTTCTAACAGATTAATTTTATTTTATATTTCAAAATTTCCTTAGGAGACGTTTCACACTTCTACTTGGCGATAATAAAATGTTAAATTAGATGTTTTTTATTTTTTTATTTTATATTAAAAGATACTCTATTGTATGATGTATGGAAGATGTTATAATATTTTATAGTAAAGTATTAGATAAAAAATAATACTTTATTTAATTAAAAATAATAAATTGTTTTATTTAATTTATTATATTATAATTTTATTTTTATTAATGAAATGATAAATAATATTTTTTTATAAAAAATTATAATATGTATATCACATTAAAATAAATTCAAATATTAGTTATGAAGTATTATGTAAACCATGAGATTCAAGGTTTAAATTTCCTATTGGTCAAACCAACAAAAAATAACTAATTATAAATCAAGTTTCAATTTACCATATAAATTAAAGATTTATTTTATCATTAGGTCAAGAGTTGTTGAGGTAAAATAATGAATTTACCTTTTTGGGTTTGAGGTTTTAACAAATCATGATTTTACTTATGATATTCTAATCCATGGTTTTTCTCATGGTATTTTTCTATAATATAGTCTATTTAAATGCATGTGATTATAATGAATTTTCTTAATTCTTAACTCATGGTTTTTCTCATAATATTCTTTTATAATGTAGCCTATTTAAAGATATATAATTACAATGACTTTTGTCAATTCTGCTACCTCCAATTTCAATATCAAGCATTTTCTTTTTCTTTTTGTTTTTTTAGCATTTGTTTTTGTTTTTTTAAGCATGAGAACATAATATCTATGCTCATTGCTTCCTATTTTAATTGAAAACAGAGAATGTCTTTAGGGTTTTATTGACAAGAAGTAGAAATTTGTAGGTTTCAACTCATAAACATTCTATATTTGTAGGGTCATATTGGTAGTGCCCAGATTTATTTTTTATATGTATGCTTCAGATTAGTTGGAAAAAATATATTACTGGTGTATAAGATATTATTTATTTTAAATTTATAAGTAGAGTTTTTATAGTTTTTAACATAAATATTGAAATTATTGTGCAAGTTTTTACATTGTTTGATAAAAATTTGAAATCATTGTGTGTGCTAATTGTGCAAGTTTTTACATTATCTTATAAAAATTGAACTCATTGTGTGTGCTTATCAAATGCCACTCTTGTTACTAAATTGTGACAACTTTTCAAATGTTCCAAGAATTTCAATTTCAGCTTTCATGTTTCATTGATTTACATTTACAAATATATTTAATATTTATTTTAAATATGTATGATCTCTATTTTTAATTTTGTTAGAGTTTTTACAGTATTTAAAAAAAAAAAAATTACAATCTTGCAATTAAATTTTAACAGCAAAAAAATGATTCAGCTACATCATTTAAATTTAGATTTTACTTTGTTAAGTTTCACTAGCACAATTGGTTGAGGATGGGCCTTTTCAGCAAGGCGACCGAGGATCAAACCTCACGGAGGGTGGTTGTGCCCTTTGCTAGGGGGAGGCGACATGCTAAAAAATCTAGTCAGCTAAGGGCAAGTGTGGCCCAGGTCGGGTGTGATCCCAAGGTGACTTTGACGGCTTAGATGCCCTTGAGTGACAACTCCTCAAGCCACAAGTCAAGCCTCGAGGAGGATTAGAGAAAATTTCACACACACACAAACACACACACACACACACATAACTTAACATTAAATCCATTTACCTCGGATGCAAGTGACAGTAGAAGTACGCATGATAACTGCCTCTCCCGCGCTGGAGGTGACAAAGATCTGCAGCGCAGGTCTTCACTCGATGTGGAGCCACACTCCTGCAATCATTCGGATGAGATGACAAAGATCAGGCATAATGAATATATGCTAATACAACATCATCCCCTCCGGGGTACCTCTCCGTTGCAATCTTTTGAATGATCTCCTAGACAGACATGACGCTCGACCATAACTCTACACACATGCCTACTCATAAAAACCGTTACAGCACGCAGTTGCGCGCGAGGCACAATAATGCTCAGCAACTTCGCATGTGTCACAAACCTATTAAAGGGAAGGACCTACAACACAAAGTGACTCATAGTTTGTTCCTTCTGGTTTATTTGTTGTTTCAGTTCCTGCCCTCCTGCGTGCCCAGTCTGCCGTGAAACCTCCCCCCTAGTGCTGCGTTGCGCAAAATACCTCGGGCTATGCTCCCCCCTAAATGTGCGACTCACCTAAGCTCCATCTGTCTCGCTAGTTTCATAAACCTAGGTGCTCCCAACATCCCGCGCCCCTTGTCGTGCATTCCCCTTCAACGCACCTCCCTGTCCACTAGCACCTTGCTACGCACCTCCCACCTCGGGTCAGATCTGCTCCACCCTTCCTCTCAGAACCTTATCAATCCTCTACTTCATCTGACCATGGCACCTAGGCTACGCCAAAGAACCATTAGAGGAGGCCAGAGAGGTGTGCTCCCTGGCCGCTACCTCTGGGGGCCTGATAATCGCCTGGAATCTGTTAAAGGCTCCTCCTCGGGTAGTCACATTAGAGAGGCTCCATAGAGCCCCAAACTCGACTAAGAGGAGAATACCCCCACTCATGTTTTGCAGAGAGGTAGAAGTGGACCAGGGAAGTCCACCCTTTCACACCAGGATCACCCCTTGCCCCGCAAGCCTGAGCCTCTTCCAACACAGGAAGATGATGGGGATGACATAGATGTTTGGATGATGGACTCGAAAGGTACCTGGACGAGAGTCCCAGATGCCGAGTACCCGGTGGCTCCCATCCTCTGCGCACCGGTCAACAGGCCTCCACGTCAACTCACCGCTGAAGAAAAAGCTGTCGCGTAGGCATACGCCTGTCCCATAGTGGAGGAAGATCTAGACAACAATGATGATGCAAAATACTCATGGTTGCGTTGTAGCTCAGCTGTTCCTAGTTTTTTGTCATGCTTGTTGTCATCACAAAACTTCCATTTTACTGGTGCTACAACACATTTTGTAATTTTATGTTGGGTTGGTTTCCTCCATGGAGGCAACCCCAAACTTGTGCAACAAAGGCTGGGATTGGTTAAGCACAGCTTACCAAATCAGCCTGTAGCATATGCACTGTTCTATTTTCGAACTAATATAGATTAGCCTCATTTACCAAAAAAAACATTAAATCCATTTAAATGTATGTTTAAAAAAAATTACAATCTTGTATCCAAATTAAAAATTAAAAATTAAATAATAAAATAAATTCACATACACCATTTAACATACATAGAACACACAAAATACTTTTATATTTTTAAATGATAGAAGCATAGTTAATCCTCCCAAAGTAGCTTTGAGTTAGGTGTAGTACGCTATCAAAAGTTATTCCTCCCAACAAAATTTATTCTTCCCAAATTAGTTGTGAATTAGGTGCAACAAGCTATCAAAGATGTTTTGAAACTGTAACATCATGTATTTTTATTGTAAATTGAAATCATGAAATTTAACACTTTATAGCCCCTCCCTCTATAGAGACTATAGAATTCATATAGCGGTCAAAGTGCATTGAATTGGTATTTTTTTGCAGTGTTTTTGTAATTTTAACCGAAGTTTCATGAAAATGTTGAATATTTCTATTTTCCATAAATTCAAAAATAATTTTCTAATTTCCTGGAAGTATTATTTCTATTTCTCAATTGGTTGAGCGAGCTCTAACGAGACATAATTCTCTTGATTGATTATGTTTTATTTTCAGTGTTTGTTAGTGCCTAACAAATAATTTTAAAATAAAATAAAAAATAAAAAACTAATTTTATGAGTGGTCATTCCTTTAGTGATGTTCTGACACTGACATTGTTATTCCTGACACTACTACTACTTTTTGCAATGTTGTAGGTCCCTTACGTGGACGGGGGTACAAAAATTTGAAACATTTCGCATTAAAAATTATATCGAATTTGCCGGAGAAAAGGCAAGCCAATTGCAATTTATTTGAAAATATTTCATTTCATTACATAAAGCTCAGGTTACATAAAGATCAAACCTCACGAGGGGTGGTTGTGCCCTTTTCTAGGGGGAGGCGACATGCTAAAAAGTACAGTCAACTAAGGCTTGGTGTGGCCCAAATCGTGTGTGATCCCCAGGTGACTTTGAAGGCTTAGATGCCCCTGGGTCACGTCTCCTCAAGCCACATGTCAAGCCTCGAGGATCACAGACAACTTGAAAAAACAAAATTTACTTAACATTAAATCCATTTAAATGTATGTTTGAATTTTTTTTTACAATCTTGCATCCAAATTTTAAAAATAAATAAAATAAATAAAAAATCACATACACAACCTACATAGAACACACAAAAAACTTTTATATTTAAAATGGTAAAATCATAGTTAATACTCCCAAATTAGCTTTGAGTTAGGTGTAGTACGCTATCAAAAGTTATTCCTCCCAAATTAGTTGTGAATTAGGTGCAACAAGCTATCAACGATGTTTTGAAATTGTAACCTCATGTATTTTTATTGTAAATTGAAATCATGAAATTTGACACTTTATTAGTCCGTCACTCTAGAGAGACTATAGCATTAACATAGCGGTCAAAATGCATTGAATTGACATTTTTTGGCCGTGTTTTTGCAATTTTAACCAAAGTTTCATGAAAATGTTGAATATTTCTATTTTCCGTAAATTCGAAAATAATTTTCTAATTTCCTGGAAATCTTATTTCTAGTTTTCAATTGGTTGAGCGAGCTCTCATGGGACATAATTCTCTTGATGGATGACATTTTATTTTCGGTGTTTTTTAGTGCCTCACAAATAGTTTTAAAATAAAATAAAAAATAAAAAACTAATTTTCTGAGTGGCCATTCTGTAAGTGAGTGCTCTGACACTGATATTGTTATTCCTGACACTACTAATGTTGTGTGCAATGTTGCAGGTCCCTTACATTTGTGGGGAGTACAAAACGTTGAAACATTGCGCGCTAAAAATTATATCACATTTGCGGAGAAAAGGCAAGCTAATTGGAATTTATTTGAAAATATTTCATTTCATTACATAAAGCTCAAGTTTTATTATTAAATCGCATTTTTTTACCAACTAAAATTTATTTAAACCTATTTAAATATTTTTCAAATTGTTATGTGTTGTTTCTCTCTTAATTATTATATCTCAATTTTTTACCAATTAAAAGTTCATTATGATACCTCTTATGCGAAGCTTTCCGTGTGCGGAAAACTCCACACACTTCGCGTCCCTCTTCAACAAACTTGATAAAAAATTTGCTTGTGCGGAAACCTTGAGTAGAATAGAAGCAGACTGATGTCCCTTGCAGATGTGTGGTAGCTCAAAAATATGTATTGTCCAACGGGATGTCATATTCCTGGAGCCATCACTGAGTTTTTTTGCGTCATTACTGCACATGACCTTCTCAAGATTAATATGATCTCGAGCCATGGATCCTATCACACAAATCAACGAACGTCGTTCAATGGTTCTTTGAAGGTTCAAAAATCAATAAATAAGAATATGGCGCAAAAAGGATAATGGGACAATGGTTCTCGTGAGATGCATTAATTAATTGGATTAATTAATTAATTGATAACAACAATTGTGTGGGAGAAAGAGTATTCAGTAGGATGTGTTTCCTCCGAACCTCTGCACTCCCACACCTCCGCACTTCCACCTTCGCATATAACTTTACTGAAATTAATGGCGACATTTATAAGGGCAAGCCCATTAGTCTCGACAAAAAAATCTACATTCTTGCAGCTACTATCGATTGTGCACGCGATTAGTACTTTATAGCTCGACTTAAACCATCTGCCTCTCAACTTGCATTCCCATATTTTATTCTCCATCATATTAATTTTGTATCCTTTTGTCACCTAGGAGATATGAAAATTTGAAATACTCTAGGGAAAGTGATGCGCTCAAGCTTAGGCACCGAAGAAGATATCCATTCAAGTCGTGACACTCACTTTCAACTATCGGTTAGAAGAGAAGGCATTTTCTTAGCAGGTGTACGAGAAAATATTTTTTTTTGACTATATTTTATCTCTAAAAATAAGTTGTATGTTGGCATAACCTAAGAAGTCAAGTAACTACTGTCAACCCACTTACTAGTACTAGACTATAGTAGGCTACCAAAATATTTGAAATCTTCCTATTTTTTATATGCTAATGTTTTTTAGGTCTACTTTTCAATCTAATCTCATCCATTTTGTTTCAGGTGATGGAGTAACCACAATATCATGTTGTAGCATGATACGATGAGATTTAGAGTCGTTGCAGCATGATTGAAATGTTATGCAACAAGCTCACGAAATAATAGAAAATATAGATCAACGGCTTAAAAATTATCCACTTCTAGGGGGAAACCTCATTTACATTACATAAATGAACAATTATTGGATGATTCAAATGAAAAAATCTCCTTTCTATATATAGGAGTCTAAGGGGTCACAATATAATCAGAGTCGGCATAACAATAATAATGTAAGGGCACAACAATAATAATTGTGGGCTTCTATGGAGCACAATAATAAAAGTATGGAGACTACATGGACACAACAATAAAAATAAGGGGGCTACACTAACAATAAAAATAAGGGGATACACTAGTATTATAAGGACCTAACATGCCCCTCTCCTTCAAAAACGTGTTGTCGTCAATTCTTGAGTAGTTATGGATGCTTCTGTATAAAATTATCATCCTCCCATGTGGAATCTTCAGCGTGTAAGTTCTTCCACTTGATGAGATACTTTGAAATTGATTGATTTCGTAGCTGTTGAGTTCTTGTTTCCCTGACTACTTCAGGTTCCAATGTGATTTTTCCCTTGTCAAGTTTTGGCAATATTGTTTGAACTTGGAGCTTGTCACCTATAAACTTATTTAAGCATGAAACATGGAAAAATAGGTGCACCTAGGAAGATGCGCGAAGCTCCAATTTGTATGCCATAGTACCAATATTTTGCAACACCTTGTAAGGACCATAATACTTTGGTGATAATTTATTATCCTTCTTAGCTTGCTTGAGAGACATTTGTTTGTATTGTTGTAGCCGTAAAAATACCCAGTCGCCTACATCAAAACTTCTTTCACTGCGATGTTGATTTGTCTATTGTTTCATTCGATTCGACTCCAAAGTGAGTTTATCCTTTAAGAGTTCAATAACTTGTTGTTTATGCTTGATGTGATCTTCCACTGCTTGAACTTCTATAGAATTTTCTCTTAAAGATGATGTTATGGAAGGTGGATGATATCCATAAAGTGCCATAAATGGGGTCATTTTTGCTGCAATATGGAAGGAAGTGTTATACCACCATTCAACTAAAGGTAACCACTCGACCCATTGTGTTTTTTTTATCAGATACAAAGCAAGAAATATATCCTTCCAAACATTTGTTCACTATCTTAGTTTTCCCATCAGATTGAGGATGATATGATGGGCTATGAGCTAATTGAGTACCCAGACAAGAAATATTTCTGTCCAAAAATTTCCAGTGAAAATGGGATCTTTGTTGCTTACAATAATCTTTGGGTTTCCATGTAGCTTTTGAATTGTTTCCATAAATGTAGTAGCAACTGTACTGGCTTTAAATGGATGAGATAATGCACAAAAGTGTAAATACTTGGTAATTCTATCAACTACCACCATGATGAAAATATTTCCTTCGGACTTGGGTAAACCTGTGATAAAATCGATTGAAACCTCCTCCCAACGTTGACTTGGAGTGGATAAAGGTTGTAACAAACATGGGGTCTTAGTTGTCTCAACTTTATTTTGTTGGAAAAACAAACATTCTACCACAATTTTTTGAATATCACATTTAAATCCCTCCCAAAAGAATTCCTTCTTGACCCTGGTAAGTTTTTAAAAAACCTGAGTGCCCTCCCGAGGGAGAGGTGTGCAATTCCAAAAGAATATTTTGTTTGAGTTGGGAATTCTTACAAAGATATAAGCGATCTTTGTACCATAATGAACCATTTTTCTAGCTCAATGTATCAAATGTATTGGGATCTTGTTGCAACTTTTCAATGTATCCACACCTCTTCATCATTCTTCCATTCATCTCTTGCTTCGGTTCTCCACTTATTTTGGATAACAGAAATGGCACAAAGAAAACCTTCCACATCCTCATCCTTTCTTTAGAGTGCATCTGCAACAACATTTTTCTTCCTTTTTTTAGATGATTTCAAAGTCATAACCCAACATATTTGTGACCCATTTTTGCTGCTCTTCTGAATATAATCTTTGTTCCAATAATTATTTAAGGCTATCATGGTCTGTTTTTACCTTGAAGTGTATTCCCATTAGGTAAGGTCAACATTGATTTAGTGCATGTAGTATTGCCAACATTTCCTTCTCATAAATATGTTTTTGTAAATACTTTCCTTTGATTGGACGACTTTCAAAAGCAATGGGTCTTCGTTCTTGCATTAAAACCGCATCAATTCCATTTCTTGAGGCATCACATTCCACAATAAAGCTTTTTGTGAAGTCTAGCGTAGCTAAGACTGATGCTTGGAACATTGCCTCTTTAATATGTTCAAAGTCCTTAGTTGCTTATGGAGTCCAAGAAAATGCATCTATCTTCAGTAATTATGTTAGAGGCGCCAATATTATCCCATAATTCTTAACAAACTTGCGATAATACCCTGTCAACCCGAGAAATACTCGAAGGTGATTTATGGTTGTGGGGATTTTCCATTCCTTAATGGCTTAAATTTTGTTAGGGTCTACCTTAACACCCTCATGAGATACAATATGACCCAAATATTCCACCTCCTGTACTCCAAAGAAACATTTGGAGGTTTTTGCATATAATTGTTTCTCCTCCAATAATTTGACCACCCTGTCAATATGTTGAACATAATCTTTCCAAGACTTGCTATAGATTAATATGTCATAAAAAAATACTAACACAAATTTTCTAAGGAAGGGTTTGAAAATGGAATTCATCAAACCTTGAAATGTGTAAGGTGCATTAGTAAGGCCAAAATCCATAACCAAAAACTCATAATGACCCTCATGAGTTCTAAATGTTGTTTTCAGAATGTCTTCAGCGTTCATTCTAATTTGCTGATATCTTGAACGAATATCGAACTTGGTGAAGTAAATTGCTCCATGTAATTCATCCAAAAATTCATCAATGATGGGGATGGGAAAATTATCTTTAACAGTGAGCTTGTTGAGCTCCCTATAATCCGGACACATACGCCATGATCTATCCTTCTTGTGCACAAATATTACTGGAGCATAGAAATAACTTTGACTAGTTTTAATTATACCAACCTCTAGCATCTCTGCAACCATACGTTCAATCTCACTATTTTGGGCATAAGGATATCTGTAAGGCCTGATGTTTGGAGGAACGCTTCCTGGAATCAAATGAATAGCATGATCATGATCACGAATACATGGGAGGCCTTTGGGAGTCTCAAATACCTTGAAATGATTGTCCAAGACTTTTTGGAGATCTCGAGAAATAGATAATTTTGATGTTTGAACCTCTATTGAGCATAATTGTGCAATTACGCCTAGTTGTTATTTATTCATAAGTTTTTTTATGACATAAGAGTTGATTATCTTTCTTGGTTTCCCTATGACACCCCGTAATTCAAATTCCTTTCCTCCCAAAAAAATTTCAAGAAAATTTCTTGAAAATTAAAAGCTATCGTCCCCAAAGATTGTAAACATTGGACTATTCAATAAATATTCCCCCATGGTTAGCCTGGTATTATGGCACTTTCTAGAGCAATTTATAGTTCCTCCACTTGCAACCATCACTTGACACTCTGGTGCTGGATATAGGAAGCAATTCGATTCCTTGGATATCTTATAATGAATAAAATTATGGGTGATACCCAAATCAATCAACACTATTACCTTTCTCTTCTTGATATATCCTTCTATCTTGAGAGTTTAAGGAGTGGTAATTCCTACCAATGCATTGCAAGATTTGGTCGGATTCATTTCTTCTTTCTCCAAGGTTGGTTCCTAGTGTATATCCTCCTCTTTTGATGTTTCTTGTTACATTTCTTCCTCCTCTTCACATTCTATGTAAAATAATTTCTTCTCAGCGCACTTATGACCTTTAGTGTGTTTTCTATCACAACTATAACAAAGCTCTTTTGCTCTTTATTCCTCCATTTTTTGTGGTGTCAACCTTGTAGGTTGTGGAAGGCTAGGAGCAGCAACACTTCCATCTTTATAGTTGTGAGTGGTAGACTTCCTTGTTACCATAATTTTGCTTTCAACTTTTCTTGCCACCATGAATGCCTTCTCCAGTGAATCAGGTTTTGAAAGGCGAACCTCATGTTGGATGTTATCCTTTAAAATCCCTTTGAAGACATTAATCCTAAGCTACTCTGGAATATATGTTACCCTGATATTCAATTTTTGTTTGAGATTTATCAATTGGCTAAAGAAGGTGTTTCTCTTTGTATCCTCATAATGTGCTATCATTTCCTTCATAAATATTGACCAAGTGACAAGTGTTTTACGAGAAAAAATCCATCAATACCATACACACTGATTGGGTTCTAAATATAAAGTTGCAATGCGTACCTTTTGTGAGTCTTGCACGTCATGGAGATCAAAATATTGCTCCATTTGTAGTATCCATATTACTGGATCCTTACCATCAAACTTCCTCATATCGATCTTTGGAATGTGGTGGTTCTTAAAGCCAACATTGGACTTTCTAAAATCACAATTCATATTCCTTTTGTCCTCATTATGATTTTTATGGATTACCTTGTCACCTCCGGGAAGCATTTCTTGCAACAAATTTGTCAAACCTTCCATGTCTGCTTTCAAACCCTCCATATTAGCTTCCATTCCATCCTTCAAACCATCTATATTAGCTTCCATGTCTACTTTTAAACCATCCATGTCATATTTTAGTTCATCTTTGGTTGTTCTTTGTGAGATAAAAATTTGTTGTAGTTCGTCCCGTAATTTTGAGATATCATGTTGCAATTTTTCCTCTTCATGTGTCATAGTAGAGCTTTATGATGGATTAATGGGTGTGATTTTTCCTTTTTTGGAGGAATTTTATAACCCAATATTGATATATATGCATCAATATTCCTTTGGAATAAATTCAAACTAATTTTTAAAACAAAATTTATGAAATTTAAAAATAATACACACATTTTTCTTGCTTTTGGGAACTCGACCTTGAAACGGTTGTAACTCTGTAATGGTCTGTCAATGTATAGGTACCCATAGTAATGGTCTGTAACAAAGAAGTGTTCTATCAATGTATAGGTCCCTATAGTAATGGTTAGTGCTGGAACATACTTGGCACATTTCAGGGTCATAGCTCCTGGAACCAAAACTGAAAATCCCTCAAACTCCTCCATGTGGATTCCTCCCCTTTGTACCAGCTGTGCATCAATAAAATTATGAGTGGCTCCGCTATCTATCAATACAGAAACTCTTTGCCCCATGATAGTGCCTCTCACCCTTAAGGTTAGATACTTTGGGACCCCTCTTAACGCTGTAATCGCTCCCCCTCTTGGAGCAAAGTCTTCCATGGATTGTACAGCGCTGGAATCCTTCTTGGAGAAGGTCTTGACATGATGTGTCCTTCTTGTAACACATTCTCCCTCAAAATCCTGAACATGGAATGTCTCCCTTGGTCTTGAGAGAGTCTCTTGCTACAAAAATGTTCTTGCCCTAGGCAAGATGTGTTGTAGATCTCTAGCTTTCTCCACAGCTTCAAGAAGTGTGGTTGGTTTAGTAGACTTGACCAACCCTTGTAATGGTTCAGCCATTCCATTCACAAACATGCATACCTTCCTGCTCATAGTGAGGTTGGATACCATCACTGAAAGCTGCAAATGCTCAACAATGTAATCCTCAAGATCTCCCTCCTGCTTGAGATTGGTTATCTTGGCAAAGTGGGCTTCCGGATCCCTTGGATCAAACCTCTCCACTAGATTCTTGGTGAAAGCTGAGTATGAAGTGATATGATGATGCCCAAGTGTGGTCAGTCCATGAAACCACCAATCTTGAGCTTCCCCCTCTAGGTGCAACGCGGCTATCTTGATGGCTTCTATCTCAGAAACCTTGTTAAGCTGGAAGTATGTGTCCAACTTCTCCACCCATGCCTTTGCTGTGCACTTCGGTGTCCCATCAAATGTGGGCAAGAAGAACCCTACCATACTGTGCTGTAGGGCTGATCCTTGCATCAATTTCTCCTCCTTTTTATGAGGATTAATCCTCCTTCCATCCTTGATTCGGCAAAACTCCTGAAAGCTTAAGTGCTCCTTGAACCTTTGAGACTGGAGTTCATACTCTTCAAAAATTCTCCCATAGTGCCCTCCTTGTCTCCTTTAGTTAGAAATGAAGGCATGGTGGAAAATTGTGATGCAGCTGAATGCCCCATGCCATTTGCAGTGCTGGTGCTTGCCTCATGGCAAAACCCTAAAGGGTCCTCTTCATGTCTCATCTCCTTAAGATCCCTTGAAATGTTCTGTAGGGTTTGAAGTACTAGATTTGAGATGTCTTCCTTCTCCATGCTAAAGATAAATCTCCCCCCACAAGCTGAGCCAAGAGCAGAGCTATGATACCACTGTAATATTCCTTTTCAGGAATTTCTACAATATCTTCAATGAGGACGTTGTATAAGGAAAATAGTGCAAAAATAATGCAGACCAGGACTTAGATCCTCTAATATATGTTGTATGTAGCCTAAATATAGAATGGAATCAGAAAAAAAAATCACTCTAGCTACTTTAAACAGATCTCCCCAACTCATATATGCATAAACACTCCCCAATCCCACTGCTTCATAAAATAGAAATGCCGGAGACCGCAAAAACGTTATTTTTATTATGGAATCTACATAAAAATATAGTTTAATATAGATATAGATCTTTCATTAAGCATGGAATTAGAAATTAGAGGTTATACCTCTTTTACAAGCACCTCAGAATGCCTCGACAAGGGTTTTCGGCAAAATAGCAACATAAAAAGTAGCTCTGCAGAAAATAATGTTGTACCCAGAAAAAATTTATAAATAAAGACCAAATATAATCTGAAATGGAAAATCAGTACAATAATTGGCCCAAGGCCTTCCTCAATATATCTCCCGAAGTGAAATAGACTCCTCCTCCTCTGAAACAAGCAAAAATGGGAAGATGCAACCCCAACTACTGCAGAAATAACACAATCCTTGGAAGTGACTGTGCTGTCTAGGATGGGAATGGTTCCCCTCAAGACAAATGATGAGAATTGAACTCAAGACCACCTCCTTATATCTCCCAATCAGCTCTACCAATGGTGAAGATAGAATTCCCGCATGAGAATCCCTTGCACTAAACAGTGCTGCAACTCCAGATAAAAAACTGAAGCTTGCAATCAGTCATAAGACTGAGACAAGATGAATGAATGAATGAATCCCTTGCTGCTATCTCCTCTGTCTTATCCTAGGTTAGCTTTCCCATCCTGGGTCCCACTCATGGGTGATGTGACTTCCTTGAGAAGTTTCCTCCTTCAAAACTACGCTGCCCTAGTAGCTTTCCCTCCTCATGTGACAATGTTGTTGACTTGGTCACCTATAGCTAGATCATTGCTTTGCCCCTATTTCACACCAAAGAGGCTTTATTTTGTCCTCCTACTTCAATCCCTTTTCACACTAGGATATGTTTTATTGTCTTTCCTACTTTTTATTTCAAAAAGGGAGCAGTTATAATATTCCAAGTAGTAGTGGCTAATTGGGAATATTACAGTCCTCCTCGCTCAAAAGTTTCTTTCCCACAAGCAACAGTAAAGAAGGATGCTGCAAGATCTTCTCTCCCTCCCAAGTGGCATCCTCATCTGGTAGATTCCTCCATCGAATCAGATATTCCTTGATGACTCTATTTCTCAGCTGCCTCTCCCTTATGTCTAAGATAGCTTCTGGCTACAAGATTAAATGACCCTCATCATAAATAGGGGGGAGTTCCATGTTGGAAACTACATTCCTCCCAATGGCCTTCTTGAGGTAAGAGACATGGAATATATTGTGGATCTTGCTCCCCTTAGGAAGCTCTAGGTCATATGCTACCTTACCGATACACTTGACCACCATGTATGGCCCATAGAAACATGGTTTGAGCTTCTCAGCTCCCTTCTCCTTGAGTGTGGACTGTTTGTAAGGCTGAAGACGCAGGTAGACAAGATCTCCCACCTCAAACTATCTCTCTATCCGACCACGGTCTGCATACATCTTCTGCTGGTTCTGGGAAGTGGGAATGTTGTCTTTGAGTGCCCTGAGTATGTCTTGGTTCTCTTGAATCCAATCCTTTTCCCTTGGAGCTTTACTTGCCCCAAACATAACATCAAAAAATGAGAGTGCCTCATACCCATATAATGCTTGGAATGGAGTCATGCCAATATAAATATAGTGAGTAGTGTTGTAACAATACTCTCCCAAGTGGAGCCAACGCAGCCAAGCTTTCTGCTGCCCTGCCACATAGTTCCTCAAGTAGCCTTCTAGCCACTTGTTCACTATCTCGGTCTGTCCATCAGTTTAGGGGTGATAGCTAGTGCTTGGATTCAAATCAGTCCCCACTAACCAGAAAATTTCCTGCCAAAAGCCACCCATGAAGCGGCTGTCCCAATCACTCACTATGGTCCTTGGGAGACCATGGAGTATAAATACATCTCTGAAGAAGAGCTCAGCTACCTGTGAAGCAGTATAATGTGGAGAAATGGCAAATAAATGAGAGTACTTTGTTAGTCTATCAACAACAACAAAGATACAATCCTTACCCTGCACTGTCGGTAAGCCGGTGATGAAGTCCATAGAGATACTTTCCCACTTCCCATCCGGAATAGGTAGTGGCTGCAATAATATAGCAGGGTGAGTGTGTTCTCCCTTATTCTGTTGTCTTTCCTGGAGTTGTCTCTATTCAAGGAAGAATCTAAGACTGTTATGATCAGTCTTCACTTTGAACTTATTCTCCACCAAGTATTGCCGGAATTTGGCTAATGCATGCATGATAGCCAACATTTCTTTATCATAGATGGGGTATAGCCTCTCATGAGGGAGCAATTTCCTACTCTCAAAGGCTATAGGATGCCCACCTTACATCAAGACTGCCCCAATACCTTCACCTGATGCATCACATTCTAGCACAAAGGGTTGAGACAAGTCAGGTAAAACCAAAACAGGACAACTACTCATTACCTATTTGAGCTTATCAAAAGCCCTCTGTGTTGTAGGTGTCCAATGGAAAGCTCCCTTCTTTGTCAATTATGTGAGTGGTGCTTCTAGTTGTGAAAATCCTTTCACAAAATTCCAGTAATAAGTGCATATAGCCACAAACCCTCTGAGTTCTGTAACATTCCTAGGTTCAGGCCAATCTCTGATAGCCTGGATCTTCTCCTCATGTACCCTCACTCCATCCATTCCTATGATGTGCCCCAAATACAACATCTCTGTGAGGCCAAATTCACATTTGGAGAGCTTGGCATAGAATTTCTGCTCCTCGAGGATATGTAAAACTATCTCAATATGCTGCAAGTGCTCCTCCCAAGTGCGGTTGTAGATAAGAATATCATCAAAGAAGACCAATACAAACTTTCTCAAATGACCACGGAAGATGTGGTTCATGCAGGATTGGAAAGTTGTTGGAGCATTAGTCAATCCAAAGGGCATTACCAGAAACTCAAAATGCCCATAGTGACATCTGAACGCTGTCTTGGGGATATATTTCTCCCTCACCTTGATTTGATGATACCTGGACCTCAAATCAATCTTGGAGAAGTATTTATATCCCCTTAACTCATCCATGAGTTCATATATCCTGGGTATAGTGTACCTGTTCTTCATAGTCTTCTTTTTCAAGGCCCTATAATCAATGCACATCCTCAATGTGCCATCTTTCTTCTTCACCAAAACCACCGAGGAAGCAAAAGGAATAGTACTAGGCCGGATGTGTCCTAGAGCTAGCAACTCTTAGATAGATTTCTCAATCTCATCCCTATAAGCCTTGGGATGCTTATAAGGAGTAGTGATTACTTCTTGGACCCCTTGTTCTAACTCAACGGTGTGTTCAAACCCTCGGTCCGGAGGTCTCCCTGGTGGGATATCTCCAAATACTGTAGAATATTGGTCCAAGAGAGACTGAATATCTAGATGCACTAGTGAATCCTTACCCTTCACCTCTGATATATGCAGCTCCACTGCCCATTCAACATCCCCTGTATGCAGATCTGCCTCCATCCTGTGTGATGAAACAACCTGAGGGGGGTATGTGTTTATACCCTTGATTCTTTGTTGCTGGCCATCCTTCCCTCCTATCCATTCCATCTCCAAGGTTCTCCAGTTAGTGGTAACTCTCCCAAGAGTGATTAACCACTAGACTCCGAATATGACATTGGTGTCTGGAATATCCACCACAAAGAAGTGGTCTGTCAATGTATAGGTTCCCATAGTAATGGTTAGTGCCAGAACATACTTGGCACATTGCAAGGTCATAGCTCCTGGAACCAAAATTGAAAATCCCTCAAACTCCTCCATGTGGATTCCTCTCCTTTGTACTAACTATGCATCAATAAAATTATGATTGGCTCCACTATCTATCAATACAGAAACTCTTTGCCCCATGATAGTGCCTCTCACCCTCAAGGTTAGATACTTTGGGACCCCTCTTAACGCTGCAATAGCTCCCCCTATTGGAACAAAGTCTTCCATGGATTGTACAGTGCTGGCATCCTTCTTGGAGAAGGTCTTGACATGATGTGTCCTTCCTGTAACACATTCTCCCTCAAAATACTGAACATGGACTGTCTCCCTTGGTCTTGAGAGAGTCTCTTGCTGCAAAAAGGTTCTTGCCCTGGGCAAGATGTGTTGTAGATCTCTAGCTTTCTCCATAGCTTCAAGAAGTGTGGTTGGTTTAGTAGACTTGACCAACCCTTGTAATGGTTCAGCCATTACATTCACAAACATGCATACCTTCCTGCTCATAGTGAGGTTGGATACCATCATTGAAAGCTGCAAATACTCAGCAATGTAATCCTCAAGATCTCCCTCCTGCTTGAGCTTGGTTATCTTGGCAAAGTCGGCTTCCGAATCCCTTGGATCAAACCTCTCCACTAGCTTCTTGGTGAAAGTTGAGTATGAAGTGATATGATGATGCCCAAGTGTGGTCAATCCATGAAACCACCAATCTTGAGCTTCCCCTTCTAGGTGCAGCGCAACTATCATCTCAGAAACCTTGTTAAGCTAGAAGTATGTGTCCAACTTCTCCACCCATGCCTTTGATATGCACTTTGGTGTCCCATCAAATGTGGGCAAGAAGAACCCTACCATACTGCACTGTAGGGCTAATCCCTGCATCAATTTATGCTCCATTTGATGAGGATTAATCCTCCTTCCATCCTTGATCCAGCAAAACTCCTGAAAGCTCAAGTGCTCCTTGAACCTTTGAGACTGGAGTTCATTCTATTCAAAATATTCTCCCATAGTGCCCTCCTTGTCTCCTTTAGTTATAAATGAAGGCATGGTGGAGCATTGTGATGAAGCTGAATTCCCCATGCCATTTGCAGTGCTGGTTCTTGTCTCATGGAAAAACCCTAAAGGGTCCTCTTCATGTCTCATCTCCTTAAGATCCCTTGCAATGTTCTGCAGGGTTTGAAGTACTATATTTGAGATTTCTTCCTTCTCCATGCTGAAGATAAATCTCCCCCCATAAGCTGAGCCAAGAGCAGAGCTTTGATACCACTGTAATATTCCTTTTCAGGAATTTCTGCAATATCTTCAATGAGGACACTGTATAAGGAAATTAGTGCAAAAATAACGCAGAACAGGACTTAGATCCTCTAATATATGTTGTATATAGCTTAAATATAGAATGGCATCAGAAAAAAATCACTCTAGCTACTTTAAACAGATCTCCCCAACTCATATATGCATAAACACTCCCCAATCCCACCGCTTCATAAAATAGAAATGCCGGAGACTGCAACAATGTTATTTTTATTATGGAATATACAGAAAAATATAGTTTAATACAGATCTATAGCTTTCATTAAGCATGGAATAAAAAATGAGAGGTTAGACCTCTTTTACAAGCACCTCGGAATGCCCCGGCAAGGGTTTCCGGCAAAATAGTAACATAAAAAGTAGCTCTGCATAAAATAACGATGTACCCAAAAACATTGTATAAATAAAGACCAAATATGATCTGAAATGGATAATCAATACAATAATTTGCCCAAGGCCTTCCTCAATAGATCTCGTGGAGTGAAATAGACTCCTCCACCTCTGAAACAAGCACAAATGGGAAGATGCAACCCTAGCTACTGCAGAAACAACACAATCCCTGGAAGTGACTGTGATGTCTAGGATGGAGAATGGTTCCCCTCAATATAAATGATGAGAATTGAACTCAAGACCTCCTCCTTATATCTTCTAATCAACTCTACCAATGGTGAAGATAGAATTCCTGCATGAGAATCCCTTTGCACTAAACAGTGTTGCAACTTCGGCTAAACAGTTGAAGCTTGAAATTAGTCATAAGACTAAGACAAGATGAATGAATGAATGAATCCCTTGCTGCTATCTCCTCCTTCTTATCCTTGGTGAGATTTCCCATCCCGGGCCCCACTCGTGGGTGATGTGACTTCCTTGAGAAGTTTCCTCCTTCAAAACTGTGCTGCCCTAGTAGCTTTCCCTCCTCATGTGACAGCGCCGTTGACTTGGTCAACTATAGCTAGATCATTGCTTTGCCCCTCTTTCACACCAAAGAGGCTTTATTTTGTCCTCCTGCTTCAATCCCTTTTCACACTGGGATATGTTGTATTGTCTTTCCTACTTTTTATTTCAAAAAGGGAGCAGTTATAATATTCCAAGTAGCAGTGGCTAATTGGGAATATTACACCATCATAATGAGAATCAATATAGGGATTGATAATGGATAACCTAGACCCAACAACTACACTATAGAGGACAACTAAATCAATGTCGACAATTGAACTATAGTTTATATAGCTCATCATAGTGAGAATCCCTAGCAATGGAGCTATCCATATAACAACACGCTATTAAATATAAGTGACAATAAACTAATGAACTAATAGTTAGATAAATTAGAAACTAACGTTACTACTAGGGATTAATGGACCTATACAGTTAACTATTAATCCCATAATTTAACAATCCCATAGACTTAACATTATCCCTTTGCACTAAGGGATAGATTTTGGTAATTGCTTGTAGAAAATATAACAACGGTATTCAAACTGATCTTATAAAGTACTAAAGCATGATACTGAATCCTTCTACAATTTGTGGAAACAAAACATGATCACACAATCACATAACAAGTAAGAGAAAGAAATAATCAATCACACAACATAAGATGTATCTAGGTAAAACAACTTCTCAAAACCCTCTATCTCTATATTTCATAAATTCAATATCATGAAACAATACAATGTTTTTCCTCCACTAAGAAAGCTTTGCACTCTGGTGATTGTCTCACTCCGATCCTTCTCGAATATGTCTTGCAATAAAAGCAAGTTTGGTCCAATATTTAACTTGTTGCTTTCCACTACCTGCCCTGCCTTCCTTATGCCTTCTTGGGCTAATTGAGCCCCTATTAATTAGGAAAATGACAATTGATTATTGCGCAATCCTTCAAGGCATTCCCGATAACCTCATGCATGACCTGTACACTTTTCTAATAATACAATTGATAGATCTCTTCCCTTTAACCTCAGTCTCAACAGAGCCTTCCTTATAACTGACATGCAACAACTATTTATAGTGAATTATTAGTTAACTAATTGATCAGTACTTTCAAATTAAATCAGATTTAATTCACTCGACCTCTCACTAGCCCATCTCTCAGATGAAACTAGTTAAACTGATTTTAACTCAATTTCTTGAGTTAACTAATTACAACTCACAAAGAACTGTCACTGGAACCCCTAAAATCTAGGAATAAATCTACATGCCTCCTCTTAGACACTCAACTCAAATTTCCTAAGCTAACTTAGTCATTCTGACTTAGTTAACTAATACAAGTTGTCATCAAATGAATTTACAATTTCTCTTCCAATTTGATTAAGGGAAAATTAAATCAGAAGCCCCCTATGGTATCATTTATGGGTGCCATTTTATCGGTTCCATTTCTGGATGCCATTTTCACTGTTTCTGGTTTCCAGTTTCAACACTCCCTCTCAACAAGAAAGGAATTCAATCTGTTATGTGGAATTGTGATCTACGGATAAACCAAATTCCCTAAGTGTGGTGTTAGTCACTTAGAACAACAGAGGAAAGAATTACTATCACTTTCTCTAAAACAAGCATATATACAAAATGGTGAAAGAGCCTATTTGTGATTCAATCGCTTCTCTTTCTTCTTCTGTCGTTGTTTCTGTCACTCTCAATACAACACAAATCGCCAGATCGATTCCTGCAAACACAAACAGAGAACATAAAACAACATGCAATATACAAATATCTACTTATCTTACTCAACCAAATCAATTAGATATGAAATACATACATCATTCAAGAATACATTTCATAAGAAATAAAGACATATGTATGGGAAAATGGACAACAATCTTTATTAAAGAGTAGAAGGGGGGGTTACAATCATGGATCAATTTGTTGTCAGCCCGCTCCGGCTTCATTCTAGCCTCATCACATCCAACATCATACCAGCAGCATATTAGTACTTTCACTCTCTTATCACATGAGAATCCAACAACATAACTTTACCAAAATTCTTCCTTCCCTAACACTAGAATGAATGCTCAATTTATAGGGAAACTGATGGTAGTTTCTCAATTAATGAATTTCTAATAATAGGTAAGACATGTTCCCAAGTTCAGAGGTGTTAGATGGACACTTGGATTCAAAGTTTGACACATATGGACTCTTCTAGAAGGCACTGGCCATGTGGAGATTCCTAGAACAATGAGAATTCCACTCCCAGGTGACCAATACACCCTTGAGTGTTGGGAAGTGCTCTGCAGTGCACCCTTGAAAGGAGGATTTGGCACTGCAACGCAGTTAGTCCCTTTAGAGACTATGTTAGTCAATCAATAAGTGATATAACATATACTTCAAACCTTGGAAATCTTACAATAGAAGTCATGAATGAAATGTCTTCACTTAGGGCATGTAGCAACTGAAATGTAAGGGGATGATAGACCCTATTTCAATGGTCCTGGGGATGATGTCCATTTTGACTAGGTCATGGGGGATGATGCCAAAATTGACCTATAACAGCTGCCCCCTAAAGCATGAAGTCAAAATAATAATAATATTAGTATTTGGATGAGATGCTTTACGATGTGATGATATGGAACTGAAGGAAAGAGAAAGTGCATCAATATTACAATACATTACATCATAATATTTTTCATCTTGATCATGAATTGCTGAGGCAGGCATTCCCATGCTCAACACATAAACTATCTAATAACATGTACATAATTCAGAAAGTCGTCTATAGTGGAATGTTTCCCAATACATACATGCCTACAAATATAGGCCCATGTATGGATGACGATCTGTATGTAAATTCATCGTACAAATGATGTGTACAACAATCCTAAAATCACAGCTTGGATGGATGAAACTAGATTCAGGGTCTTCTTATGTCGTTCACTCGATCGTTTGGGTACAGTACTAGCCATGCGAATGTATGATTTGTACTCGAACATGGTAAGACATTTTTTTATTACCAACCAATGATGTGAGCTATTAACAAACGTGAGAGAACCACCATTGATGTTAATGGCTCTCAAGGTACTGTAGTACAATTTGTAAGGCATGAATATATGATTTGGTGTCGAACGCCAAACAAAATATTTCGGTCAAAGGTCCGGAAGAGAGGAACTTATCGATGATGTAACGAGCCTCATGGTACTAGAAGATGATGTTTCTAAGTAAACTTCCTGGATGATGAGATGATTTCGACAGGAAGCCACTTTATCGCTTAACGGGAGTTACTGATTTCAGAGACAAAATGTGACTTGATATAACAATGTTAAGGGATGACTGTCATGAAAATGAAGGTTTATTAGTATTGCAGAAGAATGAGTATTCAATGGATGACTTCTCTTAATCATATCGGCGACACTGAAATGAGTTGGAAGCATTGACCGAAAACTGAAGTGAAGGTATGATGAACCATATGTATGAATGAACCGTCAAGAAGATTACCCAACCCAAAAAGTCACAATGATGGAGTGAAAGGGTCACATTCAAGAACGACCTGCTATCATAAAGTGTTCTGTTCACTTTCCCAAATTTTCCTCGGTCATTTGTCGACTAGTACCTCTTTATTTTTTAACAATATTGAGGAGGATAACATATGCTTGATTTATAATTCAACCCTTCGGGCGAATGCATTGCTATATACTAATTTAAAGAGTCTAGTGATAAATGAAACTCGATTCTTGCCATGTTCGACAAGCCCGTCGCTATTTTATGTTTCAACGAGGCTAACCACAATGAAAATCTGGTCCTTTTTCATATTTAGAGAGTTTGAAAAAGAGGACAAAAGAATACTCCATGAGTCCTTTTTCGTAAATTTGTCGCTCAGGTCTGAAAAAGTGTAAAATTATACCTGAAAGAACCTCTTAGCCATGTTCACCTATTTTTTATCACTATATTCCTTGTCTAGGTTTTCTAGAAACCAAATTTAAGAAATCAATTTGTCCTCTAGAAACCCCCTCAGATAATTTTTTTCACTTTTTCCCTCTCTTGCCTACTGTGATTTAACTGATAAACCTGACAAAATCCCATCATAGACTGATAGTGATTGTTCTGTCCATAACTGTCACATCTGTGTAAAACCTTTTATCTTTGATTTTCAAAATCTTCCTATTTCACAAAACTGTCTGCCCAGTATAAAACAAGTTGTCTTTTTACCCTCTTACTATCTAAAGTTACTGTTGGATGACTTGAGTATGTCTAGGAAACCCTTTAAAAGTCATGACAAAATGTCTAGGTTTAGGTGATGGTGCTTAGGATGAGTACCTTAAAAAAGACCCGTGCCTTGTTAAGAACTCTATTTTTACTATTAGTCAAGTATCCTTTCCTTCTATCTGGCAAAGCAAATCCATTGGTTATCCCTAGGTCATGCACCATCAGGTTTGTCATGTGTTTTGTTTCAGCAAGGCTTAAGGGCTAACTCAAGGAAAACAAAGTAAGGATGGTGCTATGTCCAAAGAGAAAATGATCAAGTGATTTTTATGGTTTATCCTCATGATACAACAGAAAAGGTTGCCAAAGATCAAGCCACCTTATCAAGACATCTCTGCAGGGATGCCAGGATGAATGGCATTAATCAAAATTAGGCAAAGAAACATTTCAAGGAAAAGCTTCAGTCAAAACAGTTGACTGTTTGAAACTAAAGGAAATGCAGAGTTGAGAGAGAAGAGAACAAACAGGATTTATACATGTAAATCAAAGATACCAAAAAGTGTCAAAGGATCATCCATCAGGGTGAATAAGTACAAAAGTTCGAAAGACACTACACAAAGCACTTCATGTCACTTCAAAAGGTATTTTTCTGCTCTTTACAAACATCTGGGCTACAACTCTAACAATTAGCACTATGTGACCAAACATGGCAGATTTCTGGCAAAGGGACCCTTCCAACAGTCTTTATGCATCAAAGTGAAAAACATGAAAAAGGAACAACTACATTTTTTATACCCCTGCAACCTAGACTGAAAACTATCAAAGTTGCCATCATCACAAATGAAACTAAGGCTACTGCAAAAGAGAAGTCACACCTAAGAGAGAAAAAGCAGATATGTTTGATTTTGAAATACAATCCATGTGTCTTATCTTCACAGTGAATTTCTGCAAAGGACATGTCTCAAACAATTGGATAAAGGGTTAATAGGCTTGAGGCTCCTCCTTCAATGATAAGCAGGGGGTGCAAAGGTGTTAAACTGAACTGTCCCCTGAGAAGAGGAATGGAGGTCACATCTTACAAAGTTTCAAAAAATAGAAAGTACCCTTGCACTAAGAAGAAGGAAATAAAACTTTTACACAGGTAAGCAGTCACCATTTGTTTTGATTTCAAACAGGGAGGCAAAAAGTTTATAGAGACTACCTTGAAAAGTTAAAAGATAAAGTGGCACCTCCTTCATGTATAAGCAGAGGGTGCAAGGCTTTAAACTGGTTTTATTTTTTTGAAAAATTATGTTTAAATACCCCACAGTGAAAGGATGTTTCAAGCCTTTTTCATGAAATTTGGATGGAAGTGCAATAGACGTCAAAAGGAAAAAACAACACCTCCTTCATGTACAAGAAAAGGGTGCAAGGTTTTGAAATAGTTTATCTATTGAGAGATTAGTAAAATTCACATTTTATGGTTTTCAGGAAACAGAGGATGCCTTTGCACTAAAGAGGAAAGTCAAAATCTGAAAGATGAACCGCTGCATAAAAAGACAATCACACTAAAAGGAAGCAAACAACAGGTATGTTTTACTTTGAAAATAAAATTTGTTTGATTATCCTCACAACAGTGGAAAATATGTGGAAATAGTTTCATAAATTTGGAAAATAAGCAAATAGACAAGACAAGCCATGTGTCACGCCCAGGGCTAGTTTTTCTTCAAAATGTGTTTCTGACAAAAAAGATATGAAATTTACAAAAGTGAGAGAGGTTTTTGTCTATAATAGGCCCACGAAGAAAAAAATCCTTCATTTTTTACACAGGTATCATGGTTTGGGAGAAATTTCAAAAAATACAGGTGTCACGAGAGAATTTTTGCACGGCTGGAGTAACCTTGGAAAAATCCCATTTTCTCACAGATGGAGCATCCAAATGACTTTCTTCACGAGTAAAATGACTACTAGACTTGAATATATTTCCAATGAGCTATCGTGAGCTCAATTTGGAATTGAGGAAGGCATCCAAAAGTGGCCTGCAACAGCACTCTACATTTTTGCACCAGCATTCACCATTTTTTACCAGTGTTGGGAGAATCAGTTTTTGGACAGCCACATGGACACCAAATGAAACAAATCAAGTATATTTGGAATTTATACATCCATATATTTCCAACAAGCCATCATGGGAAAAATTCTGACACAAGTAATGCTTCCAAAACCTTGCTGCAAAAATACCTTTTTGGTGTTGCGCGCCTATACACTGGTGTTGCGCTCCTATAGGAGCTCACAGTGAAAATTTGCACTAGACGTTGCGCTCCTATGCAGTGGTGCTGCGCTCCTAAGTGAGAAAGTGCAGCACTACCAGATTTTCTACAGAAAAGGCCAAAATTGCAAATTTTTTCCCAGAGTTCGGTCTTCATCACACATAAAGGCTTTCTCAAGGTATTTCTCGTAAAATTATGCCTCCCCATCCAGTTCTTGAACTATAAAAGTGTTTTTTGATTCCTCGCCTTCATTTCATCTAAAAGGGCTGTTTGTTTGAATTTACAAAGAAATATCATAGTCATTATGCCTCCAAAAGGAAATGATGAGCATTAAGGGCCAAAAAGGCAAGCTTATTCCATCACTCCCTTATCAAAATCATTGTCACTCACCAGCTGGAGCGAAAAGGCATTTCTTGGGAAACCTTTATCAATCACCATGATTTCACCTCTTCATATTCAATCCTATTGCAAATTATGCCATATTCATCTCGAAATCCTCCTCATACTCATTCCTCGCCCTCCACACACTATGTCTCACCTTCCTCTCATGAGTCATCCTTCCAAGAAAAAACATCTTCCATAGATAAAAGTGAACGACAAGAAAGTAGTAAAATTGAAGATGAAATTGATGATGACAAAAAGAAAAACAATGAAGATAGGGGCAGCCCACAGGGAGATAGTAAAAACAGTAAGGAAAGAGGCCCACAAGAGGAAAATGAAAACAGTGACAGTGATAAAGGCAGCCCACAGGGAGATAGTGAAGACAGTAAGGTAGGAGGCAGATATCAGGAAAACAGTGAGGAAGGAGGAAACCATCAGGAAAACAGTGAAAACAGTGACAATGATGAAGCAAATAGTTCAAAGCTCAGTGAAGACAACAATTTTGATGAGGAAAGAGGCACCAAACAGTCAAAACAGTCAAGGCCTAAACAACAAAAACAGTGACACCATTTAAGACCAAGGTCAAGATGAAAATGATGGAAGCAGTCACAGCAAAGAGGGAAGTAATAAAAAAGTCATGACAGCAGGAAGATGGATGAAGGCAGAGATAGTTTTGGAAAGGAAAAAACAGCAAACCTAGACATCTCTCACCAAATAGAAAAAGAACATGATCTTTCTGAGATTGCTCCTGATGATGAGTTCATTACAAATATCAAATTTAATGAATAAGGAAAATCCCCACAACAAAGTAACCAAGAAGTGCAAAAAGAGAATATTTTTGGAGAAGAGGACAGCCCTAAGGTTGTAGGAGAAAAAACTAAACAAGCCCAGGTATTAACTCCTCCTCTCACTCATCATCAACAAAGTCAAGAGCATGTGTTTACTGCCTTTCCAAGGCAAGGGGCCATGCTTCCTCCATCAAAAGTGGTGAAGGCTAAAACCACTAAAACATTAAAAGGAAAAAATGTTTAAACAATGCCTAGCAATGTCACTAGGGCACTAAGGAGCAGAGGTAAATTGTAAAAACAGAGCAAGATTGAATTGCCTAAGAAAACTAGAGGAAAGAAGCTCATCAAAGGCAAAGGCAAGGAGAAAATTGAAGAACAAGAAAGCAGTCATGAGCATGAGAGGGAGTTTGAACTAATACAGTTGGATAGTGATGCTGAAGAAGATGAGGCCAGGATTCTTAGATCCCTCTTACAAGATCGGGATGCTCAATTTAGAGATTTAGTAAATGATCTAGAAAGATCAAAAGAACTTATCCACTTTTTGCAAATGAAAAATAAGAAAATGAGTGGACAGATGGCTATTTATGAAGCCCGGGCACTCAAGTACAAAAGGGAAGCTCAGAAGTCACAAGTAAAGTTATAAAATTACATGGGTGAGTATGCAGAAGATGATGAAGAGGAAGGAAAAGCAAGAAAGAGACCTAAGACCATCGGTCTTAGAAGAGCATTAGAAAAGCAGAAAGAAGAAGAATAAGCTCGTGCGCAGCAGTACTCTCTTACGGAGCTCCTTGCCTTAGAAATTGAAAATGACAAAGAGTCTTGGCTAGAGAGGGAAAACCAGCATTTAGAGACTAAATTGGAGAAAGAAAACAAAGATTTAGGCCTACAAAGGAAAATGACTGAACATTACAAGAAGCTCAATCAGTTTGCTAGAAAGAAACTCAAAGCTGCCCAAAAGAGGCACCCGGTAAAAAAACATAGAAAAGACCAATCTAGGCTCAAAATTTTGGTCCAAGCTTCACTATAGGCTTCTAAAAACCCTTAAGGGGGCCACTCACCAAATTCGGTAAAATTTGGACACCTTTTTGTTTTTTGTGAATTTTTGGGCTTAAAGAGCGTAGCACCATGAGCGTTGCACTTTATCTAAAAACAACTTCAGCCAGATAAAATTACATTTTTGTATTCCTTTGCACTAAGGGAATATGCTCATAAATTTTCAGATCATTTGGAGCTGTTTTGGTCCCTCAGAAGGTCCAAAAACAACCATTTTTCACCTTTCTGCCACTATTATCAGCAGGTGCTGCGCTCCTGGGTTTTTTCATAGTTTCTAATTTTTGACAGTTTTCCAGGAATCATATTGAAAGAACTCAAGTACATTTTGAAATTATACATTCATAGCTTTCCGACGAGCCATCATGGAGCCTTTTTCGACTTCGGGAAGGCCTTGAAAACCTCGCTGCAAAAAAACCTTCTTTTCGTGCTGCGCTCCTGGAAATTCAGCTAAAAAAAAGCTTTATGTATGATGACTGGGCCAAATGTGCATTAAGCAAGTTATTCTTTTTTTCTATTTTGGTCCGAAAATATATTTTAGAGAGATATTTTGTGCCCTGGACCTTGTTAGGCCTCAAGGACAGTTTTAGATATTTATTTTGGCCAATGGCCTTCTAGTTGCTCTAGGGAGGTTTTCTCCTCTTTGGCTTATATAAACCAAGAGGATTCATTGTAAAAAAGAAGACAGAACTTGACATGTTAAGAGAAATACATAGTTTTATGAGCTTGGAGAAAATATTGGTTTTATGAAGTGGATGAATGTCTTGCTTGGCTTGATGGTGGAGGATCATTGTGTGCAGGATTCCATAGCTTGGTTAATGGTGATGTTTCCCTGATTTGTTTATGTCTTCTTGTTTCCATTAATGTTTCATACTTCTTATTTTTTGTAGATCAGAAAAGTATATGTTGAGATATGCTCATGGAAGCACCTCAAACCTCCTACATATTACAGCTTTGATGTTTTCTTCTTCTTGATCATTTTTAAGGAATTCTTAACTGCTCCTTAGGTACATCAAGAAATTTTTAGTTGTTTCATTAATGATCAGTATGTTAGCTATCTAGTATGATTTAAGGTATGCCCTGCTTACTTATAGTTTCTCAAAACTCCATCTCTGAAACTTTTCTATGAAATATTGATTGTTTTAGTTAAGTCAAAGAGGTCTCGTTCGAGCTTGCCCTTTGTCCATGCTTGCAAACTGGTTTCATAGTTCCTAATAGCTTGATATGTGTTGTTTAGGAGTTCCCTCTCCATATATTAAGCTGTTTGTTTATCTTATATGTTTTCCCAACAACTGAAGGTGAATTTCCAGAGTTATGAGTTCTTATGCTTCTATGTATCACCAGATTGTTTATCTTTCATGTTTATCAGTTTGAGTATTATTCATAGA
Organism: Pinus albicaulis; assembly: GCA_034641835.2. Taxonomy (NCBI): domain Eukaryota; kingdom Viridiplantae; phylum Streptophyta; class Pinopsida; order Pinales; family Pinaceae; genus Pinus; species Pinus albicaulis. Next base: position 126,611,284 of record CM076582.1, on the reverse strand, counting down.
GATTTATGGTTTTCCCTACCACATGAGTATTTTCTTTCAAACTATATATGTTTAAGACTTCTTTGTTTTTTCACAAAATTAATGTTCATTTCACCTCATACCTCACCCAAAGGATCCATTGACCTTGCTAAATCGGCCCTGCAGTACACCTTGTCCATCATTTGACATCCTTGACTTTAGTTCACCCATAGCCCTGTTGATTTGATAAAATCTCTTTCTATTTTGTCCTACTTGATCAGTTTTGCCTCAAAACCAAAACAAACCAAAGTATACTTAACAACTAGCCTAAAATCAAACATACAAAGCGAACAAGTTCATATCCTTCGCACCATAGAGAGAGCCCTCTCTGAGTCCAGGAAGGCTAGGTCCTAGGACTCCCAAGTTGGTCGATGTTACTGTCATTTGGTTTACCAATCTGCCAAATCACGGGACTCCAACACTTTTCACATTATCAGTTTCTGAAAAGAGCTAAAAGAAGACTCCAGGGGTTCCTTTTTCACCATTATCAAAGCTCTAAAAAGAGATAAAAGTGTGCTTCAAGTCCTTTTTCATTTTTATCAAAGCTCGAAAAATAAGGATAAAAGTATGCTTTGTGGTCAAATCATTCTTGAATAAGCATGCACGACTAATCTGCTATATCAGTTGTAAAACCTGTTCATAACACCATCAACTGGATTAAAAATACCTTTTTCATAGAAAAAAATGATTAAAAACCATAGTCACAGCATTAAATATGATTTGAAATAATCAAATTACTAATTAAAAGAGTTTTTACCATTCATTTTTACCATTTGAAAGTTACCAGTTGAAAATTGGAGCTCTGAACCAGTTTTTGCCCCTGAACTTCAGCAGTTGATTGCAACAGATTTTGTGGATGATTTTCCTCGTCGTTCGATCCAGGTTAGAGCTATGAACCTTCTCTTTCCTTCAGTATCATTTAGGCTTACCTATCATTTAGGCTTAATTTCATTGCAATTTTTTAGGGTTTTGAACCCCTTAGGGTAAATTTATTTCACTTAGAGGGAAATGCATCCTTGAATGTTGAAAGGTGCGTTGCAGTGCATTGGAATTGAAGGCCAGTTGCATATGCACCTATATCATATTCTGGGTGATGGTAGCAATTTACATTTTGTTTCTTGTTGTGTTGCCCAAATTTTCCTAGTTTTTTACATAAATAATATGATTAATACCAGTGTATTTGAAGGTGTTTATCGAACAAAATGATGATTACATGGAGGAGAGAACATGAGGAAGAAAACATGATTCCCCTCCAATGATAAGGTACGGTAGAGCCACTGGGTACCCGGGTTACTAAAGTAATTCGAACTAGTGGAGCAACAAAAGGGAACTATTGGAGTTCCTTGTTCGTTCATGGGATCTAACGATACAGCCCTTTCACATTGGACATAATGGTTACAAATGTAGTAGAGGATATTTTATTTTTCAAAGGTTATCGAGAGGTCTGTGTTTAACTTTTGAGTTTTCTTTGAGAGATAGTGAAAGATTATATGATGTGCAATCGGGGACCGAACCTAATAGGATGGAGAAAATGACTTAGCAGTGATGTACATAATTAGCTTTGAGATTCATCCCTGTTAACTATCATAAAGCTTCTTGTTACTACTAAACTACATGTGGACAATAGATCTTACATACGGTATGCACTCTGAAGTCATGGAATAAAAGCAATATTTATTAGGTAAAGTTTTCCTCTGCTGAATGAAAGAACGGGTGAACGAGAAAAGGGAGGAAGGAGAAACGTTTCAACATGGATTTCGATCTTTGATTTATTTTTTTCATAGAGCGAATTCCATTGATGCGGCTACTGCATGTGACTTAATTATATAAAGCCACAGAGATCCCAGGATGTAGATATGGGTAGGGCGGTGGCTAGACATGATGGTCGTCGACCATCATATTCTCAGTATTATTCATGATTCAGACGAAGATGGTCGTATGGTGGTGCATATGTAGGTGTAGCAGTGAAAGTCATCTGGACTTAGCTCTACCAAACGACGCTCAATGGGGTGTAATTGGTAAGAATTTTTTGACCATGTTTTTTTTTTTTTTAATTTTTCTAAGGTTTATACATGTTTTTGTATTTTGATGTTTCCCAAGACTAAACTAAATTTTTGATGTAACGCAAATGTAAGTCGAGTTTGACTAGTGGGTCAGCCAGAGCAGAGAGCAGACAAGCCAATAGAGAGGATTTTTGGGAGAGCAATCCTTCGAGATTTGGATATGACTGAGACTCTTTCTGAGCTACAATAGCACATAGAGGGATTGACTCTCAGGATTCCGGATTGTCGGATCGAATATTCACCCATGAGATTGCAGCGCCATACTATTGGCGTTCCTAACTGTTGGATGCGGTTATTGCGTAGGATAGCTAGATCAGTAGCATGTTATCATGAGCATCACTAGTTTACTTTTGACATTTTTCATACATTTTGAGGTCAGATGACCAATGTGTCTTGGGCACAAATTTTGTAAAAACCTATAACTATCTATATTTTTGTTTTCAGTGTTTTCCTATGTTTATTTTGCAATCCTATTCAATTATGTGATGTGAATTGAAAATATGTCTTTACATGTGTTTCAAATGTATGTTTATAACATAACTCACTATGGAATCAGTTAATTTGTTTAAGTTTATGGAATTGTGTTGATATTGAATGAAATCAAAGTGTCTTTCCAAAATTTTAATTCTTAGGAACATACGATGCAGTGTTGGATTTATGACAGTATAAACACTAATAAGTTGTAGTACCACAAGTTGTGAGTCTAACCTAATGATGATGCTGTTAATACCAAATGAAATGGTATCAGAGAGAAGTTCGATCAACACGCTATACTCAGTGATATTGTTTGTAGATCGACCGATACAAATCCCTTGAAAACTCACTAACTCGTCGTTAGGAGTGAAAATGGCCCACGCTGCAGAGGATAGATTATGCGTACTATGACTAGCACCATCAGTATACCCAGCAAATGGTTCCAAAGATTCAAACATCTGCGATGAAATGTAAAGAATATTACTAACTTCAAGAAAACTCTATAAAAACAAACCAAGATAGTAAATGCAAATCAACAACATGTATACAATATAATACAAAAGTTTACTACGCTCATGTTTAAGCATAGTAACGTTACAAATACAACCCATTTTGGGGCTGTGCCAATGGAATTCCATCATAATCAACCAACTCGTAGGCGCCCTTAGCAAGAACTATTTTGACAATATAGGGGCCATGCCATAACGACTCAAATTTCCCTGTACCTATTACATCAACTTCCTGATCATAAAGAAGGACTAGGTCACCCTATGAGAATATGTGAGGTTGGACATGCTTGTCATATTGTGTATTTTTACGTCTCTTATGTGCTTCGTTGGAAAATGCGACTTCATGACATGTTTCATCAAGATGGATGAGGTTAAAAAGATGCGCTTCTTCAGAAGAGGTGTCAGGTAACAAGTCAACGACAAGTTTTAATGATGATATTTCACATTGGATAGGCAATATAGCTTCCAGACCATACATCAATTGAAAGGGGGTAAATCTGGTTGCGTTTCTCACTGATGTTCGGTATGTCCACAAAGTCGAGTACATGATCAAATGCCAATTTCGTTTATGAACTCCTATCATTCGTTGCAGCATTCGCTTAAGAATATTCGTAATAGCCTCAACTTGTCCATTAGATTGTGGATAATAAGGAGTAGAAATATCATGTGATAGTCCTAATTTGGCACTCAACTCATTCATCATGTGATTGCGAAAATTCTTACCAAGATATTTGATTATAGCTTGTGGAACGCCAAACCGTGAGATGACATGATTGAAAAAGAATAATGCAGTTGTTTCATCTATGTTCTTGAATGTAGGCATTGCTTTGGCCCACTTGGTAAAGTAGTCTACTGCGACAATACTATAACCATGCCCCTCCGGGCAACGAGGGTTACAGGTCATGAAGTCAATGCCCCATTTTGAAAATGATCCCACAACGATAACATGATGCATCGATGCTGGCGGTTTGCAGAATTTACGATAAAAAATCTAACACGCACGACAACTTCTGACTACGAGGATGCAGTCGTGAAATATGGTAGGCCAAAAGTAACCGGTGCAGAGTGTCTTCTACGCAGTAATGTATCGAGATAAGTGTCCACCACAAGCCCCAACATGAAAATCATTTAAAACCTTTTCGACCTCCTCATGAGTGAGGCACCTTCTTAAAATCGTATCAACACCACGATGATAAAGGGTATCGCCGATGATAAGATAATCTTTGGCTTGGTATTGAATACGTCGTTGTTTAGAGTGAGAGGTATTGGGCTGAAAAGTCTGGGTCTGGAGATAAATGATAAAATCACCATACCAAGGATCAGATGATCCGATCAGAAACAGAGACTCATTAGGAATTTATGGTTTTGATGTAGTAGCATTACTATCAGAGGGAAGGTTGCAGAGAAGCCCAACCAAAATTAAAGACTTCTTTGACTTGGATTTGATGAATTCCAAATCAAAATCTTGTAAAATGATAATCCATTTTGAATACTTGCCCCCTAGCAATTGACGTGACAAAATGTAAGTCATGCGGTTGCAATCCGAAATGTCAATGGTCATCTAGAACAGGATATAATGGCGAAATATTTGGGCAACTTGAATGGTCGCCAAGGTGAGGTTTTTGACGTATGAATATTTCACTTCCGTATCATTGAGATTACAACTCAAATAATATATCGGATGTTCTATCCCATCTTCTTCTTGGACCAATATGATAGCAATAGTCGTATCATCCACGACAATATATAATAAATAATCACTCTGATAATTGGGGGGATACATTAATGACGCCTAGACAAGTGTATCCTTGACAACATTAAAAGAAGCATGTGCAACCTTATCCCAATGGCAGGGAATCCCATTTTTCAAGAGACAAGTAAATCCTTTAGCCATTTCGGCGTAGTTGGGTATGAACCTCTTTAGGAAATTAGAATTTCCTTGAAGTTTTTGTAACTTAAGAAAATTTGATGGCACAGGCAAATCAAGAATAACCTAGACCTTTAGTGGGTTGATTCGAATTCCTTCTTTTGAGATGATGAATCCTAGGAAACGACCAGAACCAACGCAAAACACACATTTATGTGTGTTGAGGCATATTTTGTAGTGTCGACAGCGTAGAAAGATAGCTCTCAAATGCATCGGGTGATCAGTTTGGTTTCGTGAATGCGCAGGTAAATCATCTAGATAAGGTTGAACAATGTACTTTATGTTATTGAAATCACAATCCATTGCTCTCTGCAATGATTCCCCAATGTTATTTAAACCAAATGGGAGTTTCCGATAAGAGAATGTGCCCCAGGGAGAGATGAATGTTGTCTTATATTGGTCCTTTGGGCGGATATTGTTTTAATTGTAATAGGAAAATCCATCCATGAAAGAGAATATTTCACATCCACAACAATTGTCAATAATATGGTTAATAAAGGGAGTAGGATAGTCGTCTTTTGGACAAGCAAGATTGACATCCCAATAATCGACACACTCTGATGGTCCCTTTTTTCTTCATAACAGGAACAATGTTGGAAACACAATCAGTTAGCGGAACAGGGTAAATGAAACCAAAACGCAAAAGTTTTTCAACTTCTTCTTTAATGGCATCAACTTTCTTCGGATGAAGAGGACGAAGGCGTTGATGTACCAGTTTGACATCATGGTACATTTTAATGGTGTGTTCAACGATACTAGTATCTATGCCTGGAATTTCCTCATAAGACCACTCAAATATATCACAGAATTCATGAAAGAGAGAGCGATAAGTTTCGAGTTCTGATGGAGAACAAGACATGCCATCATGAATGTTTTCTACAATGTCGGGTTTGGTCCAAATATCGATAGAAATGGTTTCTTCAATATTTGATTATTTTCGCTCAGATTAAAATGCATGAATGGGAAAAGAATTCGAAAATAATGTTTTTATCGATGGGTGATATAGTTCAATAAGATTTTCTTCTTCGTAATCCTAAATATGGGAACGATGATAATGGTATTCCCATGGTTCTCCTTCTGGTATCATGTATTCCACAATGCTCTCATCAGTCAAGAAAGTGGATGAAAAAGGATCAGATGGAGTACCAAAATCTAATGAACGATCAACCCAAACGACTGGTGGTGATGATTTCAGATTTGCCGCGCAAGTCATATAGATTGATTGTTATGCCAGCTCAATTGGGTTGGGCGGAAAAAAATCATCCAATTTAGAAAATTCAGAATCACCCATAATCTCCCTTAAGCCAAATGGAGTGGAATATATCATGTAGTAGGTCTCTATGTTTTCAATTTCTACCGACGTCGCAGGCGGCGGTAATGCAAAGGTTCCCATTAGGGAAGAATCCTTTAAGAGTCCTACACCAATGTTCTGAATTTCTAGTTGGGGTGTGTGAACTAACTAAATTCTTCCAATTACCTGGGAACTAGAGGCAAAGAAGGAGAGTTGATTGATGACTGCGATAACACCTTTATGTGGAAAGGCGATCATTCTAAAATATGTAGAAACGATCGCAACCATAGCATATACCCATGGACTTCCAAGTAAAATGTCGTAATAAAGGGGTCCATCAACGACCTCAACTTCAACATTTATTGTGTTTCCCCCTAGTTCGACATGTCGATTATTGATGATACCGCAAGGCTTATATGTACGACCATCAAAAGCTTCATGTCATAAGCGATTGAGATAGGCATGGTGAGCCAAGTGACTTCCAACAGTTTAGAGACATAATGCATGTAGATGCTCCCTCATCAATAATAGTACGATGAACGAGGTGATTTAGAACATTTACTTGGATGGAGATTGCTAATTCTGCTGGTAATTACGGCACATAGCCCATATGATTAAAGACTACAATATTGGAATCAATCGGATTGATTCCACTAATTGCCGACAATAAAGCCTGTTTCTAGGAGGGAAAATTTTGAAGTTCCTCAAGCGTCGACATAGCTGAAGGGGATTGAGCTAAATATTCAACTATATTATAATTTTGAGCAACTCAGGCTCTAGGATTGAATGTTGATTTATGAACGACTCCCTTTGGTGGCTTTATTGTTAACTCAGGAATAGCAGTTAGCAGAATAGATTCCGTAGACGGATTCGTGGTCATGGTAGTAGGTTGATCAGTAGCCTGACTACTGTAATATTTATTACTCTTTGACACCAAAACATCAGTTTTTGGCTTCGCTACAGATAGCATAAGCACTTGGGAACTAGAATCTAGATTCATAGCAACCAAATTTGTGTCTGGATTCGGAAATGGATTCGTCAACACAACAGATGCATGCAAGGTCTTAATCAATTTTGAGACTTCGGTGTGGTGAGGAAAGTCTCGAACAAATTTCTCCTCATTACAGATTATGCAAGGGTAACAAGGTTTTTTATTTCCATTTTGTTATTCAGATGATCGTTCCTACGGGTTGAAGTTTTCTTTTTCTTTGATTTCCCCTTTCTCTTACTTCCAGGTCGCTTAACACTTTTTCCTTTTCCAGATGATACGGCATGGATTTCGGAAGAAGATGCAGGATCAGATGCAGTAGAGTGATGTGTGCTTGTAGTACTGATCATACCGTCACCGACATGAGAGTCCTTAGATGGAGGAGGAACAGTAAAATTAGATCGCGATGCATTGGGAATTTTCTCGTAGAACGTACTATACTTAGTATAAATCAAATATAAGTACTGGGCACGAGAAATGACCTGCTCTTCAGTGACGATGCCACCCTTAGCCACATCATTAGTTATAGATGGTAACAAGGACTTAATGAACCACTCAACAAGGATCTGATCAGGAACAAATGTCTTGACCATTCTACGACGACGACGCCACTCATGAATATCATCAGAAATGTGAGTAGCATTAGTTTGTTTGAAATTAGTCAAGAGTTTCATTCTAGTTTTATATCGTGTGGGTATCTAGAAGTGGGTCAGAAAGGTAGTAGCTAAAGCAGTGAAAATATCAAATGAAGCTCTTGGTAACTCAATGTACCATTTCGCAGCCGGACCATTGAGTGTATGCTAGAAAATACGTAGTCGAACGAAGTCATCATTTAAGGAGTTAGATGAACACCGGAAATTATAAGTCATAACATGCATCGACAGGTCTTCTCTAGGGTTTCCATTAAACTTAGGAATATCCAAGGGTAATTTATGTGGTATCACCGGCCACTAAGGAGCATAGTTGATTGGATCATTTGTAAGCTGGTTTAAATAAGGTAATTCTAAAGTTGCAACAAAGGGAAATTGTAGATTAAAGTCAGGTTGAGCATAGCCAGGGTATGATGGAATTTCTTGGGAAACATGTCTTTGAGAACCAACATAAGAAATTTGTTGATGGTAACCCAAATAGGGGTTGTTTAGATAAGAAAACGCTTGAGGATTATGTTGACCAAAACCTGGGTACACTACTTGTTGAAATGAGGGTTGTTGCATTGTGCTTGTGGCGGCCAAGGTATCTGTCCACCAAGATTATAACCCAAACTAGAATAGCTTGTATTCGGTTATGAATAGCTAAAACCCAGTTTTGCCTGCGACATCCCATAATAAGGTAATCCAGCTTGTGAATAAATAATTACGGATACAGGTGGTTTTTGTAAACCAACTGAGGGAGTTGGAGTTTGAGGGCCCAATACTTGAGGGTATTAGGTTGAAGGACCCACCTGAGATGGTTGAGGTACAACACTTTGAGCCTGTAACAGGGGTAAAGATGTATTAACAAGCGGAGTAGATGTGGGTGCAACAGGTTGAACCGGTTGATATGATTGCACAATCGTTTGTGGTTGAATGGGTAGAGTGGACTGCCACTGACAAACAGTCATTCTGACATTATGATGACCAAATAACGACGGAGTATTGTTAAAATGGGTGACCATAGGTTACCCCCCAGCATGAGGAGTATAATAAGATGGAAAATATTTTTCTCCAAATGTTCGGAATCTAGTTGAGATTGTACTGGATGGAATATACCCAGATGTACCAACTTGATATTACACTGAAGATGTATATAAATGATCAAGCAGTTCAATACTCATTAGAGATGATACTAGATGATGACATTGGTGAGTTCCATGGGTTTGAGGATGCACCAGAGAAGGTTCTAGATAAATATTGGTAACCATGTGGGACGGAAGGGCCACCATATAAATGTGACTCTGGTGATGTTGTGAACATCAATGGGATAGCAAGAGTAGGTGTTGTCACAATTGGAATAGATGGTACAGTCGAAGATGTTGACTCAGCCATGGTCATACGACCCAATCTATACCCTACATGATCTATGGGAACTCGAAATAGACACAGGATCAAAGAAATTAGTGTGAGGTGATTGAGTAAAATTATCATAAAGATAAATCTCTGATCCAAAATGGGTTGGAGTCGAAGGTGTTTCGTCTTGTGTTATTCCTTCAATCAAAATCAAACCAAGTGGAAGGATTTCGCCTTCATGCCCTAAGTATATTTTAGGTGGTTGACTACGCGATATGGGAGACTGAATGGCTACAATAGATTGTGGGGTGACCAATACAGGAACAAATTCTGGTTGTTTGACTTCAGGACCTATATGTTTTGGTATAAGAACGACAAGATCCGGATCAACTTCCAGTTGAACAACGTCGAGTTCGGGAGGTATGGTCTCACTGATAGGATGGATCGTGACCATAGGTAGCTGAGAGGACTCTGTCTCAACAATAGTGGATGAACCAGGATTTGTAGAAACAACTCAAAATGACGCTGGTATATGTGAGGATGATGTTGCACCAGAGGTACTGACAGTACTAGTTTCGATAGAACAATGTCGCCTTCGCTGACCAGAAATGGCTTCCAGTGGTAAAGCTGGTTTAAGTGATATTATACGCGAATGACAGGGATGGGCATGTTATTATTCCACAATGACTTATTTATTTTATGACAAAAACAAATAAACAAAATAAAAGGGTAATTCTAGGCAAAAGGTTTACCAAGTAATTGTGAACTGCAGAATACCTCCTAGCGAACCAAGAAGTACGGGCAGGCAATCTCCTTGAATGCTGTGTTCGGTGTATCACAAGTTACAAGGCGGCTGACTCAGTTACCTATGGATGGATAGAAACTTAAATTTTCCCTCCCAAATATACCCAAAGGTACGTGGAGGCCCAAGTCCGTATCAACCTTTTATAATGCAAAATCTCACAGTGAGAGCACCCATTTATACTTTTCGTACTAGAACACCGCCCTATATACCTGAAGGTATGTGAACGAGCTCTGATATACTTACGTACATGGAGTGACGTATCACACTCAGAATGTATCGCAGACAAGTTAGCGACAACTACTATGTTTAACGATGTTGGAACACGTCTCTAGCCTAGACCTTTTAAATGTTATCTTTAATGTTCCAATGCTTTCTTAGGTAAAATTATGTAAATTTTATGTTGATCTTGTTTAAAAGTTTGTCTTTGAGGTTCACTGCGTGATGTAATGGAAATTCCTAAAAATTCAAACTAAATTATAAGCAAACTTTGCAATTTAGCTTTTTCAATGAAAATCCTAGCTACTAAGGGAAAGAGTAATCAGTTTTTGAGAAAACAACAAAGAGCACAAACTAAATGTTGGTTTCCTAACTTGTTCCTATGCAACACATACAATTCACTATATGCACATGCATGTTTTTCTTTTCATCTCCCTTAATGTCAATTAAAGAAAGGAAACTATATGCATCAATCAATAAAACAAGTGTTTTCTTCTTTGAGAAACAAGGAATGAAACAAAAATTTCTCTTTTAGGAAAAATGAAGAATGGAACGAAAATTTTTCCTATAGGAAACGAGGAATGAAACAACAATTTCCTTTTCGAAAACAAATTGATCTAATGAAAAAATGAAAAACTTTGAATCTGATTTTTCAATGATAAAGAAAAACACTAAAGAGACATTGAACAAATTTACTTTTCAAAGGAGGAAGAATCGAGAAAGTTTACTAGTCTCTAAGAGGTATCAGACAATTGAGAATACAACAAACAAGTGGCTAAGAATTATATAAATGAAAAATTTAGATGGAATTTGGTTGGATAAGGGGGCAACACAGTCTCTAAGTGGAGATAGTGTGTTGCAGAGCACCCCTGAGTGGGAGACAGTGCACTGCAGTGCACTGTGTCTTGACCAAAAGTGCGTTGGGAACTGCAGGGATTGAAAAACCAAGCAAAAAAATGCACTTCTAATGAAAATAAATGTCTAATAATTGAAATTAGATGCTACTGATGATGATAAATATAGGAAAAAACACCAAGAATGATAAAATACTCCCCTGTATGGTCGCCAATTTGTTATGCAGAATTGTGATCTACGGATAAACCAAATTCCCTAAGTGTGGTGCTAGTCACTTAGAACAACAGAGGAAAGAATTACTATCACTTCCTCTAAAAAAATCAGATATACAGAATGGTGAAAGATCCTACTTGTGATTCAATCGCTTCTCTTTCTCCTTTTGTTGTTGTTGTCCTCGCCCTCAATCCAACTCAAATCGCCAAATCGATTCCTGCAAACAAAAACATAAAACAACAAACAACATGAAATATATAGATATCTACTTATCTTACTCAACCAAATTGATTAGATATGAAATACATATATCATTCAAGAATACATTACATAAGAAATAGATATATATGTATGGGAAAATGAACAACAATATTTATTAAAGAGTAGAAGGGGAGGTTACAACCAATGGATCGATTTTAATTGATCATATGTGTTCCAAACCTCTCCATTAAACATCACAGTGACATATGGGTACTTTTTTCCTCTCATACCTCTTTGAGAATCCAGCAACCAACTTCCCAAATTGTTATTCCTAGCATTAGAATTGCTCAATTTATAACTTTACCAAATTTATTGCTTCCCTAGCACTAGAATGAGTGCTCAATTTATAGGGAAACTGATGGTAGTTTCTGAATGAATGAAATTTTAATAATAGGCAAGACATGTTCCCAAGTTCATAGGTGTTAGATGGAAACTTGGATTTGAAGTTTGACACATATCGCGAGTCCAAGTGACCTTGGAATATGAAACCAAGAGTCACACCATTGTACTATAAATGTACATCATGTATAATGGAAAAATAAGAAAGCCTCACGCTTATCCTTCATTGTGTGTTGAGTCTCTTGTGTGTGTGTGCTCATCTTCCTCATACACCATGTGTGTGTTAACATGGTGTTTAACATGGTATCAGAGCGGGTGATTGCTGGCCCTACTCTACTTTGAGTGAGCCATTTGTGTTTATGGCCTGTGCATATCTGCAAAATTTTGATAATTTTTGCAGCACTCAGAGATTTCTGCTGCAGAAATTTTGCCACATTCAGAAATTGGCAGCATTCCAGCATTGGTTTTGAAAAAAAAAAGAGAAGCATTGTGCATCTGAAGGTTTTCATTCTGAACTTCCATGCAATTTCTGCTGCCCACTTTTAAATTCTTCATTTTGAAAAGATGTTGAAATAGTTTAAAGAGGGTTTCTGAAGAAGTTTCTGGATTTTTGCTGCTAAAATTCTCTGGAAAATTCTGCATTTTTAAAGTCCATTTTCCTGTTGCTGGGCTACTGGAAAGATTTCTAAGTTTTCACTGAAAGATTTTTGAGTTTTCTGCAAATATCTAATTCTGCATTCTGTTGCTGGAAGAAAAAATACTGTCTTTCCTGCCACATTTGTGAGATTTCTTAAACCTCTCTGCTGTTTTAATAAAAAAATTAAAAAAAAAAAAAGAATTAAAAAAATTAAAAAAAAAAATAATTTTCTGGGAAAACTCTGCCCTCGGCCCTCTGTGCTCCTCTTTCAACACGCATATCTCCACACTACACTCTCTATGCCCTACGCCTGCACCTCACCCCTTTCAACACACAACTCTCCACACTACACTCCCTACGCCCTACGCATCCTCGGCTCTCAACAGACAACACAACACCCACCAGACCCCCTCTCATCCCTACGCCCTTCTCCCTATAGCAAACCCTCTACACATATCCACTCACGTTTCTCAACCCTGCGTTATCCCCCTAACGCCGCACCTCCTACCCGCTCACTCTGCTATCCTACGCCATCCCTATGCCATTTCTCCATCCACATAAACACACCACTCCCATATGCACAACCCTTCCCTCCTTATCACTCCATCGCTCGAGCTATGCCCCCTCACAATCGAACTCTCACCTCACACTCTCCATGGCCCCTGCAATCTACACATACACACGCCCTCACCCCGCTCCTTCAATACTCCCCCTTATCCTTTGGCATTCGGCCTTTACTCCTTACGGCCTCCCCCCAATCAAAAATCCACCCTTATATAATACTACCTCTCATTTTAAATTTTTATTTAATACTAACCCTCATTTTATAATACCTCTCCCCATTAATCCTCATTTAATTAATTCCTAAATTAATTTCCCCCCTCTTATTATTTTTCAATTAAAATCCCTCTCCCTAAATAAAATTCTCTCCCACCCTTTTTAAATTCCCCCTCCCATAATTTTTCCTTCCCTTTTAAATTCTTCCCATTTTTAATTATTTCCATTTTTTTAATTAATTTTTAATTAATTAAAAAAAAAAAATAAAAAGAAAAAGAGAGAGAGAGAGAGAAAGAGAGAATATGAATTAAGAAGAAGAGAAAATGGCATATGAAGAGCAGATGGACTATACATAGAGAAAAGTGAAGATTGACATTATGTGATTTGTGGCATAAGGGTGATTTTATGAAGAAATTGACATTTAAAGATGAGTTGTTATTGGTGCAAAACAGCTATTTGAAGAAAAAATTCAGCTGCCTTAAAGGCCTCTTGCACAAGTGTTTTCAGCTGCACATATTTTGCAGAAATATTGTATTGCATTGACATTGTATTGTGAGTAGACATTGCTTCTTCATAGTTGCAATCAGTACTTGAGTTGTTGAAAAATTGTTGATTGTCCTCCATCATTTGAGGAGCACACTTTGTACTTTGAGATTTCCATAGTTGGAAGTTCTCTTGAGTCATTTGTATTTCTTGTTGAATCACATTGTAAACGGGTGCATTTTCGGTTGAAGCCGACACCCTTTCATTTTTTGAGCCTAAGTTGTTGAAAATGGCCAAAATCAATGAGGCATTAGTGTTTTTGAATAACCTCATTCATTCAAATGTTCATGATATGATAAAAATGAGCAAGGATGCTCTATGTAACATTCAGAGTTGTTTGCTAGATGCACAAGAAAAGATTGAGTTTTTGCAGTTGGAAACTCAGCTTCAACAAGAAGAAGTTCAACAAAAGAGTCACCATTCTGAACCTGTTTCTATTCAGAAGATTGTGAAAGACTCTCATCAGAAGAAAGAAGATAAAGTTGCAGATGATTCACATTCAGTTCCTTGTACTAGAGCAGATGTACATGCAGATGCAGCAGTTCAACCTGCACTTCTCAAGCCCATCATCAGACCTTGGGAAGAGCTTGTCCACAACAAGCACCGAACTGGTCTTGGATATGACAAGGATGTGACCTTTCATATTCCAGACTACACCAAGCCCATCATATTTCAGAGTGCCGGATTCATGTATGACAGTTCACCTGCAGCTATTCCAGATCCTGTTCCACTTCCACAACAGATTGAGAAATGCCAACACTGTGATCGAGTTGGCCACATGAAAGATCATTGTTTTGATCTTCATCCATGCAAGCACTGTGGTCGGCACACCCATTCTTCAGACAGATGCTTCAGACACAAGCCTCCTGCAAGAACCAAGATTCATCTTGGATGGATCGCTTCTTGGCAATGGGCATCAGCAGCCAAGAAGATGTTTACGACACATGTTAGAACTTATTCACGGATATTGAGCAAACTTGCAGTTGAGTTTTCGCCATCATCTCACCTTGTCCCTGACATGGGGGAAAATGGTGGTCATGTACAAGCTTCGATGACAGATCAAGCGAGCCTGAGCCACAATCTCTCATTCCATGTTCAGAGTTGTAGCCAGCAGTTCAAGCGAGCCTGAGCCACAATTCGTCATTCCGGATTCAGAGATGTAGCCAGAGACACAGATGCCCATGAGCATGCCTTCGGTTGGTGGATAACCTAAAACCATCATCTTGGTTGGTGGACAACCTAAAACCCCCACAAGTAGTAGACCTCCCTTCTTTAGGTCGAAGGTCTCCCATATGTGTGTGTTAACATGGTGTTTAACACACTGGATATGTGGAGATTCCCGGAACAATGAGAATTCCGCTCCCAGGTGACCGATGCACCCTTGAGTGTCGGGAAGTGCACTGCAGTGCTCCCTTGAATGGAGGATTTGGCACTGCAACGCAGTTAGTCCCTTTAGAGACTACGTTGGTGAGTTAATAAGTGATATAAAATATACTTCAAACCTTTGAAATCTCACAATAGAAGCCATGAATGAAATGTCTTCACTTGGGGAATGTAGCAACTAAAATGTAAGAGGATGATAGACCCTATTTCATTGGTCCAAGGGATGATGTCCAGTTTGACCAGGTCATGGGGGAAGATGCCCAAATTGACCTATAACACAATCTATATTGATTTGGTAACTTTGGAATGTTCTGCATGAACCACTTCTCTAGTGTTGTTTGCTCCTGAAAATCCTAAAACTAAATAGCCTCCAAAAAATTGAATCAATATGATGTATCTATCATCAGAGTCTCTAACTATTGCTAGCTAATGCATTGTCTACTAGAAAATTTGCGTTGCTACTGACTCTACATATGTGCCCTCTGCACTGCTACCAATGTTGATCTATGCTCCAGTATCTACCATTTGCCACTCTGATTTATGTCTTCCTAAAATCTGATTGCATCAATCCTACTTTTCCTTCTTACTACTGTGTATTGTGGGCTCCACATAGCTAGGTCCGATCCATGAGACAATCCATCTCCTTGGATCCTGCCCAAATTTCTTCTCTGGGGATTATGTTTGCACATCGCCCCACCTATCACCTGGAGGTATGGATGAATGTGCTCCCTTTGCCCAATTGGCTCAATATTCTTCACTTCTGGAGGTCTCTGCTTGAGTGGACACCTCTACTCGGTCTCCTCTTTTCGTCTCCAATTGTGGCTGCTCCAAAAACTTCTGAGACTGCTTCTACGACTGCAAGTTGAGAGGTAATTTAGGCTCCCTCTCAACCTCCAAGTCTCTAATCTCTGCTTTGATCCTCAAATCTTTGCATCCATCTTCAATCTCGAGAGAATATAGGTTCTTGACTCTTACACCGATATGTTTCACGCGTACCATGGCGATGTGTCTAAGGAACACCTTTCCTTTTCTAAATATGACATCATAACCACGATCTTCCAATACCGCTACAAAGACTAGATTCTTCTTTAGTTATGGAACATAAAAAACATATGTCAGTCTGAGAGGGAAGCCAGAATCCCTTTGAAAGGTAACTGTACCTATGATGGTCGCACTATACCTCCCATTATATCAAAACTGTATGGTTTGTTGGAGATCTTCTCCTCCAAATCACTAAAGATATCTCTATTCCCTGTCATATGGAACGAGGCACTGTTGTCTAGATACCACATGCATCCCATTACAATGCTGGCCATGCATGCAATGAGAGTAAAATCAAGCTTGGGTTGTGAAGCTAGTGCTTCACCCGCTACAACTGCAAGAACCTTCTTGCTTTCCTTCTTCTGTGGACAATTTGAGGCATAGTGCCTGTGCTCGTGACAATGAAAACACTTGATATTGGAAAATTTTCTCTTGCCCTCTTCGCCCTGGGACTTCTTTCTCTTGGATTTATTACCTTTTCTAACTAATGCAAAATATTATTTTTTGTCTGTGTCGAAGGTCCTGTCTCTGGTGCTCCGCCTTATCTCTTCCATTATCAAGTCGAACCACAAACACTCCCAGTCTAGTAGCTTCTCCCTCCCATTCACATAGTCCTAGTAACTATGCTAGCCCTTGGGAAGGCCTAGAAGATCTAGGCTCACCAAATCATCCTGGGATGTTGTCACACCAACACTTCCAAGCTCATCTCAACATTGAGTGAACTTCATCAAGTATTTTGGTATTGTCTCGCCCTCATCCATCTTGACCTTTCTGAGCTTGTCCTTCAACACCAACTTCATGTGTTCGCTGCTATTCTGAAACAGATATGTCAATGTCTTCCACATAACATATGGAGTCACCTTCCCATGGAGACTCGATACAATATGATCTCGAACTCCTTCTAATAAGATCCTTCTCACCTTTGCTACCTTCTTCTTCCATGCATCAAGAAGTTGAGAATTTGTTGTTGTGGGATGGGGAATATCATTATCTATGAATTCCTTCAGTCCTTTGTCCCTGAGAACTACCTCCATCATGTCCTTCTATTCTATGTAATTCTAATTTCCCTCAAGAGCATATTTGAGTCTCAAGCCATTGAAAGACATCTTGATCTGTTGTTGGATCCCGAAGAATAAATATGCAAATTCGAACTTGTTCAAAACAAACTCTGTTCTTCTCTTCTATTTTGATTCTCGACGCTTTGATACCAAGTAGAAAATATAACAACAAGATTCAATCTCATCTTATAATTTACTAAAACAAAAAAAATGAATCCTTCTACAATTTTTGGAAACAAAACATGATTGCACAATCACATATCAAGTAAGAGAAATAAATAATCAATCACACAACACAAGATGTATCTGGGGAAAGCAACTGCTTAAATCCCCTCTATCTCTATATTGTATAAAGTCAATTTCATGAAACAATATAGTGTTATTCCTCCACAGAGAAACCCCTGCACTCTGTTGACTGACTCACTACGATCCTGCTCGAATCTAGCTTGCGATCAAATAAATTATGGTCCAATATTTAACTTGTTACTTGCCATTGCCTACCCTGCCTTCCTCACACATTCTTGGGCTAATTGAGCCCCTATTAATTAGGAAAATACCAATTAATGATTGTGTATTCCTTCAATGCCTTCCCGATGACCTCATGCATGACCTGTACAATTTTCTAATAGTACAACTGATAGATCTCTTCCCTTTAACCTCAGTCTCAACTATGCCTTCCGTAGAACTGACATAAAAAACTATTATAGCGAATTATCGGTTAACTGATTGATCACTACTTGTGAATTAAATCATATTTAATTCATTGGACCTCTCACTAGATCATCTCTCAGTTAGAACTAGTTAAACTAATTTTAATTCAATTTCTTGAGTTAACTAATTACAACTCAAATAATTGTAACTGGACACCCTAAAATCTAGGAAGAACTCTACATGCCTCTCCTTAGACCTCCAAATAAAATTTCCTCAGCTAACTCAGTCATTTTGACTTAGTTAACTAGTACAAGTCGTCATGAGATGAAATTACAATTTCTCTTCCAATTTAATTAAGGGAAAATTAAATCAGAAGCCCCCTATGGTACCATTTATGGGTGCCATTTTTGAATGCCATTTTCATTTTTCTTGTTGTCAATTTCAACAGTCTAGATGGTATGTCCCCTTAGGGATCCATATCAGATAGTATAGACTTTAGGGGAGCTATCGTGACTATGTCCCCTATAGTTAAGGTTTATCTTCCCATCTCTATTTGGAACTATTAGCTAGTTAGATCATTTCTGTGTATCTAGCTGTATGATTATTTTGGAGATTTGTCAGGTTTAATTAATATTAATCTTCAATGTCTCTTGTACATGCATTAGTTTCTAGTATTATTGAAGCTATTAAATGGTAATGTTCTAACGTCATGATAAATACCTTTTAGCTCCTCCATTGTTTCTTACTAGTGGTTCATATAGAGAATTAATTAAATTTACTCGACCTCCAAAAAAGAGGGAAAACTAAGATTATTTCTACTAGTGCAGATTCCAGTAAACATAGAAATATGTGATTATTTTTAGTAGTATGAAAATTCGCCATTAGATTCACGTACTTGTACAAGAGAACCATTTGCTGGAGGATTCAGAGGGGAAGGGATGACAACTTTGTGCAAATTGGCTTCTCCAACTATACTTTTCCAGTTGCTGTTGATGCCAAAATAGAACACCCCGAAATTTGACTCTCCAACGCTTTGAGCTTGTACATGAGAAAATTGCTTATCATGAAAAAATCTTCCAAATGAAATCCTAGAGCAGAACCATTGTTTTCCCAAACCGTTTTCAAGTTTGGAATTGAGGACAACAGTTGAAAATTTTCCCGTTTCTATGGATCTTCTATGAGGTTATGTCATTCACATTGTCATTATTGAGGAAGTAGTTCATTGTGCAGAAGTTTTGCACAATGAACTTCCGCACAAAACCTCCGCACAATGAACTTCTGCACTACAGTACTCTAAAATTAAATTATGATTATTTATTACTGCAATCTTTAAAGGGAGTAATATTTGATAAGACACTAATCATATTCTCTAATATATATTTATTTTCGAGAACTAGCTTAAGTAGGACAACAATTTAAATTGAAAGTCGTTCATTGGTGTAATTTTATTCTTATTTTTTAATTTTAGAGTCATCTCACAGAGGATGGAGCGCTCCAACTCCTAGCTCTTACAACCTTTGCCTAGCCGCAAAGGACATGAATTAATTTTAATACCCAATTACATTAAATAATAGCTTAATAATTAATAATTAAGCTAATGCCCATTAATACTAATATAATTGTGTATTAATTTTAACATTAATTATATGTTTTATAATTAACTAATTCTCCAACTTTAATGGGAGAATCAACTAAATAAAGTGTTGGCTTAAAGCAAATTGATGAGTGATCGATGGTAAGACTTTTCCTCTGTGTTAAAGTTCATTATGCGGAGGTCCTTCACACATAGACCTGCGCACAATGAATTTTGAAATTCACATTATGCTTTGTAGGGACCACAGCCTAGTATTTTCAATGTGTTTTGTAGGGACCAAAATTCCACGCAAAGGCAAAGGCATTGTTGGTTTAATTGACCTATGCATACTCAAACCCTAGAATCGATCTTCATTCTTCTTCCATAAGTTCAAAATTATCTACAACTTTCAGTAGCTTAAATTAACTGAACCTATTCCTAAAATTAATGTGCACAAGCAATAAGGAAGGAATTAACCATATTAGTTGTATGCAATGATCAACACAATAATACTTAATATTCACATGATTATATAATTTCATTACCCATACTATATCATTTTACTATACTATACGTAAAGGACTATCCAAAAATGTTACTAATAGTTATATTATCATTTTAACTAATAATGTATAACATAATCCATTATGGGGCACATAAAAAGCATTTCACTCTTAATCAAATGGATAGTACTTATAGCTAATGTGTAGTACAAATTACTATAAGTATTATAGCAAGTTGAGACACCTAACAAAGAATATAATGGATACATGGCTATTTGGATGCCATAATTATTTAGATTTAGCTACATGGCTATTTGGATGCATAATAGGATACTCTTAATAGTAATTATATCATGGTCATATTGTTCAAATTTGGTCACTCACATAGGCATCTCAATCATGGAAAACCCGTATAATCATGGTGTTCATGGGAAGTTTCTCAATACGTCAAGCATCAATCTGAATGCACACATCTCAAACTATTTTGACATTGTTGGTGAAATTATCGTTCATGCATTATTCGCAGAGTGTGATTAAATTTTTTCCACGCTTGTACATGGACTCTTTTCATCGTCATTGCTCCCGTCAATTATTCTTGCGATAGAAACTACTCGCAAGCCAGTAAAATCTATGTTTTTCGACCAAACGATTCGTATTTAACGTGGAAACAACAAATTATTCTTTTTCGAGATTTAATTCACATAAGCCAAATCCTCATATGTTTTTGTGTTGGGCAATCCCCTCATGAGCGACGTCGGAGAAATTATGGACAATCACCTGGACGGTGGAATTAATAATGGATTTTGTGTTGGGAAGCTGCATTAGTAATAATCATAACGCCTTTAGGATTATGAGTGTGGAGCTTCGTTTCCATGTCGAGAAGTTGGTTGTGTGTGAGTGCGGAGAAATGGAGGTAGTTGTGTTGAGGGAGTGTGTGTGGAGGAAGTTGTGTGTAGAACAAATGCTTTTGCGGAAAGTTTACACTGTTTTGAAAATGTAGCGATAAAGTCTTAATTTTGATTTTTCCTTAATCAAATTGAGGAAATTTGAAATTTCACATCAGTGACAACTTGGAGGAGTTAACTTAGGGAGAATGGCTCTTGTCAGTCAATTAAGAACACTGAATTCAAGTTAATGAGTTCAAGTTCAGTTTACTTGTGTTAATTTCTAAGAAAATAGGAGTCTGGCTCATTTAATTCGAGTTAAGGGCATGAAGTTTAGTTGTATGTAGTGATTCTTAAATTTTAGGAGATTAGGTTGAGTTAATTTCAGTTGTAATCAGTTAAACTAGTTCTAACTGTTAATAGAACTAGTTGGTGGTAAGTTAAGTAATGGAACATAAGTCTAACTCATAGATCATCTAGTTCGCTCATTCATGCAAATAATTAGAGTTTCCCAGTGGTGGTGGATTTTCCAAGGCAGTTAACCAACAATTGTAAATTAGTTGAGTGTATAGGTGTTGCATGAGGTCAGGTGGACCATCCTTGGGAATTGTGTAATCAATTTGATAAATTTCCTAATTAATAGGGGCCCAATTCCTCAAGGAACAACGCAAGGAAATAAGGGTATGGTGTGTTAACTTAGTAAAGTACTAGCTAGAATCAATCATTCTTTAACACAAAACATATATAGAAAAGTTTTTCTTTTGTAGGTTGAGCTCTGTGATTGAGCTAACAATTGTAATAACTTCTATTGTTCACTCGATTAATGCAAACAAGTATGAAGGGTTTTTTCGCAGTTTCTTTCCCCTTAGATACAATTGTGTTCTCATGTATGTGATTGATGTATGTTTGCAAGATTATTGTTCTAAATTGTGATGTTTCTTCTTGCATGTTGAAGTGATGTGTTATCGATCGTGAATTACTTTACGCAAAGCAGTAGAGTATAATTGAGTCTTTTAATTTAGTAAATTTCATGAGAAATTTCGAATCTACATAATAATTTCTACACGGTATCAGAGCAAGATTCACAATAGAGCAGAAATTTTGAAGTTGTGTAGTAGGAGGATCAAATTTGCAGGATCAATTCTTCAAATCTAGAAGGATGGCTTTCAATGGAATAAGACTTGAGTATGCCTTTGAGGGAAGCTTGAATTATGTTGCTTGGAAGGACTGCATGGAGGCAGTGCTAGAAGACAATGAATTGAAGGAATTCATTGAAAATGATATTCCGAAACCAAGATCAATTGATGCCCAAATCTAGAAAAATGGAAGAAGTATGTAGCCAAGGCGAGGAGAATAATATTGGAGGGAGTACGAGACCACGTTGTCTCAAATATCCACTGGAAAGAAACTATGTATGCAATGTGGCAAACATTGACAAATTTGTTCCAGAATAGTAATAACCACAAGAAAGTGGCGCTCAAGGATAAACTTCAAAATATCAAGATGCAAAAGAATGAATCAATTCAACAATATCTGAGTAGGTTCACATAATGTCACTACGAACTTGCAGGAGTTGGTGTCACGGTCCTAGATGATGCTTTGGTAAGCCTAGACCTTCTGGGTCTTCTCAAGAGTTGGCATAGCTCCCAATATTCAGTGAATGGAAGGGAGAAAATACCAAATTGGGAACGCTTGTGGTCTAATTTGGTACAATAGGAAATAAGGCAAAATACCAGAGATGGGACCTCATCCAAAGAAGAGGAACAAAACTTTTCTCTAGTCATCAAAGGAATGAAGGCCAAGGGAAAGAAGTCCCAAGGTGATAAGGAGTTCATAAATTTTTCTCAAAATTTAAACTACTCAAAACTATGCCGAACTTGAGCGACTGAGTAGATCTCGTCTTTCTGATTCTGATGCCGCGAACAGTTTGAAAAATTGATGTCGTATGAGGGATATATCACATTCTGATCGATTTCACAAATAGCTAAATTTTCGACAGGTTTGACTGGGATGCCCAGTCAACGTGCAGGTGCACAGTCAACAAAAATAAGAATATTCCTAAGAATATTCCCTTTTTCTCCAAGCCTGTCAGAGACTGACAAGTCGTGATTTCATTCATTGACGATGGATTGTACATTTTTTTAGTAGCCAATGGATGGGTGACACGTGGCCAGACTAAGGCCGCAACGTGTCCCCTGAGTTGTATATTAAAATTTTATTGAGGTCCAGGGGGTTTGACCCCACGACCTCTGGCCTGTGCGTGAAGACTTCCACCAATCGGGCTATGCAATGTTTCTTAACCCTTTAAGGGCACTAGCTATATTTAAACTTTAACGTATTTACATGCGGGGTCCTAACCCGTCGATGGTCCCGTGGAAGTGGTCACATGCTACAATATAAACTGCGACAACAATTGTTATGCTGACAATTAATTTGTTGTCTCTGCAAACACTAACACACCCCACTCCTTGTCACATATAATTTGTGCGGTTACAATTATATGTGCTAACAGTTATGGAACTTCGCCTTCAACTCTCGTTACGCTCCAAACTTAAATGCGAAGTTTAATTAAACTACGGGTTTGGGGGTCGGCATGTGATTACCCCCTACCCAAAACAGTTAAGCCTAACAGTTAACTTGGCGGTACTTTAGGTGCGCCACCAAAATTTGCAGATTTGTGCCTATTCTAACTGCAGTTCTCCACATTTAGTGGAGGTTTTATAGGAGTTATTGGGAAAAAGGCTAAGAGGGTTAATTTTCGACCAATTTGGGTGAAACAAGAGTCTACCTAGACTAATTGGAGCATTTTGAAGCCATTGGTACAAAGAAAACATCCATTAGAGGCCTTTAATCACATTTATTTGAAAATTTTGGGAACTTAATGAAAGATGGACATGCCATTGGGATTTGGACCAACAGATGTATCCCAGGAGGGGTGAACATTAAATGTTATTTGTGGTTTTATTTCTCTGTTATACATTGTTTTTCAGTGTTATTTTCTCTTATTTCATGCTTCTAATTCACTAAAATCACTTATATTTCATGGTTAAATCCACAATACTTAAGCAAACAAATGGAGACAAGTATGCACATGTTTATTAACTAAAAATACGCTTAGCACAACAAACTAATACAATCCTTTCAAATCAAGTTGGTATCAGAGCTAGAGTTTATTCTCTGATGTTGTTGTGTGCAAATATTTGTTTAACTATTTGCAAGTTTTCACATGCTTACTAGGCTCAGGCTCAAGAGAGGAGAAGGCAAATTGGTGGAAGCAAGAGTGTCTCAAAGTGAGCCACAACAAAGGAGGGAAAGATTGCCACATTCTCCACCACCTATTTCACCTCCTAAAGAAGTAGAAGCATCATTAAGCATGCCTCTAGAGGAAGGAGAAATCCATGAGGAAGTGGATGCCAAAGAGGAAGAAAGACTGTTCAGGAAAGCATTCATTGACATGACTGAGATGGTGAGAATCCTTTATCAAGAAAGGAATGAGAAACTAGAAGGAGAAGGATCCAAACTTCACAAGGAAGGACAGGGATCGTCAGGAGGTCAAAATGATGAAGACAAGTCAAAGAAGGGCAATGGAGGAAATGGAGCCAGAGGAAAGTCACCATCCTCACCCTCATCATCATCATCCTCCACTTCATCTTCAGTACATCAGCTACATAAGTCAAAGAGCACTGGTAAAATTCATTTTCTAAAACTTGATGTTAAGTTTGAATTGCCAATTTTTAATGGTGAAGTCAATGCAGAAAAGCTTGATAATTGGATTAGGCAATTGGAGGTCTATCTGAGAATCCAGAGCCTTCATGATGGTGATACCAAAATCCGATTATATTCATTGATAATGGAAGGTGCAACACTTGTTTAGTGGTAAGCCAAGACAAAGGAGGAGATCAAGAAGCATGGTAAAATTATTCTATTATGGACTGATTTCATTTCTGCAATAAAATGACAGTTTTATCCATTAGCTCATATGCAGAAAGCCATAATGGACTGGCAAAATTTTAGACAATTGAAAGGACAGAATGTGCAAGTTTACACCCAAGAATTTAGGAGAAGAGCTCTCTTATTAGGGGTAGATTTGTAGAGTCAAGATACTTTTCTCAAGTACATAGGAGGCTTACATAGCTACCTAAAACATATTATTCTCATTTTTAACCCTACAAGTCTAGATGAGGTATGTGTTCAGGCCACACATCTAGAAGTTAGAGGGAAAAAAAATTCTGATGAGGGTAGAAGAAAACCTTTTAAGGGTAAAAACAAAGAGAAGACCTCAAAAGGTAAGAGAAAAAAAAATGAATTTGTTAAGAAAGAGGGAGAAAAAGTGGTTTGTAAACATTGTTCAAGAAAAGGCCATAATGAAAATCAATGTTGGAAATTACATCTTGAAAAAAGACCCAAGTATAACAACAACAAAGGGAAACATAAAAATGCAGGTACATCTCAAGATGATTTAGGAGAGGATTCAGGTGATGAATCTAAAATTACAGCCATGGGATTGAATAACATTAAGGGGAAAGAAATTTAAACTAAACCCAGTACTAGTACATCAAACTGTCACATACAAGCTCCAAATGAAGAAGAGAGAATTGAACTATTTCAAGTGAGGGTCATATCCAAACATACTAAGATTGACACATTGCTTGACAGTGGGTCACAAGCAAACTTAATCTCTGAAGACTTAGTCAATAAATGTAATCTTGAGACCATACCACATCCAAAACCATATCCACTTGGTTGGATTTGTAAGGATTCAAATTTACAAGTTTCAAAGAAGTGTATATTGCAGTTTTCAATGACTGCACATTTTGTTAACACAATTGAATTAGATGTGGTTCTGCTTGAAATAACAGGTATTGTGTTGGGCAGTCCTTACTTGTATGACAAGAAAGCGATCTTCCGTCGCCATTAGAACAAATACAATTTATTCAAATATGGCAAGGAGTACATTGTTAGATCACATCACAAGAAGACAAATATTGCTATGGTAAATGCTGGACAGGTAAAGAGGCTGGTAAATTCAAGTAAGAATTTTTTTCTTCTAATGATTAAGCCTAAAGCTGATGTTAATCATGAATCATTTGAGGATTGTGATCCTAACTTGAAATCATATTTATGTGATGTAGTTGATGCACATCATGAGATGTTTCAGGAGCAAACATGATTGCTTCCAAAAAGGGAGATTCAACATGAGATTCAGTTGTAGCAAGATTGTCCTCTTCCAAAGATCGACATGTATCACATGTCGATAATGGAGAATGTTGAAATAAAGAGGCAAATCAATGGGGTGTTGGACAAAGGACTCATAAGGCCAAGCACTTCGCCATGCGGTTCACCCATAGTCTTGATTCTGAAGAAAGATGGGACTTGGCGCATGTGTGTAGACTCTAAAGCCTTGAACAAGATAACGGTAAAGAATTGATACCCACTCCCAAGGATAGATGATTTGCTTGATCAGGTGAAATAAACAAATTTTTTCACTAATTTAGATTTACGAAGTGGATATCATCAAGTAAGAATTGCAAAAATTGATATATGGAAGACTACATTCAAAACCAAACAAGGACTCTTTGAGTGGTTGGTTATGCCATTTGGTTTGTGTAATGCACCGACAACTTTCATGCGTGTTATGGATATGTTTTGTGTCCATTTCTTGATGACTTTTTTATTGTGTATTTAGATGACATACTTATTTTCAGAAAAGCAAGAGAAAAAAATGTCTTGCATGTGAGTAGGGTGCTTGATGTTTTGAAGAAAGGGAAACTATTTCTTAAAATTTCAAAGTGTGAGTTTGGAAAGACTTCGTTTGTTTATTTGGGACACATTGTAAGAGGAGGTGAGTTGAGAATTGATCCTTCTAAAGTGGAAGCCATTATGAATTGACCCACTCCAAAACTAGTAACCAAGGTAAGAAGTTTCTTAGGTGCAACTTAGTATTGGGGAAAGTTTATTGCTAAATTTTCTGCCATCGTAGCTCCTATGCATGCAGTGACAAGTGTGAAGAAAGGCTTCCAATGGGGAGGAAAACATCAGCAAGATTTCAAAGATTTAAAATACAATATCACTTCAGCTCCAGTCCTTGCATTACCGAATTTTAGACATCCATTCGAGATACAAACTAATGCTAGTGATTATTCCATGGGCGCAGTTCTTTTGAAGCATGGTAAGCCTATCTCTTTTCATTTTGAAACATGCAATGGTGTTGTAACTAATTATCCTACATATGACAAAGAGCTGTATCCGTTGGTACAAAGCGTCAAGAACTGGAGACACTACTTGATGGGTAAAGAGACGATTATACATACTGATCACCAATCATTACAGTATTTGCAGTCACAAACAAAATTGCAGCAATCACGACATTTCAGGTGGATGGGATTCCTTCAATAGTTTCACTTGGTTATAAGGTACAAGAAAGGTATTTTCAATAAATTTGTTGATATGCTTTCACGCCCAATTATAAGTGCTTCTACTTTACTAAAAAAATATTCTATTGTACATAAGAGTTACATAAACAATATGCACATGATGTTGATTTTCAAGATGTGTATGCTAGTTTGAGTGAAGGGAATCAAGTTGAGGAAAATGATTATAACACATATAACAATTTTTTGTTTCATTTGGGAAAGTTGTGTATACCACAAGGAGATAGGTTAAGTGTGATGAGAGAAGCTCATTCATCTCTTATTTATGGACACTTTGGGGTAAGCAAAACAATGGCGCATCTACAGAGGTATTTCTAGTGGCCTCGCATGATAGATAGTATGTCGCATTTTATAAGAGGTTGTTCTATGTGTGCAACAAGCAAGCCTAGGGAAGCTTGGGTTGTACATGTTAGGCAATCAGGACTTTAGCAAATTTGGTGAGACTAAAACCGCAAGCAACATTATTTCAACCACTTTGGGATTCTAGGATCTAGCCCTCCTAAATCCGGAGAGGGATCTCTCCAATAAGTGCAAAGATGGATTTGTCTTTGAATTTTGGGGTAATGATATTAGGCTAGTTATGAAGGCCAAGGGTTTGTTTTGTTTTTGGATGGTTGAGCATTATTACTGTTTGAGGTGGAAAGTCCTAAATGCAAAGAGTTTCAAAGGTGTGAAGTTGCAAGCAAATAGAACAAGCTTTGGCCAGGAAAGATAGATAATTGCAAGTTTTAGTCCATTGGGCTATGGAGTCATAATAGGGTTTAATTGGAATAGCAAGAGGCAAGAGTGGTCCATGGGGAAAGTCATCTATGTCTAAGGATCTCTTTGAAGATTGATTTATGGAATGAAATGATACAACAAGAAGGAAAATTAAACAGATGCAGAACAAAGAGTAGCCTAGGATCTGGTAAGTACTTTTAAAATAGCCAGCCTTTGAAAAACACTTGAGAAGAACATAAAAGCAAACTAGGATCTGGTAAGTACTTTTAAACTAGCCAGCCTTTGATACACTTTCAATAGCAAACATTTTAAAACAAAGGGAAACTTGAAGGCAACTGTTGGAGTAGAAACTAGCGGGTCGGGCTCACCACAAATCCTCTCCTAGCTCTTCTTTACTTGGTTACTTTCAAGACAAACACAAAGATAACACAAAATGGCCTAAGATCCAGTAAGTACTTCTAAACTAGCTAGATTTTAACACATTCCAAGGGAAACATTCAGATAGTATTTGGGGATAAAAATAGGACCATGGCACACCATATCTTCCATAGTTCATCTCTACTTAACTAATATTGAACATAACATTAGAGAATAATATTCAGCTACGTCAATAATACGAGGGAACGCGAGCATTCCTATTCTTAAACTGAATTAAATCATTCCCAAGTAACACAGATTGGAAGAAAACATTCAGATAAAGATTTTCAGTTAGAGAAGGTTACTAATATACAGTAGGTCCTAACTCTATGCATAATGTTCTTTATAAGAGAAGATGAAACACAGTGAAAACAAAAACAAAATAACAAGTTACAGTGAGAAAAACATCACCGTCAACATAGACCAGGATCCCATAAATCAGCTTGTATTGATGCTCCAAACCAGTTACAGCTTTAAGTCCAATGCTATAGTTTAGCGATCATCTACACATCTCAGCCTAACTTATCTATCACAAGCAGAGCTCCAAAATCCAGTGAACACTATTTACAGATAGAAGTCTCGAGCTCAATTACATTTCAATGTTCAACAACCTAATCAACCAACCCCTCACTCTTCTTCTACAGAAGTATATATAGAAAAATGAGGAGGTGAGATCTAATAAAGGATCTCTAAAGACAATTAATACAGACTTAATGGTTCCTCGGCCTTTGGGGGCTTAATGAAGAAGCTTATATAGGTGTCTTCTGGATTAAATGATTTTTATAAAGATTTAAGCTCGGTGGGAGCTCATTTTGACCTTTGAGGCTCTGTGTGATGTCAAATTTACTCTGCTTATATTTTTTCATTAGTTTGTCTACAGAATTTATCCTTTGGCTGCGTTATGAGGCAGATATCTGGTCCTGATCATTAAATTCGGCCTCTGGTTGAATGCTTTGAGACACAGGTGGCTTTGTGGTAGATGGGAGGAATCAATTTGCCTCAAATGTGGTGGTGGAGGCCTTCTGTTCGATGAACCTTTATGATTTGTTCCTTTAACTGTATTTTAATTGAGGATTAGGCTTTTGATAAACCATCTTAGACGTAATCCCCGAAGGCTTGTCTTCAGTCTTCTGTTCTGAGATATCTCTGGTTTTCTACACTGATACTCTTTGACTATGCTTTGCTAGTGTGCAGGGCTATGCAGGGGTTATGTAGCATCAATGCTTCATGGATGATTGATGAAACATGGATTTAACACCTGCAAGTGTTTTCCTTTGACAAATCAAAGGTGGGAGGATCGTCACCCTCTACCTTCGAATTTTCTTTAGACATAGTGGAAAAACCTTTGAACCCTGCAAAATACGAAAAAGATTAGAAAATCCTGCATGTATAGGTTATATTGCTTTAGAGGACATGTGGGGGGAGAGTGACCGTTGGATGGCATCATCCAACAGTCAATATTGATCAGAAGAAGTCGGAGGAGAGTGAAAAAGGAATTTGAATCGGAGCCGTCGATCGCGCAGAGATAGACGGTCGGGAGCGGAGATGAAAAGTCAAAGCGAGGGTATCAGGGTGATGAATTGTGGGCTGTCGATCTAAAGATCGGATCGACGGCGGAGATGCTTTAATGACCATGCTGTGACCTAGTTAATTGTAGGACTTCTTTGGTGAGCGATCACCGTCCGATGAGCGGCCTTAGATCAGACGGTGGACGTCAATATCGCGCCGGGTCCATGTCTGACCTTTAACGCGCGATGAACGGCGGTTTCATGAATATTTTTCAGGCCACGCGTCAAATGGTGTCTGGAATCACTGAAAAATAAGGAAAACCATGCCACTCTCATAAGCGGTGCAATGGATACCGCATGGTTTTGCAATGGTGAATGGATGACGGGGACCACCGGGGCAATGGATTGCACGCCGTCGATCTGTAGATCAGATCGATGGCAGAGAATGATTCAAAATCTGCACTGGCGGTAACCTTATAATATAACAAAAAACCGACAAATTTATATATAAATGAAGGTTTAAAACATTAATTCATAATACGGCTTGGCACCCGACTGCGAGGCCTTTGGGCGCATGGAAGATAATATGACCGAATGCTTATGGAGGAAGGGCTAATCGGCATCGGAGGATGTGATAAACATTTGGAAGGTCGGCGCTTGGTTCCAGCACCAAGGCGTATGGAAGGGAAGGGTTAGAGACTTAGCCCAAGGGGGCTTAAGTCTACAGTATATAAAAAATATGATTTTTATGGTTTTTCAATGGTTTTCAAGGGAATTTGAGGGTTCTGATAAGGCAAGAAAAGAGTCTTTAAACCTTATCAAAGGGGTTTTGATGAAGGGAAAAGGTGGAAATCATGAAAATGAGGGATTTTTATAGGAAATGGAGGGATAAAAGTGAGGTTAGTATTGGAAGGGGATGGAAAGGAAAATGGTGCTTGCAGCAGTATTCTTTCTTGGGAAACAACAGGATTTCTGAGTGTAGAATGGGCACAGCAATGAAAAGTGTGACAAAGGCATGAGGCCTTCAAGAGTCTTCAAGAGCCAAGACTTTTTAGCAATAAAATTTGTTCCTTGAAGGCTCCAAACAGTTTTTAGCCAGCATTTGGTATAACAAATTTTATGGGTGGCTAACAGTGGCTCCACTTGGGGATGGTGCCTTCTTT